>CM060567.1:422500-445000 GCA_030625065.1 Alectoris magna | reverse complement strand
TTAATTGCTTACAAATATTTAGTTTAATTGAAGAAAAATTATTGAAAAGTCTCAGGCAGAATGCTTGGATGAAAATTAGAAGTTCTGTCTACTATGATTTCCTCTCCAGTTATGACTGATATCCATAGCATAAAAGAAATGGGAAAATTCAACATGGGAGATATTCAAATGCTGACTAGTCATTCCAGATCTCCTCAGCTGGGGAAAGCTGAATGGATGGGGCATCTGTATAGATAGTGCCACATCCAAATGCAGTTACAAAACAAAAATAATAATAATAATTAAAAAAAACCCTGATATTCCACCAAGGAAAATTCCACCAAGTTCCCAAAGCTGCAACATCTGTCTCTGGTTTGGAAGGGCTGGGTTCAAATCCTTGATTTTGTCTGCCGCAGTTTGGAAATGTTACTACATTGGAAAGATTTTTTCAGTGAGGTTCAGTGATTCTGCCATTGTTTTGATTCCTTATCTACAATATGAATTTAATGGATGTCGCCTAAGTACCATAGATACATAGATGATTTGTCTTTTAAAGTGCACGTGCAAAGTAAATGTTTGTATGCGCTCTAAGTAGAAATATTTTGCCAAAATGATGATTCTTCCATGGGGAGTTTTCTGAAGGAAGTCATCTATTGTTGCTGTGCTCTTCCTACCTAAGGCAGATGAACATAAAAGTAAGAACAATACAAATGAAGGGTTGCTAAATGTGACTTTCAGGCTTCCAAGTGGAAACTTAACACAACTTAAAAGGAGGCTCTTCAGGTCCCAGTATGAGGAACAGAAAACATGGTATCCACGTGAGCCACCAAATCACTGGGGAAAATGGCACCAGATCTACTTAGCAAACATGACGTAGGTCCCACCAGAACCCAAAGGACCAGCCCTCCCCAGAAACTTTAGCAGAGAAATCCTTCCTCTCTGAAGCTCAAGATTTTTTATTTATTTATTTATTGTTTCTCTGATGGACCATTAACACTTTTTTCAACTGATTTCACACATATCTTTTCGATATATCAATTAAAGTCTCTCGGTGAATGCTAAACAGAATTCACAATGTCATTCCTATCAATCCTATGATGTTTTGTGTTACCCTATTATATAGAGACTGAGTAAGATGATTGTTTAGTATCTGATGTATGACAGAGTTTTAGAACTCTTTGGTTTACTGAAAGAAGGTAGATAGAACATTTTGTGCTGTTTTGCTGGTATTAGTTACTGGTCTTCACTGGTCTTGTCCAACAAAGTCAATGAAGTCATGGTCTCACTAAACAGAGTGGTAACATAGCAAAGGAATAAACTCTTATTTCATTAGAGCAGAAGTCTGTTTTTAACCCACAAAAGCTATGCTATCAGGAGAAATCAGACCTTTTCATGTCTTCTTTCACCCTTTTCTTTATCTCCTTGGACGATGGCATAAGGAAAAAGGTTTACTTTCAGCCCAGGCTCCAATCTTGCTTCAGAAGGTTCTCCCCTCAAACCTGCTGCATACACAGCCTGAGGCAACGTGCTGCAGAAACTCATGTCTGTGTAGGCAACAAACATAATTCGGTCTTCAGCGGGCCATAGCACAGTTTGCACTGAATAATGCAGCTGTCGTGTGGAGTTTGCCTGGAAGTAGTCCTCATCAGAATTGGGCATAAAGATGTATCAGGAGGCAATCAACAAGTCTAGTCATCGATACATAATCATGATCAAAGAACAGAGCTGCATTGGTTGAAAACGCAGCATAGCCAGGACCTGCTCTGAACCACTATGCAGCGTTATGAAAATAGTAGCTTGGAAAAGGAAAGGAAGTAAATACATTCATTTATTCTGACAGTCATAACATCCTTATATCATCTTGGTGAAAAGTTACAAAAGATGTCTAAAGAAATTTTCAAAAGACATCTATAGAAGCCTCACTCGAGGCTTACAAAGAACAAGGCTCAAGGCCAACTCGTCTTGGAAAGACAAGTCAGCATATTGCACTGTAATAAATCCATGACAGTCTCTTAACATCATCACGTAATAGGTTCCTGAGAAACAAAATCTTATCAGTCTCTGGCATTATGCAAATTTCTGTCATAATCTCAATCTGTGGGCTTCGAGTCCTAATCAAACTGCCTTCAGCTTCGCAGTTGGCGAGCCTCCTATTGAAATTGTTTTCCTATCCTTCTTTTACTTGTCCAAGGAAGTTTTGGGGCTTGGCATGGCATCAGGAAGCCTCAATTTCATGTGAACGCAGTGATTTGTAAACAAACCCAAGGTCACCACAATATATCTCACATAATAAGTCATGTTAATACGTTTCAGGTTGAATCTAAATATCAGAAGACAATAGAAGTCCAGAAACTAAATGCAAACAGAACAAAAATTGCATAGTAAAAAGAAGTATCCAAAAGTTGAGAGACAGTCCAGATTTCTTTAAAAAAGGAGTGATTTTGTGGATGCATTCTCAGGGAAATACATTTCATTCATGGGAATATATAAATATCTCCATGTAGAGAGATGTATAATCTGGCTACCGATATATTTCAGCTGTACTATCACACCCATCACAGCTAGCACAGGTACTCCAGCATGGTCTTCACTCGTAATTGAGGCATAAAGAAAGCACACCTGCAATGAAGATGTAAATGGAGGCTGACATAACAGCAGCAGACTGGTAACAAGAGAGGTTCATTCCAGGCTTTTTGTTCCCAAGAGGTGTCAAGGAACAATGTGCCCCAGTAACCTCCTGGCTCTCTATTGGTGACCTTCCATTCACAGTTGCAAACTGTTCCTACTCAGCAGCACTTTTGAATAGATCTATTCCAGCTCTGAAAGCTACTGTTTTAGAAGAAAGAATTAGAGGGCATGCCTATGAATAGATTTGTCTTTTGAGGAGCGAAATTGCCAAACGAAAGGGTAGAACATAAGGGAGTGGAACATTATTTTATTTTTTATTCCCATGTAGATAGTTCTAAGTTGTTTGAAAGAGAATGAAAAGAAAATCTAGGTATAATGATTTAGCTCCTCTGCATGGTTTTGCTCTGTGAAAAAGGCCCATATAACTGCTATCCATAGGTAACTGACCCTAGGCTGACTTTGCTGTCTGGTTGTTTTGCTTTTTTTCTTTAAACATAAGAATCTACCTATAAAAGGTATATACTGTAATACTCGATAATCTTTTTCTCCTGCCAGCACGCAATTTTGATGCACTACAAAGAGCATTTAGCAACGCTCTTATATGAGCCTTACCTAAGACAGTGTTCCAGTGACACCACCAAACCAATTAATTTACCATTCAAGGAAAAGTGGAGAACCTGAGTAACCTTTCTGAAAGGGTTGCATCGGGGATAAAAAAAAAAAATAAAAATGCCTTAAAATGCAAGGAACTGAAAAAATGGTGTCTTAAAAATATGGCGAAGGGTTTACAATTCTCATCAAAGCGAATGAACAAATTTAAAAAGAATTTGTACTTGAATATTGCTGTCATGTGAAGTTTGCACAGCAGGGACATATTCTCTGCAATTTAATCTTTTTTGTTATTATAGTTATAATTTTTTTTAGCATACTGGAAATTTTATTGCGGATGCCTGGCCTGTCTCTTAACTCATGCTAATTATATTCATAATTAAATGTTAAACAAGAATTGACTAGGCCAACTGGCTTGCACAGGTGTTAGTGGTATGAATGGTTTAATGCTTACACAATAAATTATTGGATCTGAATCTGTAGTTAATCTGCTCAGTGAGAACCTTTTGCAAGAACTCTGCTGTACGTGGTAGGTCCAGCAGAGTGCTTTGAAGCCAGTATTTGCAAATAGCACTTATTAGACAGCATTATCTCCAAACTGTGGCTTATCTTCAACAGCACAAGCGCTAACAAGGCTGAAAGAATTTCTGGAGTTCTACCTGCCGTGTGATAGGGGTGCTCAGAGTATTAGCGCTTATTTGGATAACTGGCAGAGACTTTGGGTGCTTGGTGGAAATGTCACCTGGGAAGCAGTGTACCTCACTTCAATTCACCAAAAAGCAGTTGTTTATATTTGTAAATGGTAGCCAGATTCATCATCGAGTCTCCAAGACTTCTCCACTAGCTTAATATTGACTGCCAGTTGATGGAGTGCAGAATCAAAATATTGCAAACAGAGGAACACATGGGCTTCAGTTTGCTCAAGTTTAACTTACTTTTGGGGCACAGAAAAATGTGTATTGGTGTAATATAAATTTGATCTGTGGTTAAGAGAATCCTTTCATATGAAAAAGAAAGGACAGTAGGAAAAAAAACCAAGTCAACTAGAGAGTTCATATGTAGGTTAGCATAGGAGAAGCTCATAGAGAAAACCAAGTGGGAGAGCACAGAGAAAGAGAAGACAAAGAGAAATTGAGAAATCCAAGCAATAACACAGTTCAGGCAGAAAGGAGGAGGAAAAAAAAAAAAAAAAGAAAGAGAAAAGGAACTGTTTAGTAGCTGTGACGAGATCCCTGTAACCTGGAGCATTTGAGGGAGACGGGGGAGAAGAACTTCTCGTGGAGGTTATCTGGAGCTCTTGACAAAGTGAGAATTGGCACTCTGGGTTTGAGGGGAAAAATGTTTCATCAGGCTTGTGAGTGAAGCTTCCACTCAGGGAAAGTAATAACAGGAGGAGAAACAGCCTATAATGCCCCAGTTACACAATTTCAGAAGTGCAAAAATGGAAGAAAAGGGGGGAGGGGAAAGTGGAGAGAGAAGACCGGGAAGGGAGAGAAAGGAGCCTTCTAGACCAAGAGGAGATGCTGCAAGTCCTCACCTCCAGTGCTGTGTCTTCTTCCTCTCTCCGTATGACTTTTTACCATCCAAAAGTTGCTTTGCTGTCTTCCTCAAGTTAGACTGACACCACGCATCTGTGTGTGCTGGCACAGTGGGTCTCAACCAGCAGAGAAGCAGGCATGATCAAATATTGATGGTAACTGAGTTGTTCCTTGATCCTTATTACGCAGAAATTTGAAGAACCGGTTGAAGGAAAGTGCATCTACCCTGCAGCAGGAGTAACTGAAAATGGTGATTACTGTGACAATGTACGTTAGACTATGGAAAATCTAAAAAATTGAATCAGTCCAGATCAATCTAAAAATTTAAGCTGTATTCATTTATACCTTTCAGTCCTTTGGAGGGACTGTTTCCTCCCATAGGGCTCTACAGCACCAGCATGCTCTGACCACACTGCCCCAGTGCTGATATCAGAGCCTTCATTTGGGAAGTCTCTCCTCCAGGCAGTGCAACTTTCTGAAACGTGCCTTAACATGGACCCTTTCCATGCAGTTTTACAGACTGGTCTTTTATAATGATAAAGAGTGTTCATAGCAACATAGCATCAGGGGAGGCTGTGCAACTTTAGAGAAGGCTCCTGATAATGCATTAAGTGACCTAGAAGAAAACAGATCATTTTCGTCTTCACATTTAGGACTATGACAAATCTTTGGGTACAAGTCTTGTACCGCTGGGCAATACAGACCTGCTCTAGCTGCACGTT
This sequence comes from Alectoris magna, assembly GCA_030625065.1. Lineage (NCBI taxonomy): Eukaryota > Metazoa > Chordata > Aves > Galliformes > Phasianidae > Alectoris > Alectoris magna. The sequence goes on along the minus strand of CM060567.1, from coordinate 439,524 downwards.
TGCTACTTGGGAGCAGTAATTGGCCAGAAAGGAGTTACCACTGTTCATTCTCTCTAGAAATGTTATTCTGTAAATGGTCTGAAAATGGCTTGGAGAAGTAAATTAAATTAAACGTTCTAAAAATTCCATAGAGCAGGCAGGTACAGAAGCAAGTCATGAATGCTCAAAGTAACATCCTTCCAGTTTGCCTCAGGAGCCAATAGCACGTCTGCAATGTTGGAAAAGAAAAAACGCTGTGTTGATAAAGGGTGCATGATAAGACAAAATGATAAGACTAGCAAAGTAGCAACAGGTACGTGTACGGAACTCTTCCTGATGACAGAGGATGAGAGAGAAATGTTAAGTCACGTGTTCAAGTCAGGCATGGGTTTTCCTGATTTCCACATCCCTGAAATCATGACCTTCATACAGCTTTGGCTTTCCAACCTCACCAGTGTGGAGGAGCTGTGTCTGCCACGGGAAATGTGGCTGTAGTTGAAGCACTCTGGAAAAGTAACGATGTCTAAATGCGAGGGGTAGGCTGGTGTTCTTAGCAAGGCTGGGCCAGAGTTCAAAGTTCGTATGATTTATAGTGTCTCTTGAGGGACACAAATTGTGAAAAAGTAGGACTGGAAAACTGGGTAATGTGACTGCGGAAAAGCATCTTTAGCAGCTGTACTCCACCAGCTGTACCAGATAACAGCTAAAAAGAGGGGTCAAGCAAAGTAAGAAATAGTGTGGGAGTGGAAGAGAGAAGTGCTGCACAGCCTCCCCCGAAAATGGCATCAGGGTGCCTGCAGCACTGGAGCAACCTATTGCAGAATAACTTGGTGAACAAAACTTTCGTTAACTTAAGGAAGCGGCCTTGGATGCAGAAATATTTCTACAATCCACTGCCCTGCGCTTGTAGTACGGGTACCGAATTTGAAATGTCCACAACTTTAAAATAGAATGCAATTGGCTTCAGTTCCCATACAGTCAAACTGTTCCTTTGACTCCCTTCTATATAAAATTCATTAGCCTGGTAACCCATTTGACTCAGGCAGAATTTTACTACATTTTGACCACAGCCTTAATTGCCTGGGAAGGTAGTATATCACACAGATAGATAACCTCATGAAGATCAGGAGCACAGTCGAACTCACCATCAGCTCTTGGGCTCACACATTCACTGTTAAGCAATTCTGAGTGATAGCATTGCACAAAAAGAAAAAAGAAAAGCTATTTGGGTACAAAATATCTTTGTCAGGGTATACAGAGATGATGAGAGGAGCAAACTGCATTATTTACCAGTCATTGAAAAAAAAATTAAGATGTGAAGGTGGGATACTTTAAAAAAAATGTAACTGAGAAGTGGAGATTTGCTTCAGCTCTTGTGAAATACGTGGTGGTTGGAACTCGTGTCAGGACAACTCAGTGATCAAGGGAAGCGTTTTCCAGGCTGGTGCTGCTGTAGTGTCATGGAAAGGGTGATGCACAGAATAACCTGAGGTAACCAGGGATAAAACCCAGTCTTGCTGCACTGTGCATCTTGCCCCACACCGCTATGTGTGTATGCAAGTAAAAGGGGCAGGGAGGAAGTGCCTGCACAGGAAGCAAACAAAGCCAAATGGTAAAAGTTGCAGCTTTCTTTATTTTTTTCTTTCCCTCTTTTTTTTTTTTTCCTTTTTTTTTCTTTTCTTTTTCTTTCCCTTTTTTCTTTTTTTCTTTCCATTTTTACTTCTTCCTTTTTTCCCCCTTTATTTTGTCTTTTTCCTTTTTTCCTTTTCTCTCCCTCCTTTTCTCTCCCTCCTTTTCTCTCCCTCCTTTTCTCTCCCTCCTTTTCTCTCCCTCCTTTTCTCTCCCTCCTTTTCTCTCCCTCCTTTTCTCTCCCTCCTTTTCTTTTTCTTCCCTTTTTTTTTAAATTTTTTTTTCCTTTCTCCCTTCTTTTTCCAACAAGAACCAACATAGAGAAGCGGGAAGGACTGCCTGGCAGGCAGGTTTATATACGGTTCTGCAGTTCCCACCCTGGGCTATGAAGTGCCACTTTTAGAGCAGCCTCTCCCTTGACTCATGTTTGATTTGCATCTGCATGCTCACATGCAGCCTTAACAAACCTAGGCTCTCTGCAGCTGAGTTCGTTGTTTGTTTCTCTTTACAACACAGATCAGGACACCTGATGAGCTGTATTCCAGCTTGCAAGCTGAAGTGTATCAACATTTTCTTTCTTTTTTTTAAGAGATAGCCCACTGTGTGGATGTAAATCTTCTGAAAAGAAGCATCAAAACTGAGGGCGCTTTCTGAGATGTTAGTAGAATTTGATCCAAGATACGTGTTTTGCTTTGAAGCTGTAGCTGTCCTTTAATTCAGATGGTATTTGTGAATCACTGCCTCAAAAAAGGGGTCTTTTGGCACATGCTTTAGGCTGATGACAGGCAAAATGAAGTAGATTCTGTCTCAGAAATCTCCAAAAATAATCTTAGGTTTGACATAACACACCATGTCATAAAGTGATATAAGCCACATAAGCACGAAGTAGGCTTTAAATTTAAAGGAGAATAATCCTATTTTAGATGGGATACTTTCCATCAATTTGGATAACAAATATCTGATGCAGAATATAGGCAGCAGGCTGTTAATGCTGAGATCCCTTAAAATCTGCAGTTCCTGGTAGCTTTTAGTGACTGTGGCAGCCTGCTATCTCCCTCTGTTATCTGATAGTTGCTCAGACTATTCACACACGCACACACGAACAGCAAGCATGCACTAAAGATTTCTATCTGGAAATAAAGATCTATATTTTACCATCTTTAACCCCTCAGCACCGGTGATCCTGAGTTCCCAATGCTTAAGAGTGATGCAAAATGCATTAACGCTTAGCACTGGGAAATCCCAACTCCTGGTGCCAAGAGGTTCATAAATATAGTAATGAAACCTCTTGACTCAAAGTGAGCACTATTTAACAGAACAAGCATGAACAGCCTGTAGGACATTTTGCAGCTGGATTTGTTCCACTGTGTCAGAGCTGAACTTCTATGGTAGTAGTTTTAAAAACTGTGCAGGACTGAAAAACAGACTTTAAAGAAACCAGACAGCGAAGGAAAAATATATATATCTGGAAAAGGGAAGTAACTATGGCGCTGTATGATGTACCAGAAAAACAGGCATTGAGAATCCCAAAGTGACAGAAGTCAAGGTCTTCGGGAAGTGTCCACCAAGCTTTATTTTGCACATGTTCCTGAACAACTAAAACAAGGACTTTGTGTGATAATTTACTAGCAAATCAGTATCAATAAATCAGAATCATGTAAGCAGTCATGTTTATTATATCCTTGTTGCTTAATATTCATGCTAGTAATTTATTTTTATAGTACAATTTCACTGTTATCTCCTCCGATGCTGTAACTTTGAGTCAAGCAAGCTGCAAAAGTAGAAGGTCAGGTAACCCTCTGAAGGCTGCAAAAGTTCATTCACTTGGTGGAATTTGCTTCGTTTTTTCCTTTGAGCATGCTTTAGTGGCTCCTTAAAATATTTATATTATGATTTCTAACATAGCATTATTTATTTAACAAATATCACTAGGAAACAAGAGTTGCAAAGCAATGTATGGAAACCAACTCTGTAAAAGAGGAATCCGGAATTTCCAAATCTGCAAAATTGCAAGTCGTTGAGGAACCTGGTGTGAATGTCCATATATTAGCTGACATACATAAGGAAACGCTTTTCAGGAATATGTCACACACTTATTTAAGCTTTCAAATACTTCACAAAGCAAGAATTAGAATAAAACGAAGCTGGTAATTTATTTATTTATTTATTTTCAATTGGAAATGTTTCCTGTTAAAAACTGAAATTTGATCCTTGTGTCACCAGGGTGTTTTGCTGTGGAAGCAAATGAAAATTTCACTTCAGACACTTTCCACTTCAAGAGAAACTCAAAGGAGCTGTAATCCAAGTAGAAATCGGGACCAACCATGTAGGACTTGTTAACCAGGTGGTCAACTGCAGAAACAGATGTTTTTTTCTCACTTGTAGTATGTGTAGAATACCAAAGACTACAACTCCTACCTACAAAAACACCTTATTACTGACTCACTAGCACCTTTGTAACTGAAGATCTGGTTTTCAACAGTGCATTTTAACAGTGCTCAGCAGATTTAATCAAGGAACCCTTGTTTCTTCCTTTTGTGCATGTTTTCGTTGATGGATTTTAGAGATGCTGGTTGACACGAGGGCCGAAATCTTTCTTTCAGTGCGGTCACTCTCATAAAGCTTAACTAGGTTTAATAAGAAACAGCACAAACTCGAAGATGATGTCAATGTCAAGACCTTCCACATTGCTCATAAGTAGGAAATCAGCAGAGGAATTCTTCTTTTCTTTGGCTTGTTTTTGTTAATATATTTCTGTGTTGCTAACCTTCTTTGCTGTGTCACCCTACACTGAGTTTGTGCGGTGGAAGAAGCATTCAGTGCATGAGGCTTTTCTCATAAGGGCAGTCTATAACTATGCAATAGGCTTACTGGTGTGTCCCTTTGTCTTCATTTAAGGATGAGCATTTGATGAAGCTGTATTGGTTATTGCACATAATCAATTGTTTCCCGTCTGGGAACATATTTTTCGTTAGACAAGAGGTGAAGGCCACCAAAGGAAAAAAAAAATGACTGCCGATGAGATGAATGAAGTATAAACCTACCTCATCAGAAAGATAGCATCTAAAAAGGCACCAGGTTTATTTATGGCAAACAAAAAATATGACTGGGCTTCAAGAAATGAAGAAGATAAGCAGACATAAAAGACATTTTTATTCTAAGTGCAAACTATCATTAAATGTATTTAGATTTACACCCTATAATTATTATGATTGTAGCAATTAATCAATCAGCTGATTAACATGTAGGGGCAGCAGGACACAGTGATCTTATCTTGAAGCTCGAATTAATTAATTATTCCTTACTCTACATTATTATTTTCTACTTGTGTACGTTTGCTCAGAGTGTCCCTATTGACAAAATATACCTTATTTTTTCCTGTGTATTGAGTCAAGCACAGGAACGCACTGACGCAAATTTACTAACTTGCCATCAGAATTCCGAACTAATTAAAAGATTTTTAAAGCACTGCATAATTTTTAACTACTTGTTATATTCTAATTAGCCAGGTTCAATTAAATTGTTTTCAATGCCTCAACTTAAGAGCTCTCGTCTCTTTAAGTGGAGTCAAATTCAGCGGGCGCATTTTGTTACAGTGATATAATTCGGTGTTTATTATGCCACCAGCCAGTGCAGTCTTTCTACTTTGTGTATTTGTTTACTGTCTGTGGTAGCACGAGGATTTTCTACTTCCAACCTTGCTGTCGGGAGGTCTTCTTGAAATCCCTCTATATTTGAATTTGCTTTATGCAGAAATGTTACTTGCGGCATCATCCTGGTGCTGAGCATGTCCACTGTCTCCTTGCAGTAGGATTTGGGTCACTCTGATGTCACTAACACAGCCCTCACTGACTCTAGAGGACACACAGTCTTATGTGCTAATCATTCTTTGCCATTTCTTTAGCATCCTCACTCACAATTTAACTGAGCTTGTTTAACTCCTTGTCATCTAACCACGTTCATCATAGCTTCTAACACAGTATTCAAGCTCTATTTTTTGGGGCTTAGTTTTCATTTTTGGGGGGTTGCCTGAGTATCCTGGCTGCTTTCAATTTCTTTGTCAGAATAATGGGCCCCAGAAGCAGACAGAACCATCACCCATGAAGGAGAGGATCGTGCTTCCTGCCTGTCAGAGTCCTTCCAGATTTTACCATCTGCAAGGCCACTTTGATTTTCTCGTGCTTTTAAGTCTGATGATTGTTCGACATTCCTAAGAACTTGGATATCTGATTATTATTATTATTATTTTATCTTATATTTTCTTATCCCTAGTTCCAAGTTTAAAGCAAGCCTAATGAGTCCTTGCAGTGTTAAGTGTTCTGTCAGAGAGCACTTAATTGTGTGGTTTGACCCCAAAAACATTCAAAGTGTCAGAGCACATAAATCCACGTTTCAGGTATCACCCACTGACATGCACTGTCCTTCTGCTTTGATAAAGACAAAAATATTCATCAGTCTTCATATGTATCTGCCCCTTCTGCTATGCTACTTTGAGCACCGTGGAATGGCCATGCCCACCAAGCTCCCTTTGTGGGTACGTCTTCCCAGTCCTATACTCATTTATGGGTTCTGCATATGTCTTGTCATATATGTCATAAAGCATTTTCTCTTTTGGCTTTTTTGTTTCCTTGTACGGTAGGACTAAAACACTCCCCTACAACTGTGATCCTCCTCATTTCCCATGTTTGTGCTTCACCTATCTCAAAATGACAGCAAGTCTAACTGTGGAAGAAAGGCTGTAGCCTCTCAGACACCCTGCTTCTTGGACAAGAGAAGGCCAGGGACTCCTTTCCATACCTCCCAAGAAGCACCAGCTTTTGGGAAGCCTTCTCCAACTACCTAACTCACTGCTCCCATGCTGTTGGGCCCTTCCTCCTTCTCTTCCTGCTCTCTTTCTCCCATTTCGCCCCCATGCTAACTCAGGCAATGCAGCCCTTTTCCACGTGCACTTTTTCTTTTCCTGCCTTTAACACCCTACCGCAGTGAGGCCACGTCCTGTTTCAGGCTATTGGTCTCTACTACCATGTATATAATCAAAAATAGATGCTAAAAAATCCAGCTGCTGGTTCTCTTGCTGAGCTCTGAGAAGTTCATGTTCCAGCCTCTGAGCCGTCGTTTTGTTTTGTTTTGTTTTGTTTTGTTTTTAAATGCTAGCATAGTAGATAGCAGTAATAGTAGTAGGTTTGGGAGCCCTAAATAGAAAGGGTAGGAGAAGCAGTTATCATCATGCTTTTGCTTTGAAATGTAAACTTAGAAAAGCTGAAGCCCGACTCTCCCTGATGAAATATACATATGGAAGTACAAAATGCCACTTTTTATCCATTTGTTTTCCTGACCATAACCACGTTTTCACACTGTCAGCATTTTCATTAGAAGCTCTTTTTGTCAGAGGTTTATAACGAGAATGTAAAGATTTGCTATGGGCTAAATCTCAATCCAAGAGCAAATGTTTATACCAATTCTGAAAACAATCAGCTTGCCCATTTGTAGTTATGCATGTGTTCATCATCTGTTACTGCTTGTCCAATGCTCTGCAACTTCTGGAAGGAAAAAGAGACATCTGGAGGAAAAAAAAAAACCTCTCTCCTGCAGATAGCATACTGTGTGTTCTTCTGAGTTGTTGAATAAGGTACTACGTAAATGCAAGCTTTTCAGTTGATGCAACGATTTATTTATTTCATTTGTTTATTTATTTATTTATTTATTTATTTTGCTTAAACTCGTCAAATTTACTGTAGGTAATATTTTTACGGATGGCTTACACCATTTGTACATTAACCTACGTGGAAACTCCAGTAAAGTTTCACTGGAAATTATTCGCCTTACGAACTGAGGCACTTTCAACAAAAGCCAGACAAAATGAATTCTTTGTAAATGTTTAGGTTATCTTCTGGGAGTGCGAGCTCGCGGGGTTTCTGTTGGGGTCTGTCTATCACTTCTGGACAAGATGATCTTAGTGGTCTTTTCCAACCTCAATGATCCTATGATTCTACTGCGTGTCAGTCACTAAGCCGCATCGTGTTACGGGGATGAATTAAATTTAAGAGGTGATTTACAACCGTTATCCTTCTCTGTGTTGGTTTGAGTAAGAAGGTATTGCCTCAAAATGTGAGCATGTTGTAGTAACATAAAGGTGAATTTACACACTAAGTGAGTAGGGAGGATCAGCCTGATATATCATGTTAATGTGTGTGGGGAAATTTCAGAAAGAGATGAACGTTAGCCGGGTACTCATCCTTAAGGTGCATTAAATTTTAGCATAGAAAGAATCTGAGGTCATCTGTAGAGTACAGCAAGAAGCTTTGCAAAAGTTAATATCTGTATATAATGCTCTCTACTGTATTTACTTTGTCTTAGCATTAAAGCAATATTCATAACACAAGCCTTATGGCAGCCTAGCTAATACTCTAGTGCCACAGCATGCAGAAGGCAATGGGTGGGATGGGGTGTTACCATGCCTGCGTCCTGTAGAGATGACAAGGTCACCTTGCCCAGGGGAGAGGCCCCAAGACAGCTTCCATGGCAGTGCCATCCTGCACGTGGCTGTTCCCCGCAGCAGCCATTCCAAGCCCAGCTGCTGAGACGATGCCGGCACAACCAGCCCAGCTGGGGCCACGCGTTGCTGCCAGCCCCAGCAACGCCTCGAAGTTTTACCCAAAAAATCACCCCTCCATGCAGATTTTCAGCCCTTATTAGAGCTTCACAGCAGACCACAGTAAAAATTAATGGGGTAGCCCCATCCGAGATGCGGGTACATCACTGGACACAGCAGGGTGCCGCAGCAATGGGGCTGTGCTCGATCCTAAATGGCTGCAGTTAAAGCAGTTGGAAAAGTGTGTATAGACCATGCAAAGCCATTAGGGAATTTATTTTTCCTTTGGCAAATAATTCATGAACAGTTATAACGCGCTGACAAATCATTGTGCAAACAATGAAAAGAGTTTTTCAGGATGGTCATGAGCACACATCTGGTACGAATGTTCTCAGAAATACTTCTGCACGCTGGCATGCACAGTGCTTTTGTCTTTAGGAGATTCTGACCCAAGGAAAATGCTCACCTGAATGGCTGTGAACATGCAGGCACATCAGCGCTTCTTTGGGGGGAAAAAAAATAATATGCAAAATTCTTTGTTTTCATTCTTTATTTTTGGCTTTATTCGCACAGCATTGCTGTCATTCAGGAGGCTTGAAGATCCTAATTAATTATGAGCTAATTAACTAAGCTTTGCAAAGTCACAGTGAGATCACCAGCATTAGTATAAACATTTCAGAGTGAGTAAACTGAGGAACACGGACTGACTTGTGTAAATTAATTCCCAAAGCAAGCAGGGACAGCAGCCGCCCTCACAGACACGGTGTTCCCACTCCCTTTTGCTGTATTTTTCCTTTCCGAGCTTCACATCTACCTCTTAAGGGTTAAAACCAAAATTTCAAATCCTATATGAAATCTGTGCAGATATGTATTCTGCATAAATCTAGGCCACGCAATTAATATACTTGTATACATTTTCCCCATCTGCTGTATTGCTGACACATCCAGCTTGTGGGCCGGAATGGTTGAGGGAAGAAGGGGCCATCTCTGTGCTTAGTGCAAGAGTTCAAGTGGAGCTTAGTAGGGCACTACATATAGAAATGAGCTGTGGGTACTTCTTAGGAACTTTTTACTTCAAAGAATGCTGAACTGCGGGAGCTTGATAGGGAGGAGTATTTTAGGTTAGGTTTGATGTTGTTGTTTTTTTGGGGGGGTGTTGTGTTTTTTTTTTAATGAGAAATAAAGTTGGGTATTTAGTCAAGAAATATAAGGAGTTAATGGTGTATGCCTTTGTACCCTTTTATGCGTGTCACTTATAACTTGTGTACACGGCACTGAAATAAATTTTCCATTAAAAAATGCATTCGTATCAGGCCAAGGCCACCTCCAAATAGAGCAGTACTTTTAGCGACTGGGACCTGGGAGAAGCTGCCAGTTTCTGCTTTGTGATTCCCCTACCCCAGCTGTGTGCCTGCAATGTGTTGCCCCATATAAGGAGGCTTTACTTGAAGACAACACGCTGCGGAAGTAACGTGGGAATGCTTTGTCCAGAAGCACAGAAGCTTTCCTGAGAGCTTTATCGCGTGTTAGCAAACTGTGCAGCCTGTCCAGAGTGAGGCTGCCACTCTGCGCTCCCCTGGTGCTCCCCCTACCTCTTCTACACAGGCAAATCAAAGTGTGTTTTCCAGCAGGTTGGTTACATATCCTTGTGAGGAATGTTGGTCTTTTGTTGTTGTTTTATGGTTGGATTTGTTTTTGCTCGATATATAGTGCATTTTTTAATTTCCTGGAATCCCCTTTCTCAATAATAATAAAAAAAGAGCAGTATATTTGCTTTTTTTTTTTTTTTTTTTTTTTTATGGCTTTTATTAACACTCTACTGGATGTTTGTGCCTAATTAGACCTTGGATATTGTGGCACGTCTATCTTCTTTGTTTATGGACAAAGAGCTGAGGTCTAGCTGGGCCAGCTCCAAGTCATAACTTCAGAAGAATCAGTGTGGCAGCTGGAAGTCGCCAAAGAGCATCCCTAAGCATGGGGATTCTCCTGTGGCTTGAAGGTCATTTCTTACTTGTAGAGCCGTGTAGTTTTACTGGGGCTTCTGGGAACAGGCAAAAGATCAGAAAATCTGTGTATGTGTCCTATCTCTTGATCAATTTGCACTCTGTGAGCTACGTAGTATGTGCCTTTTCATAAATAATAATGCATCTGCTTGCTTGTAAAAAGCTGTTCATCACATACCACTCTTTTCTTTTGCAATGGAAACGAAAGGGTAAAAGTTGTGCCTCATGCACAAATAACATGGCAAGCTTACCTGACTGGATCTTTTTGTTGTTGTTGTTGTTATTGCTGATGGCAGAGCAATAGTTAGACTATTATGTTAGAATATTATTAGAATTATATTGTTAGAATATCATGTAGCAGGGTGGAGGTGGAAAGGAGAGGTTGTATCAGAAAAGAAAACTACGTACAGGTCTGACAATTTATAATAGAAATATAAGAGAGGATTTTGTAGTCAAGTACTGTGGCAATTGGATACCTGGAATCTAGGCAGAAGTAGGTTTCAATAATATCAGAATGAGGTAACATATAAGTCAACTTTCTTTTCCAGAATAGATTTGCTTAGATGCACAGATAGATACAGTCGCATATTTTCTGCAGCTGTCTGACCTTACACTCTATCGTAAGTCAGTTTGAAACTGAAGCACTCAAAAAAAATATCAGTAGAAGTTACGTGTATTCTGCATTATTATTATTTTTTCAGTGTATGAACAAATATCACCAGCATTATAATGGGAGGAGGGGAAGGTTTAATTACGCTTTTTATTTTTATGCTGCCCATTTAGCTTTCTTCTTCAGTATGTCAGGAAGTACCAACCAAAATGGCGCTGTGAAATGCACCAGGCAACTGCCTGAAATATGGTGAGTTCCCATATTTCAATTCACAGTATCATCAGTCTACCTAACTGTGAATGTGTTCGAGTTTTCTTTGACAATCATGAGGACTATAAACATAAGAAATTTTTAAAACTCCACATATATGTTATATCCAGTTAAAATCTTTTGTTATTATTATGTCACTGGTGGCTCAAACTCTGAAGCTAAATGTTAAGGGTTTGGAGATCCCAAGTTCTTCTCTTCCTCTACTCCTAACATTTTGCCTTGCCAGCCCTGGGTACTTCCATGCTAACCTAAAGTAGAACCATAGAACCCTAGAATAATTAAGTTTGGAAAAGATCTCTAAGATCACCTAGTCCAACTGTTGACCCAACCCCACCATGCCACATGCCCACTCAGGGCCACATCTATCCTTGTCTTGAAACCCTCCAGGGACGGTGACTCCACCACCTCCCTAATCAGCAGAGACATCAATATTTGTCTTCACGCATTAGGTCTCCCCACATAGAAGCAATGCATGAAGCATTTATTTGACTTCTTTTACTGGTGACCGTAAAAGATTTTCTGTTGACTCACCGTGGCTGCATGATGATGCTTCTTCAGGCAGCAAAATTATTTTTTCACTTTTCTTCGCAAATCCCATGTCCTGTAAAATACAAAAGGAATGATATATTTTTCATCTTACTCACATACCAGATAATAGATTTATTGCTACCGAATAAATATTTCTCTATGATTCATGTATTTTTTTTTTTTTATTATTTTTTTAACCTTTACTTTGGAGTATGAGGCTTATTTGATGGAAAGATGGAGACTGACAAGCAAAAAGGAAAGTGAGACAAGGAAGATGCGGTCAATGGGAAGCTTGTAAGAGGTGACAGACTGGGTGCAAGAACTGGAGGACAGAGAGGAAAAACTAGTAATGTCAATGAGATGATAAAATGCAATAAACTGGGGAGTATACCATTAAGATCTCAACCAGAGAACTAAGGATTGGGGAGAGATTTGTGCAAAGATAAAAAAATGTGAATGCAAAGAAGTGATTTGACCTCTTTTGCATTCTGAGACTTGCATGAATGTTGCATACATGAGTCCTAAGTATATATTTTCACCAAGGACAGTGCTTCATGAACTCCAGGAGGTGCTTCACTGCAGCTTGTCACCAAGTCATCGCTAAAAAAGGACCTTATTCTTATAGCCAGGGTAGCAAAATGCAGTTCCAATAGATGCCATCCTGGACAGGAGCTAACTTACTTATAAGCACAAACCAAAGCATTTGGTGGGAAACCTCCCAGCCATACCATCAGACATCAGGGAGCTGGGGAGGTCCCACAGCTAGCTGTCACTGCTTCTCTTCCTATCGATGCTAATCAGTTCATTTCTTTCCACATGACTAGGAGACCTCTGGGTCATCAGTCCTTTGGTCAACAGGGAGTCTTTATAAATATACATGGGTCCATACTGCTCTTAAATCTCTACTGCAGATATCCACAGGTTTGAAATCAGTGGATACCGCATTATAGAAAGAGTATTTTCTTTCTCTTTCTGCAGTGTCTTTGTCTACTTACGGTAAAAAAAAAATAAATAAATCACTGAATTGAAACTAGAACATGTAAAGAGCTTGGTTTCTCTTATTCCACCATGCAGAAATCAGTGCAAAGCCAGAACTGCCATTTCTCACACAGGCTTCAGATGAGCTGGGAGTTTTTTCTTGCACGTTTCCCCTTTTCATATGTTAAGGATAGGATAGCTCAGCTCAGCTCTACATTTTCTTCCTTTTGGTTGAGTGCAATGTCCAGCCACCCAACCTAAATCTCCTTTAATATCCAAAAATAAAAAGGGAAATTATCATTATTTTCCATAGTCTTAAGTTGCTGGGGCTCTTGTTTGTTTGCTTGCTTTAGAAGGGGGAGAAGGTAGATGAGTTGCTTCCATAAGCCTGTGTAAAGTTCCAAGTACACCTCTATCATCTTAGCACTTCACATACATTCGTTGTGAAGACCAGGGAGGAAACAGAGATTTATGTACTTGATCCTCCCTTATGTCCCTTTTTTCTGTCTCTTCATCACGCCGGGGTTACACTGGTTACAGAGATGATTCCACAGAAATGGAGGAACACTGAAACTGGGACTGCAGATCATGCATTGTTCCAAGGAGAAGAACAAAGTGAGCATTTCCAATGAGGACACAATACATCTTTTGCTGTACCCTCATTTATAGCATGCATGGTGCAAAAGCAATGATGTGACTTCTTTATTCTTTTTCAGTTTGTCCTTTACACTTGCAGTTTGTAAACAGAGAGGGGTGAAGATGATACACCAAAAATAGAGGGAGAAAGCCAGGTGCACAAGTTCCTGCGCCATCTCAAATAGGGAGAGAGCTAAAATAATTGCAACCAACTGGGTAATTTGGGTGCACAAACTTAAAACTAATAGTAAACTATCCACATACAATTTTTTGGCAAAACCTAGACCCCCTCCATTTGTCCAGAGTCGTATAGCATGTGAATGGCTTTGCACGGGAAATGATTCTGAACTTTGCAAATAGCTTTTATTATAGCTCCTCTGTGACACTGCTAGAAAACAGATTAGATCATAGCTCATTTCTCTTTTATTATTCTGACAGTGATTTCATTTGTTCAGAACTTCCATTTTGCCTTTAATATCTCATATGCGGTCACATTTTGGGAGCTTTAGGATGTGTTGGGTCTGTGTTCAGTGCTACATGTCTCTCACCTTAGCCAACTCATTACAGAGAAGCATCCTCCCTAAATAACAGATATTAACAAACATGTATGAACTTCAAACAATACGATTCCCAGTTCATTTCCTGGGCTATATCATTGCCAAAGAAGGATCAAATAAGGAGCTTGCCTTATCCCTAAAATAAGGCATGCTAGTGTGGGAAAAGGCTTTTGTTTTATATGTATAACAGGGAAAGCAAATTAATCTCTGATCATGCAAAGAACAGAACTGGTGATCTCAGTCCTCAGCTAAAACTGCAAAAATGAAAACATCTGATGGACCAAAACAAGCACTCCAGCCAGCTACTCTCCCATGCAACACATTACACTTCTGCCCTTAAGTCAACTGCATCAAAACGTTTGTACCACACTGTCAATGCGCTCTCAGAAATGAACATGGCTGGCCACAACTGAGTCCATTTTCGGACATGTTTGGTTTTACTGAGCAATACAAAATCATTGTCCCTTTCTTCCCAGCTATACGCTGCTGCTCAGGATGCCTGTCCTAAGATCAGGTCCTTCCCCATAGTCCATAAAAGCTACATTGGCCATTTTGTACTGGCAGTCACTGGGATTGCCTGACCCAGCCTGCAGCCTGCTCTGAAGTTATGTTGAGCAAAAACCCAGAAGAAAAGCCTAAAAAAGGACTTTTTTTTTTCTTTTTTTTTTTCCTCATGCACAATGTCTTTTTAACTTAGTCTATGGACAGTAATTAATGATATAACACTGAAAAAAAAAAAAGCTAAAACAAAATGCAGTATGAGTAAATATCAATAGCCTGCAACAACAACAAAAATCATTGAGCAGATCTAGCTAGGATCATTAAAATTAACTAATTTTTGGAAGTAGTATCAGAGGAAGAAAAAAAAAAACAACTATTATTTTAGTTTCTACATTCTCAATTGTGACATTATGACTTTTTTCACATTATGTTTGGATCCTTGACCTACAAAAGCCAGCTAAGATTCCCCCACCCCCTCCCCTTTGGATCGTGGAAAGATTTATTTCTGTGACTGCAGATATTTTAAAATATACTTTAAATGTTTTCTATTATTCTCTCCTTCTGCTCTCCACACATGTTAAAATCCATTCATAGCAAGGGTCTGCAAAAGGAGCTGGAAAGGGCTACGTCCTTTTTCTGGAGGCTTTTTTCTTTGTGATTCTGCAAGTACATTGCATTTGTGTGTGTGTGTTTGTGTGTGTGTGTACGTGCACAGGCTTAGTCCTCAGGTGGAACTGTGGTTCCTGTGCTTTCGTTCTCGAAGCTGTTATTCTGGAAGGGAATGGAGGCAGCTGTGTTTACAGCTCAAGTCTTGGCATACATTTACCAGAATCTATTATTCATATCGTTCAGTATCAGGGAGAGATCTCAGGCCACCTGTCTATCTGACAAATTCACCCTTTTGTGAGCTTTCTGTTCATAGCAAATTATGTTCACATTGATGAATTGAGTTTTTATGAGCATTGCTAACTAACATTCTCACAGAAGGCCAGGGGCAATAGACTGCAAGTGTTTCTGGTCCACAAGTAAATGTTAAAAAGAAAAAAAAACAACACCAAAAACGCCAGTATTTAAAGACGATTTGCCATGGAGGGATAGTTGAAATATTTGGCAAAGCCTTAAAATTTATAAATTCAAGAATTTCCATAAATTATTGTGAATAGTAGGCTTATAAAAAAAAAGGTAAAAAAAAAAAAAGATGATAATAATTATGTACGGTCCCCTGCGGTAGTAGAGGACTCTTTAGTATTCTGGGTATTCACAGGTAGCCAGTGATCAAAGCTTTTCCCAAATCCTTACCAGGGCTAAACACAGGACAGGAACCATTTTTACAAAGGGATTCTTCCCTGGAAAAACCTTACAGTAAAATCAATGGGGCAAAGCTACGTATACGCAAAATGACAGCTTACCTGGCTTTACAACATGGCGTTGGTTCATGTCCAAGACAAGCCACCAGTGATGGGAGCATCTGTATCCTACAGCTCAAGAGATCTACAGCTGCAGAACAAATTATTTCTGTAACGAGAAGTTTTATTGTGATGGGATAGGATGTCGTCCCCTATGTGCACCAAATTGTTCACGCCCTTTTTCCAGCTCTTCGGTAGGGATATTTACTGAAGTCTCCATGACCCATCTCTGAGGGCAAAAGTTAGTGAGGTGGATTAGGAATCTACAAAGACAAACTCTAAATAGATAAAAGTAGATGACTAAGTGCTAATACACGTACGTGTACCAAAGCACAACGCATCTAGTGCCGTTTTATGTGCCTTAGAGCACCTCAGTGCAGACACTGCACTTGTTGCCACGATTGGAAGGTAAGCTGCTACATGTGGAGCTCTCTGACAACAGATGCCTGAATCCCACTGCAGCTATCAATGGGATGCTCACGAGATCTGCTGGCTTTAGCTTGAGCTCTTCATCCAGTCACATCCCCTCGCTGGTGGTGTGTCCCTAGCAGGCCTAGGTGCTGCCTCTTGAGGTGCTGTCCCTCATGAGCTGCAGCTGCCATGTCCAAACCTGGCCATTAGCCCTTCCATCTTCAGACATTTCCAGTCAGGGAAGAGGGTGACAAGCGTGTTGAGCTGCTGTCAGCCAATCACCAAATCACCAGCCTCACAGCACAGATTTGAGAGACCTTTTTCAACAAGGAGCCTCTGCATTTTAATGTCACATGTGCCAATCAGGCACTTTCTAGACCACCATTTTGTCAAAGGGAAGCGCCGTGTGAATTTAAGTATTGCTGAAAGCCTTTTAAAGCCAGCCATTCATTAATGGGTGAACATTGTTCTGCTTTCCCTATTTTAACCCATGCGTGTGATAGGTATCTTCAGCAGTGTCAAACAAATTTGTAGAACTGGTGATTAGTTGCCCAAAGAGCATAATATATGCATTATTAATTATAGAAGGTAAGTTTGGCTAATTGTCATTTCTATACAGTAGCACTGCACTACGATACATTTTAACAATCTATAAATAATTGATAATTTTTTTTCTTTCATCTTCCTTCCTAGTTTGCATAAAACTAATGACTTGGTAAATGTTACTCACTTCAAAATATTCCACTGCTCCTGTGAAAATTAAACTAACACTGTAACCTTAGCAAAGAAGGAGATTTTTCTTCTTATTGTAGGTTAAAAAGAGAGAGAGAGAGAGAGAGAGAGATGCAACACTCACTTGTATCAAAAATCTGTCTATGAAATCCAAATGAAAATCATGCATAATACAAAAAAAAAGTGAGCAAT
>CM060567.1:375000-417500 GCA_030625065.1 Alectoris magna | reverse complement strand
AGGAAATGGGGTGTCACTCTGAGTGGTAGTTTACCATTATCCTGGCATCCTAATGAAGTGTCTGCAGTGCACAGAGCTTCTGGATGGCATCTTAACGCACGGCTAAGCAAAAGCACTTCTCTCCTTGTCACTGTCATCCATCTGCCTGCACCCTACTGTAGCCAATGGGATGGAACCATGCTACAATGTGCTATAAGCCATTTAGAGTTGCACATTGCATAATCAGTCCCATCAAATATGTAAAAAATGACTATTATTGGTTATTTCCCTCAAACTCCGGCACCTGGAGTTTGATGCATTAAAGTTTAACTTTTGTAAGTGCTGTTTTTCTCCCATTAATTCCACATATATTTTTGTTAAATGGGACTGAGTTGCAAACTCACTGTCCTGGGTTTTGCTAATGGATTGCAAAAGTTATATGAATATTCATTGTAAACTCCGCTTTCCATCACATAGGATGAATTTATCAGTTTCCCATATAGAGAGGTTTCACGCAATTCTCATTTTCCTTTGCAACATCTATTTCTGAGGCATTAATAAAAAGTAAAATCAATTCAGATCACAAATTGGTTATTTTCCTTATAGCAAACATTACTTAGTTCGAACACTTCTTATAGATTTTTTTTAAAAGCAAGTAAATATTTTACAGTGTATCTCCATGAGACAATTGCCTTCGTCTATGGCACGTGATTAAAATTGGGACTTTTATGTTGCATACAGTAACATTAAAAAATCCTGACACTAAAAGTATTACAAATAATTTTTATATGCAGATATATATACGTAAAAGCCTGTACATTTTACCCAGTGTGACTTGCAGAATATGAAGATTTACCAACTGAAGGAAGAGTTTGGGCCAGTTGACATCCCTGAAAAAAACAATCAAGCCAAAACTATGCTGTCTTTTAAGCAAATATTCACTCCCCGATAACACCAAAGCTATCAAGGACTGGGGTTAAGCATTGTGTGTCAGGGCCAGCTTCTAAAATGGGCAAGAGCAAGATGAATTGGCTAAGTCGGGTGTTTATTTATACAAACAAGAGGGCAGAACATAATTTAGTTGCATCAGGAATTTTTCACAGACATTAAAACTATAGCAAACAGAACAGCGGGGATGCTTGCACAGCAGCACAGTGGGGAAGCTCACAGAGCGTCTGCCCACACTATGGCTGGCTGTAGCCAGCGCCATAAGTCTCACAATTTCATTAGCACTCAAAAATCCACCTAACCCACTCAGTCCCGATTAAAAAAATAATAAAAATAAAAATAGAGAGAGAGAGAAAAGGAAGAAATAAGGAAACAAGTCAAAAAAGCCCCAAACAAGGCCTGTCTTTCAGCAGCTGAATCAGTCACGAAATGTTGGAGAAAAAAAAAAAACTCTTGGCTGGCAGATTTTGCTGTAGCAACAGTGTGTGACGTTTTAACCACAGTAGAAGTCTTATCCAAAAATACAAAGC
This sequence comes from Alectoris magna, assembly GCA_030625065.1. Classification (NCBI taxonomy): domain Eukaryota; kingdom Metazoa; phylum Chordata; class Aves; order Galliformes; family Phasianidae; genus Alectoris; species Alectoris magna. Next base: position 416,043 of record CM060567.1, on the reverse strand, counting down.
AAGGTGAGAAGAGCCCTGTAAGAAAACAAGAAAAGCATGGTACTAAAAAGAAAAAAAAAAAAATAGATTAGATGACAAATCAATAGTTTGATATTTTATGCAGAATCGTAAATCATTGTTTTTTTTTTTCTGCAGTTCAGATGTGAGGCTCGAGAGCATAAAAAGAAACCATGGCTCGTGATAAAATTAGGCATTAATGTGAGCCATAAATGCCATTTAACATTAAACATGCACGAGCAACTGAAATGCCTGGTAAAGGGAAATGGGTAAAACTATACGAAGTAAATCAGACATGAATAATGCAGCAGGTCTGAGGAGGGTCACGGGTCAGACTCCAGTACCTTACAAAATAATGAATGCATGTCAGGTTAGAGACATACATCCCTTCCTAGCAAACGTGAGTTATTGGAGATAAACCCTGGACTTCCTGTTCTGAAACAAAGTGGCTTGTTGTAAACATCTATGTCCATTTAAAATTAATGATTAAAAGAAAGATTCGGGGGGATTTGCTTAAGTATTCTTTATGGACACGAGTGCTAGAGGTTACTTTCTTCATTCATTTTTAACCAGCCACTGTTAATGTTACAGACACATCGTGTTTTCTTCTGTGCTCAAATGTTTATCCAAAGCTCATTTGCAAAAGAGCTTATATAATATTAAGTGTTCTTTCAATGCATTCTTTATTTAAATATAAACAAGAGAGCATCTCCACTGTGTTGCTCTGTTAAAGGAAGCCAGCCCTATTTTTAAAGACAGTAACCCAAATTCTAAATATACGTTCTATGAAAATATTACATAGAATGCCATCTGTGTTCACTTCTTCAGAGTATCTCGATCTGCTGAAATTATCACCTACAATTTCCTGCAAATTGCCAAAAGAAATGCAAAAAGAATAAATGTCCTCTCATTCTTGATTTTACAAGAGTGATCATGACTACAGTTTTCCTTCCGAAATCTCCACAAAGAGTCTAACTTCCAAAAATGGGAATCTTTTCCCCAGAATTTCATCAATTTTCACAATAATAGAGTATAATGAAAGATAGCATTTCACTTTATCAAAACTGGTCTGTTTCATTTCCTAGACTTAGCTGGAGAATTTAGCAGCTGTTCAGAGTGTTTTCCTGCCTTTGCACGACGTATTTCTAGGCTTCATAGCACAGAGGGCAATGCCTTCTCCATGGCTATTTATACTAATCCGTGTTTAAAGATTTACTCCCTCCATTTGAGCATGGTAAAGAAACAGCCCTCCCTCCCCCTACCCCCTCCAAGCCCCCCCAAAACAAACAAACAAACAAACAAACAAAACAATCACCTTCCTACTTAGGGAACTGAAAGGGGAAAATCTCTATGAAGCTGGGGCTTTATAGAAGGAAAGCGAATGCATAGGTATTGAAAATGAAACATAAGATGTTGCATCTGATCTGTTAAATATTCCATCAACAAGGTCAAGAGTAAAGACAAGCCCAGCCATTAAACTGAAACAAGAGTGAGCTTTAATGAAAAGAAAAAATATATATAAAAATAAGAAAAACTAACTAAAAAAAGGGGGATAAAAAGAACAGTTTGTCCTCTTCACTTTCTTGAGTGAAAAAAATATTATTGTATACTAAAAAAACAACAACAACAAAAAAGTGTATACAGCATTTAAAAACAAACAAACAAAAGTATCAACCATTTTAATGAAAGAGTACTCGGTATTTTCATGGAACTATAAAAGGGAGTGAGAATAAGTGTTATGGCAAAAAGCCTAGGCTCAGCAGCTTTGTGTGGGAAATGTTGAAATGTGACTGTGATTTATAATGAGAAAAGGTATCTACAACATACAATTTTCTACCTAGCTGCAAATAATAATTCATAGTGATGTCCCTTCCAGATAAAATACCTTTGCAATGTAGGACTCGTGGTAAAATGATCATGATAAATGTCAGACCGGTGCAGGTAACGGCTTTACAAACCATTAAGATTAGCTGGCTCTTTTTTTTATTTGATGATAACAGTAACCATGCTGTGACTCTATGTGGTAATAATATCTCGGTACTGATAAATGCCAGAGCCAGGCAGAGGTGTTTATCATTCCCGGTTCAGAAATGCTGACTAAAGTTACCACATGTTGCCTGTTTTTCTTCTTTTAAAATAGGCTAACAATTAACAAATAGGTTGATTTGCAAAATGATTTTATGCATGATTTCTATGAATTCTGTTCTTCAGTGCAGAGCTAAATCGCTCTTCTCCTCTATGGCAATACCTATGGCTTTGGTACGGTGAGACCTAAAATGAAGTTATATATCATCTTTGTAAATCTCACAAAATAATGTCTTTGTGTTAATGATACTGGGTTTTATTTATTTGTTTATTTTACAGTTAAATCTTACGAGAATCTGTAAAGAAGGTGGTAACGAACCTGAAACAGTATCTTTCTTAATCAGCACAGAGAGCACTTCCTTGAAAAGAGCATAATAAGCTCTTGCCGTACTAAATTTCCTCACACATATTCTGTATGGACAAACTGTGAGCCTCTCCTTGTGAATTTTTCCCACTCCCAGTGTTTCCCACTGAAATCCATTAAGCTTTCCTGAGTGAAAAATAAAAGAGAGTAAAATCAAATCGAGTTTTAACAGGAAAGTTGCAGTAAGCAACAGCCAGGATAGCCCCAGTCTAAATGTAACTCACCCAGTAATATCACAGTATGTGCCTACACCATGATGTGCAAATAAAAAGCCAACAGAATTTGTACCCTCTTCCTACAATTAAGTCTCATTTGCACTTGTTAGCTTCAGTCATACTTCCACTGGACATTTTCCACAGAACAGAAACAATCAGTACCAATGGCTTGTGGCAGAAAAATCAAGGGATGTCTGGGTTTCAGGACTGGGGGATCTCGTGCTCTTCAGATATGAAGACTCTATAGCTTAATCCAGAGCAAAAGTCAAATACACAGGCATTGTATTCTTCATTTGTGAGTAACTTCGTCACAACTACTATCAATTGCATACTTTTTACAAAGCAATCTTTTTTTCCTTTCTTTTTTTCTTTTTTTCTTTCTTTCTTTCTTTTTTAAAGCTGGGAAATAATATCTATACATTGACTGTGTTGAGCTTTAATCACTCCTGTATGTGTTTAAATCTTACATGTGTGCATATATGCATGTTGGAAGTATTCTCAGCAGGGATTAGGAGTATATTCTGAGGGAAGAATAGTAATAATTTTAATTTTTAAATTCAGTTCAATTGCAGGGAAATTTTGTTTGTTATTTTTTCTTTGTATGTGTGTGCGTATGATGTGTGCAATCTTTGCATCAGGACATTAGTCATCATCTATGCTATACTGAAACAGGGATTCAGACTGAGATCTCTGGATGCTGGGGTAATATGAATAGTAAAAGTGAGCATATCTGAAGAATTGTAGGTGGTAATTTAATCATAGGTGGTAAGATCAGAAAATAATTCTCAGGTTATATCAGGCACGTAACAAGCAAGACGTTTTCCCTGCATCAGATCTACTGGCTCCTTATCTAATCGATTCCTAAATGAATCTACATTGATACATAACTTTCCTTTAGTTGCAACATCTCATGAATCAACGCAAATATCAGTCAAAGCTTTCCCCCAAATCTAGGAATCATGCAACACAATAAGGTGTTTTGAAATTCATAAATATAGCTATTTTAATTATGATGAGCATAAAGGAAACAAGGACAACATAGGAAGAACGTCTGCCACAGAATTTAGATCACTGGATGAATGTAATTCCAAATTGAAATTTCACTTAAGCTGTGGGTCTCTTACTACTACTTGGAGATACTAAACTTATGCTGACAGTTTAATAGTCTAATAAAAGCATAAAAATGTAATTCTGCAAACCAAAAATGTTTCCTTTAGATGTAGAGAGTTTTTAATCATTGTAAATTACTCCTGCTCTCTATTAAGAACATGGAAGGCATGATGCATTCTGTTTTTAACCACATATTAATTAAGGCTTTTCTTGTTAAGATACCAGATACATTTTTGGGCAAAGTACTATCCTGAATGGCACTCAAAATATTTTTTCTCTTTTCTTTCCCCTTAGAAATCCAAGACAATGCCACTCGCATAAAAGCTGTAAAGACCCTGGTAAAAAAGCTCCCTAGACCAAACTATGACACAATGAAAGTCCTCTTTGAGCATCTAAAGAAGTAAGTAGAACTGTAGTACAAAATAATTGATAATTTTAAAAGGAATCTCTGTGTGGTGTCCAAATCTTATTGGAAATGTCATCCAAAATACAAAAGATAATTACATCCTTTGGCAAAACGAAACATGATTTATGGTATCTACGTATATCCTATTTCTGCTCAATACATTGGTACATCTAAGAAAAAGCAGCAGTTTTTCCTCTGCTAGAATGTAGAACAGATTTTTCCTTTGGTGCAGTTACACAGATCAGAATTACTCATCAACAGTGAACTGGGCAAATTCACCATGTTCCAGTGTGCAAGTCTGACTTACTCCAACTGCGTCTGGAATGACTTTTGGATCACCCTGTTTTCACCTTCCAGGTCCTTGATGTTCAGTTTGCTTTCTAGCGCTCATGATCTGCTAAGGCATGCATTAACAGAAAAAAAATGCTTACTAAAGAAAATACGTTAGGAGCTCTTACGTTACCTGAAGAATCTTGTGACAACACAGAATGTCTAAGAAATAGTGAGGAGTGACTCAGAAGTACACCTTTGCTCTACGAATGTTCCTGAGATATGACAGGAGCAAAGAAATTATACCGTGAGGCTCCTCCTTATCATTTCTCTGCGGTTTCCGCACTCATCGAGTTCAGTTTTTAAGAGGTTTCGGCCCACAAAGTCAACTCACGATCTCATGTTCACCTTGGGTTTTATTTTCATGTTTTGTGGCGTTAACAGTAAAAGTCAATGTAGACCACGTGCTCTCACAAAAACAGACCTGCAGCTGTTTTACGTGATGAATGAATGCAGAAGTGGCAGACCACAAGAGAGGGTCTTGTGGTTCTATCATCAGCACATGAAGGGCAGGATCCTGCTCCTCCCCTCTTGGCTGTCCTGTCTTTAGGTCTAACTAGTGCCATTTTGGCACAGTCACTTTTCAGCCAAACAACCCTTAAAATCGAAGGGGGCTAGGCAGGATTGAGGGACCAGTGCAGTCTCTGTACACAGAGAAGCATTTCATGCCAGGAATGACAAAATGAATGAATGACTCCAAATAAAAGACTGCTCCAAGCTTAAAATGAATGATGCCTTTATGCCGACCATTTCTGTTGCATTCTCCTGACATGTATATCTTAAAGATGCTTTAACTTCTTGTGTAGCATCCAGCTGAACAGGCAAAATGAAGTCCATGTAGCTGTGGGAATGTCCCTATTTAATTAAGGATGGAAAAATTTTAAACAGGCCACAGAAGGACTGAGTTTGCCCTTGCTGAAAAACATTTTCTGTGTATTCATCTGCTGTACCCCATGCACATATTCTCTCCTTTAGGGGGTTATCTGGAGAAAGATGATAATTTATTACTGTAAATGGAGGACTAGCATGGGAAATTATTTCTTGGGAAGAGCCTGTGTGCACGAAGAGGGTACATGCTGCCACTGGACCTATACCATATACCAAATTTACAGCATCATATGTGGCATCTATCCTAACCCGAAGAAAGTTTTGTTACTGTGGCTAAGGGGAAAGATATCAGGTATACACAATAAGTCTTTTTGATCTTACAGTTAAATCACTTGATTGATACTCTGGGGACCTGGGTTCAGTTCTTGGCTTTGACAGGATATTTGGTGTGACCTTGGGTAAATCATTTAATCTCTCTGTGCCCTGGCTCCTTGTTTACAAAATGATGATAATGCTTCATTTGTCTATTTTGGCTTTTTAAAGCATTATCTGTGAGGGCCAGCAATTTTCTCTGACTGTGTATGTATAGAACAACTGGCAAAACTGGACCAAGGTTGGTGTACCACGTTTTTTGCTGGTTTTTTTTGTTTTTGGGGTTATTTTTCTGTTTTCTTTTTTTACTGGGAGCTAGGGCAGAGAACAAGTTACTTCTTATAATACAGATAATAAATTACCAGTATTTCACCATGCATATATTCACAGTATCTGGCTTGACCGCTTATGGGAGTGTGGATGTACTGCATAAATAAGCACATGCTCTTATCCAAGTATCACTTCAGAGAGCATGGTGAACCCAAAGGTATACCAATGCAGTATAGTCACACAGTGATGTAGGGTAGAAAGATGTATTATTTCAGCCATCAGAGCTTTATGGGTGGGATCTCCTAAGTCTCTCTGAAGAAGGCCAGTTTCCTGTGCCCCCAGGGACAGAGAGGACTCTTCCCTGTCAATATGGAAGTAGCAGCAGAATAGATATTCTAAACACCAAAAAATAGGGAAAAGCAGAACTGTTCCCTTGAATTTATAATCAAGAAAGACAAGTCGCAATGACCCCACGGCTCCCTAAATGAGAATATAGAAATATACGTGCATTATTATTAGTGGCAAGTTGTTTATATTATTAAATCAGAGGAAGTTCCAGTTGCCAAATGTTTGAAAAAACTAAGTAAACTTGTTTGATTTGAGGCATATTACTGCAGTCTCTATATTTGCTTGTGCAGACAGTAGTTCTTGCCCAAGGTGGAACTCATCTTCAAGGTGTTTCTAATGGGAGAAGTTGAAGGACCTCAGTTACGCTGTTTCTGTGGCACGTGGGTGTTCACCGTGAGAAAGCAACCTTAGCCCAGAATACTGTGTTTATCCTAAATTACAGACTACATCAAGGCTGCTCTATGGTCTTATAGCAGTCCAGATTAAGCACATGTAAATACACTTCAGATGGAGCCTTCCTTAGAAACCCAGACAAAGCAGCTGATGAGAGAGTGAGAGAAAGGCCTACATATCTTTCTTAAACTTTGGAAGTTGCAAGAAGTCACAGTGTAGTAGGAGAATGAAATGCTTGTGGTTGCAGTACCTGTTCTTTTGAGTATTTTGAATTTGATGAAAAGGAAGTCCACTACTCATCTTTGCATGAAATTTATACCACTACTCATACAAACAGAAGAGAAAATATGGAGCTGAACAGATTTATTGTATGGCTCTTTCCAGTCTAATATAACAAACTGCTTTATTAGGACTCATGCTGAAAATAATTGAGTCCAGCTACTATTAGGTTTTTACTACCTCTTCCTGAAGATGACTAAATCCAACATTACTACTAATACATGAAAGAAATAAACAAACAACAACAATAATAATAATACTTTAAAAAAAAACACCATAAAAGAGTAAGGATTTTTTCAAATAAAGGGCTACATGAAACAGCCTGTTCTACTTGAGGATGCTTAGGGTATTTACCTGGTGTATACAGCCCATCTGTTTAAGTTCTATACATTTCTGGAAACAGTCACACTTCCTCAGGACTCAGCTCTTCCCTGTTACTTATTTACAAGTGTTTTTTACTCCCAGACACAGTGAGCTAACCACAGCTACCAGATAAAAGTGACAGACCATTCTGTTCCTATTTTGCAGGCATACACAGGGCAGGAGATGATGCAAAAACCTTGCAGTGTCTCTGTGCACAGATGTGAACAGAGAACGATCCATCCCTGCCCAGTAGGACAATATTATGAGCAATGATTTACACTCACAACTGTAATTCAGGTGAGTCAGAAGGACTTTTCCCTCTTTAGGGATCCCACAGCATTCTGTGATCAGCACCTAACCTATTTTTACAGCAGCTATCACACACCTCTTGGGAAACTGAGGCACCAGGAGCTTTTTTAAAAGACTCCACATAAACCAGCAGCATAACTGAAAAGCCTAGAGAAGGTTGGGTTTTTTTTTTGCACAGAATCCCCTGCAGAGAGCCCCAGACCCTTTCTCCCCCAGTGCGAGAGGCAGGAGGGGAGGTGGTGGCTGCGGGCGCCTGGCTGAGCCCCGTGGGCCACGCTCCGAGCTGGCGCGCAGGCCGCAGCTCTGCTCCAGGAGCTGTGTGCCTGCATTACACAGCGCTGTGCCTGAGCTAATAAGCTGCGCTTATTAATGTTAAATTAATGAATCTCAGCCTGCTCTGCTTATTAGGTTGAGCTCCGTGCCACCGCGAGGCAGCTCTGCGGCTCCCAAGCCCGAGCTGTCTCACATCTGACCAGGCTGAAGCACAGGGCAGCCAAGCTGGAGTCTGCCCTTACGCATCCATGCAGGCACCTCTGCAAAGGGATGCACTGCAGGCAAAAGCCCTCGCCTTGCTTATTATTCTCCTGCACAAAACAGGATAATACGTGTTATTTACAAAAGTATAAAATGGATGTGGAAATAATTAAACGGGAAGACGGGGCCAGCCTGATGCAACCATCACTCTCCCTTACGTGGAAAGCACTGAACCCAGATGCCCAACTGTGGAAGATATTCTTCCAGCAGCAGCATCTGCCTCCTTGGCAGGCACTTCAGGCGAGTTGTCTGGGGAGCTCTGCAGTTGCCTCTTGGTCTGTCACGTGGATCTGTTACTGTGGCCTATCTGGCTGCCTTGTCCAGGCAGAAGCCAATTCCTTTTGATTCACCTTTGAATCCAAGAAGCTCCTTTTTTATTATTATTATTTTTTCTCCATTTTTCCTGTGTAGTACACAGCACAGCAAGACGTTTTCAGATGCCATTTGGGCTTTTTGCCCTTTCAGAAAGAGAATGGTGATTACTTTCCTGACTGCCTTCCCCTCACCTAATTCATCCCTAGTAACTGTTTGTATGCATTTTGGACATATAAGCTCTTCATCAAGAGTAGAATTAATTACCCAAGATATACCCACTGACCAATATACTGTCTAACAAAAGTATTGAGTATTGCAAAATTTATGGTTTATCTGTTTTGAAAAACAGCCTTCCTCCCCATGCCCATAGCTCTCTGGTCAGAGAAAGCACCCAAGCTGAACAACTCAAGCACACACACACCCCTCAAAGCTTGCAACACACAGCAGCTTCATTCTGCAAGGCATTGGCTTTTACAAGCTGCATGCAACTAAACAGACTTATTTCTACCTATTAAAGATTGGAATAAAAAAAAGCCTTGCATAGAAATAAGCCCACAATAGCCTGCACAGCAGGAAGTGATGACAATGTGATGACAAGTCCAGCAGCCATACCCAGAATTCTGAGGGTAAATCAGAAAATAAAGTTAAAGTATGGTAATACTAAGTAGGGGATGTCTGCAAACTTCTTTCTTTCTTTCTATTTTTTTTTTTTTTTTTAGTTGGTGTAGGAAAGATGTAGCAAACATATGTGATTTTCACTCAGTAAACTATGTGTTATATCAGCAGTTTCAAGCAGGCTTACATACGAAATCTAGGCTCAGAAGAACCCTTTTTTTCAAGTGGCAGAAGAACTGATTACATTAAAAACCGTACGAGTTGTTATTTAAAGGAAGAAGATGAAAAATTAAACAGGTAAAAGTTATTTAAAGGAACAAAGCAAGACCAAGAATGGCAGGATTATGCAACAAATAGCTGGGGAACCTCGGAGAACTTGGGAGAGATTGAAACCCAAAGCATGGTTGGGCATTCAATTTTTACTTCAAGTAAAATGTCCAGATTCAGGCATGTGCAGAGGACAGAAGTTCTTAACCAAAACCATGAGAAACAGGGAATGCTTCCTAAATTATTTCATGAATTAGGACCTTTCTTTAGAATCGGGCAACTCGGGAACTGCTCTTGCTCTTTAGACACAGGACAGCAACAAAGAGAGAAGCTGAGCCTTACTCCTACAAACTTAGGGAGCAGCTACTAGAAACGTGAACAGAATAAGGGTTATCAGTCATCAAAGCAAGTGGGTGGTTGGTCAGGGTAGGAAGACACTCAGGCACCCCAACTAACATTTGAAGTTTTACATGAAGTCAGCTGATCTCTCTCTAGCAAAATGCATATGAAGGCATGCTCTTTCTGCACACATGCTTTTCTCTGTTTCAGCTATAGAAAAGTTTCACAAAGGAGCTGGACCAAGGCCAAATCCTGTCCTATTTACTGTAGCTTCCTTGGGTTCAGTCTGCGGGAAGAGAGAGGAGTTAAACCTGTTTCTCTCTGCTGAAGTACATGGTAGCCTACCAAACAGTCGCCTTGTTAATTAGTGACACAAGCCAACGTGCACCAGGCCCAAGTGTGCACAGTATAGGAGTAACAATAGTTACTGAATTAAAGGCAAAAAAGAAATCCAGTTTTCCTGGAGCACCTTTATTTATTCTCTTTGTGTTCACATTGTCGGGGGGAAGGTGTCTGCAACAGAGGTTTCCACAGTCATGCCCTGTCCTTCTTCATGTGAAATAAGAGACTTTGCAAAGTTCACCCATTCCCTGAAGAGTACGTTACAGCTTAGTGGCTTTAAAGAGAAGAATGATGAGGAATTACAAATGCATTTTCACCTGAGCTTCCTATTTTCAGAACCGTATTTAAAAATATAAACCCTGATTTTCATAACAATCAGACAAATAATTATGCTTGGTACTTTTCAATTCTACCAAGCTTCAAAATGTAGTGAACTGGTGTATCAGCAAATAACAGAACGATAAAAATAATTAACATAGTTTTAATTTAAATATTTATGATACGGTTGACTCTGTGGCTGTATAGCCCCATTGTGCTAGGTGCAGTACACAAATACGGAGAGATAGAGCCCCTGTTTCAAAGAGCTCCCATTGTTCATTCCACATTACTCAGTATCAAATGATCTCAGAAAGCTTTTCAAACATTAATTAAATCTCAGAACTTCCTTTTTCAGGTCAATAAGTTTTATTATCCTAGTTGTCTAGATGGAGAAAGTGAGGAATGAAGAGAGTAGGGCACTTGCCCATGACTACAGAGAAAACACTTCTCACTTCTACTCTCAGCTGTCTCCCAGCTTCCCCCAGCCCCTCAGCATCTTCCAGAGTATGGCCATATGCATATCCGCACTCTGGGTGTACGCATGCATATGGACAGCACATCTCGGGGAAGGCCAGTTATTGCTAAGTGCTCTTCGTTTAATAAAGACCATGTGGGAACCCTGCTTCTGGTTTGCACTCACACAAGCTTCAGTAAAATATCACCGGCAAAGTTAATTTATGAGATTTTGTAACCTCTTAATATTGCTCGGGGTGAGCGTTCGTTTCAACTCAATTGGTTTTGTTGGTGAAAATTAAAAATGCTCAATTCATTACAAAAAGGGCTTCCTCCCCCCCCCCAATTTTATTTATTTATTTTTTCTATTTTGAGAGATTGAGCCATAACACACATTAATGTCCAGAACTGGGCCATCAATGGGTAAATTGCAGTGCTTTTCAATTTTTTTTTTCTGACTAATGATACCTGATTTTTTTTTTTTTTTCCTCACAGTAAGGCTGCAAAACAAATAATAGGCTTGAAGTTTCTTAAGATATGCATTGAAACTTAAAAAGAAAAAAGAAAAAGTCTTTAATGCCAAAATGTCAGTGTTCTGTGTAAAATAATTAATATAACACAATAGGATCTATTCTACTATCGATTGAAAGGGAATTTATGCAGGTAATTCATTAAGGCTAGTGGGAGTTTGGCATGTAAATCCCCCAGCACTTTGATGGGAAAACAGACCCTGATTATTTGATTTTTACTGTTTTCATAAGCCATAAATACGTGCTTTTCAGTGACAACTATATAAGACAACAGCAAAAACCAAATACTTGAGCAACTAGGGCATTGGATGCCCCTGCTTTGTGAGACTTCTGAAATGACATCAGAGCAAATTATTTTTCACTTGTTGGAAAAGATGCAGCAATCATTTCAATCACCGTGTTGGGAGAATCGATACATTTTTTTGCTCTCAGAGAACGGTATTTTACATTCGAGCATTTCCAGGCTATCACCTTCATACATCTCTTTTTGTGGTCAAGTGTACGATTAGTACTTCTAACAGTGTATTGGCCATTCATTTTCTTACGAAGATCTACAAATTCTTGTAAATAAAAGCCAATCGGAAGAAAAATGAAGAGGAAATCTGTGGACTGGAATGCACCCTACTTGTAATGGGAACAAAAAGCTGGCAACAAAATATAAACCTAAATCACTGCAGAATGACCTACTTTAAGGCATTTGCCAAAGAGACAGCGTTTTAGACAGCTCCTCTGAAGTAGTGTCTTCATGTCTATGCCATCTGCAGATTTATTATTGTGCTTTAGAAAAGAAAAGAAAAGAAAGGAAAAGAAAAGAAAAGAAAAGAAAAGAAAGGAAAAGAAAAGAAAAGAAAAGAAAAGAAAAGAAAAGAAAAGAAAAGAAAAGAAAAGAAAAGAAAAGAAAAGAAAAGAAAAGAAAAGAAAAGAAAAGAAAGGAAAGGGAAAGGAAAGGAAAGGAAAGGAAAGGAAAGGAAAGGAAAGGAAAGGAAAGGAAAGGAAAGGAAAGGAAAGGAAAGGAAAGGAAAGGAAAGGAAAGGAAAGGAAAGGAAAGGAAAGGAAAGGAAAGGAAAGGAAAGGAAAGGAAAGGAAAGGAAAGGAAAGGAAAGGAAAGAGAAAGGAAGAGAAAGAAAGAAAGAGAAAGAGGAAAAAAAGACATAAAAAGAAAGAGAAAAAGAAAGAGAGAAAGAAGGAAAGAAAGAAAAAAGGAAAAAAAAGAAGGAAAGAAAAACTTACAGTGTGTCTGAACAAAACTAAGCTTCGTCTATAGAAAGATTCCAGTACTGTGGGCACCACACCCACACCTACTGATGTGGTCCAAGCTTTTTCTTTAGAGGCACCTAATTAAGAAACCCTGACTCATTTACATGGATACGTTTGATCTAAATTACACTCTAAACCACACCAAATTAGGAGCATCTGTGGATGCGAAGTGTTTGTTCCCAGTGCCTGGTAGAACAGGGCCAGTTCTGGACGACACATGTTCAAGTGACGAAAAATATTTCAGATGTAACATACTTCTGAGACCTACTTTTCCACTAATAATTCATAATGAGTTAAACCAGTATCTCTGCTCAAACGATTATTTCAGGCTGGGGAAAAAAAAAAAATTTACTTTTAAAAGGAAGGGGGAAAATGAAATAAAAAGGAGGTGGGTAAAAACATTGTTCACTGGTTGTCCTGATAAAGGGCCTTCACACAACCATTAGCAGGATTTGAAGCTGTGTATATCAGATATACATTAGTCCTGAAGCCTAAGCTGAGCAAAAGTCTCTATGACTGATGAATTGTTGCTCACAGACCAGGCCTTCTGACATGATATACCTTCTTCTGTTGCAACCCTTCTGTGCCATCTTTCCTGGAGTTCACAAGAAAGTATCAAACGGATGAGGTGGTACCACACATGCTGGTGAATATGAACAATCCAAGACAGCAAACCAGATCTGAGAGAGGTGCTTGCTTTTGAATTGCTGTGTAGACTAGCCATGCTTTTTTGCATTCTAGTTGGACACTCCATCCAAAACCATGTCCTACAGCAATATAGGAACTTTTATCCCACTTTCCCTCTGGGAAAGAATGAGCAGAGGAGGCTGCAAAAGCCACTAGTTGCTGCTTGCAGTCTAAACTGACTCAAGAAATAGCCTTTACCTTGCTCTAATTTAAGCCATAGGAGCAGCCCAAGCGCTAGGGAGTGCAAATCTGAATTCCACGCTGTGTTTGCAATTCCCAGTCTGCAAGCGCAATTTGGCACAAGCATCAGATTGGGCCCACAGCGTTTGGCAGCTACCTTTTATTCTTCCCTTCTTTTATGCTTTGTGAATAGTCTGAGTTACATAATACCAGTGACAATTTGTTTATGGCAAGCATTAGAGTCACTGTTTTATGATTACATTCAAACTTGAAGCCACATTTTGACATCTAAGGATCATCTTGCATTCTCATATATTATATACAATGAAGGTTTGTGTTCCAGTAAGGGAAGGGTAGGAACTTTATAAATAACATGACTCCTTTTGTCTGAAGAGATTTTAATATATTTGTCTGATCTACTGTTTTTGCAGTAGCTAGAATATAATTTGAATATATTAATATTTTCAGCAACTGTGCTCAGGGAGCCCACTTAATAACTTATGCATGGATATATAGATACACTTCAGACAGAGGTAATGTTTTTAGCCCTTATGTTGGTAATACTTAGACACACACAATGAAAGAGCCTGTTCTTTCCTCCTCTTTGTTGTGGGCATGCATTGTGATGGTATGGAGCCAGTGTTCTTTCTGTTGTCTACACAGCCTGGATTCAATAAGCAGTTATATATGCATATTATGACAATGTGGTCAAGGAAACCAGATTTTTTTACTATACCTTCATGTGTCTGTACAGTATAAAATCTGGTATTTATTTTTCTTGTCCTCATTCAATATGTTAACAAAATCATAATTTGATACAGGTTATGTTCACTTTATAATTAAAATTATAGATTTAGATGAAAATACAGCAAGATGTTGCTGAATGGAAAATATTTATCTTTCTGTACATTATGCGTTACAGTGCAATATAAAATCAGAAGTCTGTGGAGTGGCTAACTCCAGCCAAGCTTATGACTATTTGCCTCCTTCCCTGGTCCACAAGGTGCCACTAGTCACTTCTTCTAAGCCAGGGCTTCTCCACCAATCTCAGCCCCATCACTAGATGACATGGCCACATCCACTCCAGGGCTCTATTGTGATCTTCGGAAATGCTTCTGCACCACGTTCCTGTCACCATCACACAGGAGAAAAGGAGTAAGGAGAAGAGAGCTGGGGCTGACCCCATTAGAGGTTCTTCATGGGGCAGGAGTGGGGCTGAGAAACTTAGGAGGAAAGGATGGATAAGGGGAGTACCTCACAGAAATGGTTCGTTACATTTGTTGGCATGGAAAGGAGGAGAGAGGAACAGGGTTGGACCATGTGGGCAGGAGAGTTTTGTGTTCTTCTCTTTCAATTAAACACAAGTAATATCATTATTATTCATGATCTCACTTGGACTCCCTAGGCATGCAAGGGACCCAACCTAGCCCATCCCCAACTGCAAGTTTCATACATATATGTAAGCAACATACTCATATTCCCAGCTACTCAAGATGAGTATTTATTTTTTTTCACCTATTCAGCATTCTCATGAGATACACTCCTAGAATTACATAAAGCAAGGACATCATAATATCATTTTAAATTCCACAGAACTATCTTCAGTTAAACGGAACTGAGTACATCTTTTAGATTTCTGTCATACTAACCATCGCACTGCAAAGAATCAGTATTTTTGGCAACATTTTAGTAGGTCTTCCAAAAATGTTGTGACCGTGTGCTACATCTATTAAGATCATAATGTATCTGCTAACATGGGGTCAAGTATCTTTTGCCTTGGCGAAAGGGTGCTATGAGTCATTTTATTGAGCTAAGTTATGACGGAGAGATTTGATGCAGACACTGCTTTCTGAACAAGGTCTACTAAGTGTGATGACTTTCCCATGATACAAACATCAACATTGTACTTCTGGTTTCTGAGTCCTTTAAAGTCTGTCAAATGTGGACTCGGTTAGGAGTACGAAGTGAGTTGTGTGTATCCTCACCAGCTTTTCTAACTTTTGACTTTAGGCAGGGTCAGACAGAAGCAGATAATTCCAAGTCTGACCATTTGAAGTGAACAATATAAGAGTACAACGGTATAAGAGCTAATATAAGAGTACAACAGTATAAGAGCTTCGAAGATAAAAGAAAAACAATTGAGGGAGGCAGAGCTGTCTACACAGAGAACTAAAGACTTTGGTAAAGTGTGTAAGGTAGTTAGTTCAACAGTCATCTGCAAATAGTACGCATGTGAAAGAACGTTTGACTTAAAAATGAACAAATATGAAAAGCAAAAGCCAGTTTAAAGCTAGGAAATATCACAGAACTTACTGTACTACAAAGGGTGCATCTTAAAAAGAAACAATATATGGAAAATCCTGTACTCCAGGCAGTTCATGCATTTAGTGCAGTGGACTATACACGTGCACAAAAAAATAAACATCAAGCTAAGGTGAGTGGACAAGACAGACAAAGTTTAAGTAGAAAAGACAATGCTGACATAGTAAATTCCTTGCTCAAGGGCTAGTAAAATGTAAATAAGTTTAAAGAAATCAAAGACTCACGGCACATACTCACTAGTGCATTTAAGAGATATATTCATCCAACTCATGTTCAGTATCAGTGCTGAAACAATCGTGATGCTGGGAGGCATGTTAAAGCATCTTTCAAATCTGATACAAATGCAGTGCATATATGTTGCACTCGTAGCTTGTGGAGAGCTCAAAACTGAACATGAACGAGTAGGAATCCTGGTTGAGGTCAGATCCCATATAAAATCATCTCTATTGGGCAAAGCACTGGGTCGGGAAGACTTTATTTCAAAGAACAAGATGGTGATAGTGTGTAAAAAGAGTAGGTCTTAGATTAAGGACAATTAATAGGCCAATATTCAGAGTGCTCTGCAGATTTTAAAGGACAGGAAACAGAGAAATTTATGAAGTAATTGCATATTTAAGACCTCACAGAAAAGGAAACTATCAGCGAAAGTTTGCTCCCTGACTTTTGTGGAATTCTTTGCCACATTCTCCAGTTTCAACACCAAAACACTGGTTGTCTCAGAAAAATGAATAATTTGTTCCCGACACTGGACAAAAACAATGTGTTGTGAGCAAAACACAGCTAAGTTTGGCACAAGAGGCTCTGGGCTCCCCAGAAAAGATGAATTTCTGAGCAGATTGGCTAAAGTTTAGTATCTCCATTCAAAATTCCAACCAGTTGTCACTTCGGAGCTGTAAGTCAGAAAGTAAACCTGTCAGGGCTGAGCTTGTACTGTCAACTGGATTACTGTAGCAGAAAAGTGCTATAATTGAAGGCTGCAAGAGGTTATAGATTGAACATATAGTCAGAAGCAATATTTCCACTCAGTAAAAGTAGATATCATCCCAACTGAGAAAATTTAATATTATATGAAGTGGAATTTGGATTCCATTCTACTCCTGGTCGGTGGGAGGTTTGTCAGTGACTTTCATAGGAATCAGAATTTCAATCACTGTCAAGAGAGATGCAGCAAAGGGTGTGATTAAGCAAGCAAAGTTAAAATAACTGTTAACTGGAGGCTTCCAAAATAACTTTTCTGAGCACGGACTTCTATCTAACTCAGTGTTTTCTTAATGTAGTAACACAAACAGCTCTGCCAGGCAACAAGGCTTATAAAATTGTGCTAGTAGAGTATGGTTAGGATTTGTAGGCACCCTTCCACCTGAGCTGCTCTTTAGAAAGAAGGGTAGAGATTTCTGAAAGAAGTGCATGGTGCTGGCTGGCAGAGGCACTAAGTTTACTGGGAGGAGACAAGATACTATCATACTAACTCTCATCATCCTTTTGTTTTTTCTTGCTACTAAATCTGAACCAAGCAATGCAATTTACGTGCATCTGTGAATAAGGCTCCACAGGGTTTCTTTTGTGTTTTCCTCTGCTTTGGGTGTGCTGTAAAAAGGCAGCCTCTTCCACCAGCTCACTAAAATGCCTGGGTTACCAGCAGAACTGGTGGCTCTGCTTTGTTTTTGCAGCATATTTTTTTTTGTTTGCCCATTACTGAGCATGGTATGTCAAAGCGTCAGTGTCCCCATCAGAAAAATGCTGCTAGAATCATGAATCCAACTTTATTAAGAGACTTCTGCTTTATGGAGGAACAGCAAATATTATTAAGACAAAGACAAGAGGATAATAAGGAAATGTTTTTTTTTTTTTCCCTCGCTGACCTAGTTTCTAACCTCACTTTAAAATTTTGCATTGATTTTAATTATGCTTAATCTAAAGCTGAGCTCAAAAATCTAGCAGGCTTAAAGGACTGCTTCTTAGTGAATTTTCTTGCCTGTCAGCGTTCCTCAGGCTTTCTTTGCTACAGTTAGAAGTTTATTTCCAGCCCAACGCAGAGTTGACAGAGCTCTCGATCCATGGAGAGCATCCAGCACAATCACTGCACAAGGCGTGAGTTCAAACATTACCTTGCTCGGCTCAGCCTTGTGCACAGTGTTTTTCACAGAACAATCACAGCCCTTTTCTCATCAGTGATAGCCAGAGGCAGTAATAAGGGTGAAGGATATCTATCATGAAAAGTCCAGCGTCAATGTGTTCCCCCAATTTATTTACTGACCTTCAATGCAACAGGCATACTCCTGACCCTCATGAGATGAAGCCTAAGGGGAAATGGCACTGAGCACCAATTCCATATCCTGTTGTTCTGTGGTCTAAATTAAGTGCTAATTAATTACCACTGGCATCTTTGGCATTGCCTGTCAAATTGGATTTAGGATATCCTTTCACTGTTTAAACAAATAGCCCTACATCTAAAGCTAAAATCCCAAGTGCCAGCGTTTTCTTTGCTTTAAAATTATTATTTAAACATTCGGCAAGTATCTCCACGGATTTTGCAGGTAGAATTCAAATAAAAGAAACTGGAATTGATATTGTCAATTTTGATTAATAGTCCTTCATTAATAAACATCCTGTTATTCAGTTTCCACCTGCAGTTGCTGATGTTGCCTGGAATCAATTAACTCATATAATTTGATTTATTTTACAAAGACATTTTTGGATGTGCTGTGCTGATGATAAAGGTTCTATATTTATAATTCTTGATTTAAGGGAGATTGTTATTAACTGCTTTTTACTTTTAATGTTAGAAGGAAATGTAGCTTAAGATATTCTTGAATTTTTTTGAAAAATAAGCTATTTAAGAAGTTAAAGCTTTACTCATATCAGACTATCATCTGTTGCCTTCTGAGCTACACAGGCCACAAAAACATGCAGATCTAGGACCTCTGACAGGTTGGGCTTTACAATAAGCTGGTTATTCTGCAGAAAATAATCAGAATTTAAAACAAAAGAAAACAAAAAAAATAGAGAAGTTATATCACCAGCCAAAAATACAGTAAAGGATTCTGTGCATTATACCTCTATCTGAATATACATTATTCTATGTAGTCTCACACTGCCTTTATCTCTACTATCCAGACACCTCTAAGTGCATCAGCATCTGCCTCACATCTGCCATGCGTGGTTTTGTTCTCTCCCATTCCTTCTCCTGGGTTGACTTGTGCTTGCAGAGGCAATGTGGCTTTAGAGAAGAGCTTGCTGTTGCTTGAGATATATATGCTGCTACATGGGTGTTAGAGAGGACAAAAATGAATGCCTTGTGAGTGGAGCTGCAGCAAGAGGAGTTTGAGATGCTCCTTATGGAAGTTCATGGCCACCAGCTGACTCCTAGGAAGTGGCTGTCTCCAAACAGCTAGTGCCAGGCTTGATGGCAACTTGCACTGTGATAGCATAGGCTAACCAGATCTCCTCCTCTCTTCAGTCTTGTAAGCATTAGTCAGAACGAGCTTGCATTCGGTCACAAAATGTTAAAAACCAAGACAAACTGAGAGGGCAGTGTGCCCTCAGTAAAAGGAGATTTTAACAAGTCACTCAGTTGGGTCATTTCCAAAAGGGAGACCTGGAACATTCTCAGTACAAAGGAAGATCATGTGAAAAGACACTGCTTATGTAAGTCAAAATCCATTTATTTGACACGAGATGATTTAGAGGAGCAGGACCCAAGTCTCTGCCTAAATCAAAAGCTGGGATAGGATGCCCAAAGACATTCAGCTTTGTGGTATAAGAACTGCTGCACTCTCACAAGCTTGTTTCCTAGGGCAGATCTGAGTTATGGCCCTTTGGGGAAAAGGCAGGCACCTCATCAAGACATGAACTTGATCAGCACATGACATAGTACTAAGCTCATGAGATGGAAGAATCCCTGGCATGAGTTTCTAACTTGTAATGAGTGCATCTGTTAGCATGTCAACGGTGGGACAGTTTGCTGTTCCCAGAACTTCCCACATAGTGGCAAGATTATTGATTAGCTCACAACTGGAGAACACATCAGACCTGTGATTCCCACTTCCCCAGGCTCCCTGATGGAGCCACACAAGGCAGGCAAGAAGATACGTGGTTTTAGGCTCTCTCTTTGGCACAAGGAAGGTACCAAGCCACCCCGTCCTCTTCATGAGACCACAGCTCAGTTTGGAGGCCATGAGGAGAAAAAGGGAGGTCCTCCAAAGCGATATGGAACTAGGACCATACATTCTGCCTGTGACCCTTTAGACAAACAAATATGCTTTTTGATCTCAGTCACCTGGAGAACGAAGGCTTTCTCCACAAGACAGGTACCCTGTGGGGTGTGGGCAGAGGTAAGAGCACACATGCTCCCAGTACGGATGCCATACAGGTAGCAAAGTTCACTCAATGGTGAAAAAAACTTCATTATTTTAAGCTATTCTCTCATTAAACTAGAGTAAGCCAGAATAAATGCTTTTCTTCATCTTTTTGGAGTTTATTCCGCCAGCTGTGAACTGATTTTCAGAGCTAACTTATTTTCATTTTGGGCTGGACTCCAGGGCAGTCTGTCCAGGCAGGGCTCATGCTGTAAGGCAAGCAGGGGATCCCCTGAGGAAGCCTGCTCTTCACGAGGTCCCTGTCAGCTGTCCAGATCCTATATATAGTCATGCACTGGTCAGCTCTAAAGTTTAGTCTGCAAAAGAAGACTGCATCAAGGGCTCATTCTTTTGCCCTAGTGCAACCGAGGAGAAGAGATTTTTTTCCCAAAGAAATGTAATATGAACCCACAGCTGCAGAGTACAGGAAGCCTATGGAGTTTCTGTAGGCCAGAAGCCATTGAGGCTATTTTCAGTGAAAGAAAGCTCTTAAGTATGTCTGAACCATTTCTGACCCCTCCCGTAATGTATCGTACACCGTGACCTGGTTTCTCTATTACCACACATAGCTATTGTTTCAAATTTAACCTGTAGATGAAACAGCACCTCGGCATTTTGCACTGGCAGAAGAAGGTAGCTTGAAACTATTAGTTCACTGTGATCTCTGCATTATGTATGCTTGTTGCAGAAGAAATCTCATGTAAAGGGCAGTAACTGTTTTGTGCAATAGTGTTTGTGCAATAAGCACAAACCTCAGGTTATAGCTACACACACAAGCCACCCCCCCCCCCCCCAGTACATAACAAGCCATACAGATTTCATAAACAACAAGCTAGGGATTCAACTGGTAATGTCTGCTTTTTCTTAGCTTCATCAGCTGGTGTATACCACTATAATACAACTGAGCGAATCATCCATAAAGCCAGGACATAAATAATAATGAGCTTTAGTTTGCATTCATAAAATATCAAGAATCCCAATTTATGGCGAAATTTTAATTTTATCTACATTGCAGTGCAATGAATTGAACAGTTTACGTAAGTAGAGCTTATGGCATCAGAGGCTCACTTAACCACCAGTTATTTCAGTAAGTCTCTCAAGATGGGTTAAGTACTGTGCAGGCCACGTGCTCTTCCTCCATGGTGGGTATACTTTGCTGTCTGTCCTAAGCTGGCAACAGAGTTCCCTTGGGAAATGGTTATCTCTGCAAGGACCAATTATAAAAGAACACCTATTGTTGCTTGCATTTTAGGATGACTGTCAACAGCCAAATTTTGTAGTCCAGTTGTCTTTTCAGTCCCAGAAAGCACTTAAGTTCTGAATTAAGAACAATCACTATAGCTAAACTGACCTAAGTTTACGTTAGAAAATGATGTTGCAGTAATATTCTGTATCTCAGAAGAGCATGTAACAGGACACACATGGAAAGGAAATACACCCAGAAGAAACCTGGTACTTTATCTATCTGTGCATCGTTTTGTACTCGCGCTTCCTTTTTAACACTCAAAAACCTATCTGCATATGCCCAGCCAAAGTGTGCTTATACACACACAGACATTATCACTTAGTAGGATGGTACGTTTTATTATCAGGTTATTTTCCAGTACATTTGGCACAGTTAAGGTAAGTATATTAACTTTACTTCCAAATAAAGGAAACAAAGTTGTGCTGAATGCCTCAGCCATTTTCAGTGAGTTAAGAACTGACAGGAGGTCCAAGTAATCAACCCTGTCTACTGTGCCGAGCTTTCCCCAGGGACACCTCTTCTGATCATACAAAGCATCTGACTGGCATGGATATAGAATTGCTTTCAATAAAGATTTTATTTCAAGCTTGGATGATTTCTCCCCCAAATGTCTTGTCACTAAAGCAAAGTATGTAATACCTGTTATTTTTTTTTAAACCTATGAACCAGCTTTTGAGACGAGGAAGAGCATAAAACACTGAGGAGTTGAATGTTGTTCATTGTAAAAGTCAGATTTTTACATGTTCAAATTGATCATGAGCTCTGCAATATCAAAAATCAGACAACTGCTACATGAAAACTATCCCATCATCGTGTGGTGATAAGGTCTGTTAAGGCAGCGATATTTGAGGTGAGTAAACTCAGTTGACAAGGCAGCTGAGGCATCCCCAGGACAGAGCTCTGACAATAAAACATCATATTTGTGTATCTCTGACTAGGCATAGGAAACCAATACTGGATAATTTGAGGATAATTATCGGTAAGGCAAATCAAAGGAACATGCAGACTTTGACCCACTGAGGCAAAACAGAGGAATCTGCAGATAAAACCATCTGGCTAGTTGTTGATAGCACAATTCAGAAAAGATACAAAATCCACAGAAAGGGGCAGTCCATTCCTAATCCTGTAGAGTTGGTTGTTATACCAAGAGAATGGATGTCGTAAATATGTGTTCTTTCCCTTCTGGAGGGTGTTCCATATAACCATGTGTCTTTAGTCTTTCTTGGCCTCTGTTCAGGTCTTGGTTTTGATCCCTCGTGGCAGTGACTTCACTAGTTAAGTCAAATATTGTGCAGAATGCTGATGGACAAGGTTCTTGTAAGAAAACCTACTTTTATCCCTTAGTCATCTGCTGGTTTCAGAGAATTTCATTTCCTACACCTGTCATTCTGGTCCATAGTATTTACCAGATGACTCTTTCTTACCCTCAGTGCTTTTCTCAAAATTAGGGATCACCCTCATTTTGTAACGTGCTGCCCTTAATCATAGGCAGTATTTCTGGTTCATGGAAGAGCTGCAGGATCTTTGATCTGATTTAAAATTTACCCTTAAATATAATTTAGAACAGTAAAGGAGTAGTAAGTTGGAGGGAACCATTCCCATCTCAGCTAGCAAAGGGCAGCTCTACTCCCAAACACTTTTCAGCTTACATTAAGACAGCTCCCTTCCAAATGGGATTTTCCTCCCTAATGACACTGACTTATCTGTTTATTTATGTGCAGTAAGAAAAATGGTGAGGAATCAGTCACTGTTGAAATGCTTTCTCCTCCTCAGACATTTCTACAGTGCAGAAATGGATGAAGAACATTTCCTAACACCTAGCTTGTTTGAAGTAATAATCCAGTGTGCTTTCTGAATGTCAAAATTAATAACAATTTTATTTAGGCAGTTTGAAAGGTGTAGGTTTAATGAAAGTAGAAAGCCAAACTCACCATACAATGACCCTCTCAGTTGTAGGGTTGCCCTGTTCTCAGTCACACGCTTTCCAGCTCACAGTTGCCTTGGCAACAGACAAAGCATAAATTCTAAATATTCTTGCTTATATATCTGCCGCTGACACTAAAGTCCTCCTATCAGACACTTCTGCTGTTTCAATACATCATTAATTTCATTACTATTAATAATGAGATCTGTACTTTCTGTTTCCGGGCTTGTAATATTTAAGGACCAACACCATTCTTGATATTAGGAATTCAGCTCACTTATTTGGGGGGAAAAAGTCTTGCACACCATAATGCCCAGCAATTTCTTGATACGGTTCCGATATCTGTAGCGCTGGATTATAGATTGTTTCTAAAATAATCTTAAATTGACAGATCATTGCTCCTTTCAGTTGGGCTTGACAAGACATAGCTCTGTCATTTCCTCTCGTTTTTTTATGTTGCAAACGGTGTATCGCTGCTCTTTTACTTTTTGTGCCAAAAAAATGGAATTCTTGCCCATTTTTTTAAGGTTTTTCTTAACTGAATTTCTCTTAGCAGCTACAGAAACTGTTTTAATTGAGTATATTTGTTTTTGTTTTGCTTAGATTTTTTTTTGATGGTTTTTTTTTTTTGGTGGACGGATGAAAAAACAGCAATTATGGAATTTTATTGGTAAATATTTATAATTTAAAATGGCAAAGGGTCCCAAAGTTATATTTATTTTCTTCAGTCTGGATTAAATTCCTTCTTTCTTTCCCTCCAGTATCTGTATTTTACCACAAATCATTTAACTACTCAAACTTTCCTGAAAAGTATTCCTTTTTGCTTGACTTTATATATATATATATTATTATGATCATCAAAAGAAGTGCAATTGCAAGAAGAGACAGAAAACATCAAGAATTTTCAAGGGGTTTTATCCGCACAATAATTATTTTACTAACTTTAGTACTTTATGTAACTTTTAGTACTTAAACTTTAGAGGCCTCATACATATTTGGATGTTTTCCTGCTTCATATCAATGCACCAAACCAGATAGCAGGTTCCTTGGCATTGCCAATGCACACCATGAACGTCAAGGTTTATGCCATACCCTCACTTCATGAGACCCAAGTAAGTGATTGCAGGCCATGGCTGGCAGGACCTTTAGTCAAACAGGACTTAGCATGCAGGAGTGCAGCTCCAGGGAAAGCAAGGGGAATCATTCTGCTTCATAAAGATGGCAAATGAGGGCACAGGGATTGGCCATCCATCTTCTGTTTTCGGTGTTCACATCAGAAGCAACATCTTGATGGTTGGATTTGATGATCTTTAAGGTCTTTTCCAACATGATTCTGATTCTACCGTCTTGCTCTGAATTTTACAGAGCAAGGAAATCAGATCCCTCCCTTCTTTCACTTCATCAGGACCTTTATCACTGACCCCTTCTTCCTGATTCTGCTCATCTATGGTCCACTGTCTCCTGCTCCCTGCAAAGTGTTTCTCATCCAGCTGTCCATCGTCAGTGCCACCTCATTGCAAAGCCATGGCTAGTACTAAATTAATCTCTGATATTATAAAATGTACAGCTTCTCAGTATGAATTTTCCCTGATTAACACCCCCCATCCCATCTATGAATGTGTCACCTGAAAATACTGCATAAGTTTTCCAACATCTAGCCTGTAATAAGTTCAGTGGAAACAAGTTCTTCTCACAGGGACAACTCAAGCTCCTTATACGTCCTTCTGCATAAGTGGCATTCAGGAAAACGTTTTCACTCATTACAAACTTTTTTAATTGTGATAAATATGTGTGACGTCCATCAGAAACCCACGCAGCCGTTTGGCAACAAAACTACTAACTTCTGAGACTTCTTGGACTCCTAAGTGATGATATGTTAATCTTACCACAGAGAAAGCATAATTATATATATATATATTTTTAATTTATAATAGAGACGCTATATTTTAAGCAACTAATAATTAAGCCAATCTGATTAGTGCCATATGGAGAGTGTTTTGTGCAATGGACACCACAGTTAAAAGCATGAGGCAGAACTAAGTAATGTTTCCTATTTAAATGTGGAAAAATCCACGAGCATCAGTGTTCAAGGAATGTGGTAAATGACAAGACTGGCAGAAATCCACAAGAAGACATTTTTTGCTGTGCAGTGCACCAAGTACCTGAACCCACGTCTCATGAAGTTTCTTTCACTTATAGTTCAGCTTGCTATAAATTTGGCAATAGGTAGAGCAAAAAAAGAGATAGTTATGATGATTTTTAAATTGCTGTCTGGATTTTAAAAAGGTGAACGAGTGACAAATAGGAAGAGACGAGTAAAAGTAGAACTTGGCTTCAGAAGCACGCTTGGAGTAGTTAAGTTAAAGCTAACAGGTTAGGGAAGCATTTGTAAATTCAAACATTTACACATTAAAGTTACATTTAGTTCATACTCCCTGTAAAGCTATGTGATTTATTTGTAATATATCTGTATTCACTTACTAGTCTTTCCAGCCTAGGATAGTTTAGATATTCTGGAGAGTGAAAGGAAATGGATTTTTACTTAGTCCACGCTCACCGCTGCAGAGATTTATGCAAAACTGCCTACCTAAACTCCATCCATTAAACCTATATTGTTCTTAGTCCAGGCTTCTCAATCCTTAATGTCATTTCCACGAGAATATTAAGTCTTAATACAGACAAAAGATCAACTTTTAATAATAATGGACCCCCTCTCATAATTTGTGGGTAATAAAGATATCAAAGGTTATAATCCTTACCATTATTTTCTAAGCCATCCCATTAAGGTATGTGGTCCCGGTGTCTCTTAAGAAATTTTGTGTCAGGATAAGGCACGCAAAAGTCTTTTTAGTTATATAAATTTCACAATCCATTTCTAAGCATACTAACTTTATTGGATTTAAATTAGCCGAAGGAATGTGTTTCATATGAGCTTTATATTAAGGACCCTTTTATGTTTTCCCAACTCTTTCAGTGCTACAAGAAGCAAGGAGACTTTTCCCTGAAGCCACCAAAACTGTTACCAGTAACATTGCTTGATTACCTTAACAGAAAGGGCAACCTCTATTTTCAGTATCTAAATGTACAAGCCCAGAAGTTGTTCCCTTACAATATACACCTGAAATAATAGGCATTCATGAGAAAGCAGCAGAAAATCGTGCCCTGATATAAGCGAATCCTAAGTAAGTTGGTCTTTAGCTCTCCATTCCGCACACATCTTGCGGCTAAATCACCTTTCAGTACTTGTCAGATTGGCAGAAGTTGTCACTTCTCTCCCTCTTTTCTTCCTTTTCAATAACTCAACCAAATAAACATCCCCAGTAGGAGAGTGAGCGAAAAAGGAAAGTGCCTCTGTGTACTTTGAATGCAACAGCGACTCCTTTGACATCCCTGTTTTTTAACCAATTATTTCCTTTCGTCAACAGGATAGCAGCCAAGGAATCCGTGAATCTTATGTCAACACAAAGCTTAGGAATTGTGTTTGGACCAACACTCCTTAGACCTGAAAAGGAGACAGGGAACATGGCAGTCCACATGCTGTACCAAAATCAGATAGTTGAACTTATGCTGAGTGAGTACAGCAAGATCTTCGGCTCTGAGGAAGACTGACAGACAGGGCCTGTTATTGAAAACGTTCACATCTGTCTTGATGTCTAATATTTTTACATTTCTGTAAACATATTTCTGAAATATTTCTTTTTCTTTCAAGTGACAGATGCCTCGTTTTGTGAAAACTTAATGATGATTTTGTGTTTAATTTTCAAACATTGGAATAAAAAATATTGTCAACATTTGCCTATATGTATTCCGCATTAACCCTTTGAGAGTTTCATTATGCTAGCACTCCAAGTGTCAGTTTCTTGCAAGCTGAGCATACAGCATATGGCCGAGGACCATAGAAAATGCTGTTTACCAACATATGCAATGGCACAGAAAGACAAAGAGTAATTGAGGAGATTGGTAGGAAATGGAATAAATATGTATATCAAACACAGCACATTAAAACAGATACCACATAGTTTATAGGGAATTTGAGTACAATTTACCTTTCCCTTTGATATGGATTGAAAGTTAAATGCATGATGAATGATCAATTCCCCTACACCACAAACTGAAAAAAAGGATTGAATCCAATACATTTAAAATGAATTACTAAAAAAAGAAAAAGCCAACAAAACACAGTCTGGCTATTTGCATAACAGTGCCTCAAAAAAAAAAATACAACTGAAATCAGAACTTTGGTGTTTTTTACTTCAATGCAGTACATGAAATGAAGACATTGCATGACTGTTCATTTTAATGTAACATCCATTTTGATTCTTCATCACACTGTACATCTGCCCGCTTTCCCCAGCTATCTCATGTTCTGTAGCATTTGTATTGTGCTCCTGAGGATGCTTTATTGGTGAACTACATTAAATTCATCTAGAAAGACCTTTAAAAAAAGCCTTTTCATATGCCCTTAGGATTACTTGGCTAGACTTGAATCAATTTATGCATTTGATGGTTAGTTTCAGTTGTCATGGATAAACAAAAGGGTAACTGTCTAGAATATATCAAATATTGTTTCATTTTGAAATGTATGTTTCCAGCTATACACATCTCCTACCCTGTTTTGTAAAAGTATTCTGCTGATAAAACGTAGACTTATGTTTGACAGCTTTTTAATCAAGTTCAAAGAGAATAAATAAAACTAATCCAGTGTGGTAAAGAGTCTGTCTGGCTATCGATTTGTTCACAAAATGAAAAATAAACCATGTAAATAAGATGTGTGAAACACAGATCTAGAAGCAAATATTTAAAGCAATTAAAGACCCCAAAACATAGGATTAATGCATAGGTCTGCTGCGCACAAGAGATATGTCTTCAATATCACCTTGGCAGATCACGGATTACTCTTAGTTTTTACTTAGCATCGTTTTACAAAATACTGTGTTATAAAGGAAAGATTGCTCCTCAGAGCAGTCGTCTGTGGTAAAGGTATCTATATAATGAGGGCTGATCGTTAACCAAGACCGGGCTCTTTCATCAGGTAGTAACATGGGCAGAAAATAACACCGAGAAAACATAAAAAGTGTTTGAACCCACTGGCCCCAAGATGTTTTCTGACATCCCACGGTCCACAGTTGAGCAAATCTGAGAGGTAATGATCAGCAATTAAAATGAAAAATATAAAACCAAGAACCTGTCCCAATATATCACAAGTATTCCACATAAACATTTCCGAAGGAAACTCTAACTTTCTGAAGAACCCAAATTCACTTTACTTTCAAGAAAATATTTTTCATGTTAATGTCGAGCCTCGAGTACTTAAACAGTAATGCTTTTCAGCATCGTCATCCTTAGACTCCTTTAATAGCAACAAGCCAGGCGCTGTTTATAGCCTGTGGAAATGACTGAAAGAAAGATAGTCTGAAGTTCAGTCTATGCCTTAATAAAGACCATTCACATTATGGCCCCACGGGTGCTCACAATCATGCTATTGAGGTAATTTCTGCTATTACTGGAAATGAAAAGTTCACTTGTTACTCGGATCCTGTTGCACTGAGAAGAAAAGATTCTTAATTAATTAATTAATCTTCTTTTAAGCTTTCTTTGGAGCATGGAGACTCCTCTTTTCCTGTTTTTATAAGCAAGAAATGGCTTGTGCGATGAACCCGTATTTTTTTTTTTTATGAGATCAACTGGTTTGGTTGGGCTTTAAAAAAATAAAATACAAGCAAACTTTAGGACACACAAGCCCATTTTCTGTTTTGAAGGGTATCTATGTGCATTCTTCTCAAATGTGGTGACTTCCCTATTAAATGCTTCATTAAATCTAGAAGTTTGATCTGTGGGTAGCCAGTTCTGAGAGGACGCAAGTGAAACTCATCAGAGGAGCCTGGTACATTCAGTGTGTATAGCAGATGTCTGCACTTCCTCATTCAGACAACAGAAAGGAGCAAGCATGCCTTGCCACTGAGGTGCTCAAGTCCCCCAAATCCTCATCTTCGTCCTGATTCCTTTAATGCCTACATTGACAATGGGGGAAAATCACTGCCTCAGCTGTTAGTATGAGTCAAAGAGCCAGCCTCATGGCCCTAGCCATCAGCCCTTTCAGGCCAGAAAGTGGCTGCACACATCCATTTCCAAATCCTAAACATGTCTAAGAAGTCTGACCTCTATCCAGTATGAGCAACTGACTGGGCACGTATCACCACTGCATTGCTCCTCCAGCTGTTTATTATAGTAATATCCACTACGATTGGGTAAAAGTTTTGCTCAAAATCTTTTGTGCATCAGAATTAAAGTTGCAGTTCAGTTTGAGAAAAATCACAAACAATTTAAGCAAGAAGCTATCGCTATTATTAGCAAATGATCAGAAAAATGAAGGCTGAGAGTGCAGCAGTGTAATCTGTCCAAGAATCCCCATGTTTAACTGCATCTGCTCCATATAGCAAGTAGCTCTTACTAAAAGTGGTGTGAAAAAAAACCAGCTGTCCTAATAACTTGGATTTACACACTAAAAGACAACACTGGGAGGAGATCTGTATCAGAACTAAAAGGATTATTTCTCATTACATAAATAAAGGAATTTATTGATTGATTGAAACTTAAGCTTTTGTAAGAAATAATGTCAGTTTTGACTCAAACAGTTCAACTGAGAAACAGGATTTCTGAGCAAATGATGGCACAGCCTGATCTTGCTGAGCTAGAACACCAGAAACAGCCCCGAACTCATTTTCATCTCTTTTTATTTACATATACACATACATATGTATATATGCATCTGTATATCCACAGACAGAAAGTGAAATCAACGTGCATCTTAATAGATAGCTCTTTAATTCTCTGCTAGGCCCATCACAGTCCGTTTTCGTAAACATCCCATGTTGCAACAGTCAAAGCCTTCCATTCAGACCAAAATGCTCAAGAAGCTTGGCTAACAAATTATTAGGTAGAATATAGATCATCGGTAGAGTTTGGGAGAAAACTTGAAAGCAAGAAGTTGGGACCACAATCACCACTGTAATCAGACATAGATTTTACATGGTCAGTTCTCAACAGAGGCTGAAAGTCAAGCCCCAGGGAGTGCACATATTATGGCTGCACAGTGGGTTCCCCTGAGTTGCATTCCTGTTTCAGGAAGGGAACGTGAAGCAACGGGAAGCTCAACACAGCCATAGATTGAGGTCTCAATCGCAAGCTTTGATTTTTGCAAGAGTCATATAAGGGCCCCTGGGCAGTGCTTGTTTTGCAGAACAGAGGAACCTTCTCTTGCACTTGTTTTGGATAACAGAGAAGAACTTTCCCTGAGGAGCAAGGAGTTCAACATGTAAGAAGGAGCTTCAGTAAGGGGTCTGCTGAGGACAGGACCTACTCAAATCCTTCGATATTTGAGTGCTGGAGCCCCTCACAGCCAATAGGGTTGTAGCAGAAATGCTAAGTCACAGTTTGAACCAGTGGTTGAGCACCTGGTGGGAAGGCAGGGCCAATCCAGGGGAGCTCATGGGGAGTGATCTGAAGGGCCGGAGCCAGGATCCACCCCTTCCCAGACCTGTTGTAAGAGTTGGCAGTGGAGGCAAGGGTATCTCTTACTGGAGATCCCTGCCTTCCTGAGGCCTTCCAGTGAGAAGTAGCTCTTTTTTCCTTTGTGTCTGCGGCTGCTGCATTTGGGCTTGTTCACATTTGCTGTAGCCAGACTTTGCCATCTTGCTATTATCGCAGGACTTTCCATCCCATTATAGTATTGCAAGGGTCCACTGAGGGAATGCTTATAGGGTGCTGCTGAAGCTGTGATTGCTTTCTTGTGCCAGATCACCACAAGGCATTACAATGAAAGAATGTATGGTATGATTGCTGTACAAATATACTGCATGTAACTTTTGAAGTAGGTAATTGCATACATGCAAAGGTAGTTGAAATTATACAAGAATTGATTCCCTGTTTTTCCTTATCCTTACAAAGGACAAGGATCCTTGTAAGACCTAATAGAGAACTGAAGAAAGCCACCATCCTACTACAATACAGCCTGGCCATGCACCTCCAAAAAGCTACATGCACCCTGTAAAACCTGGGGCAGTAGTCTACGCCTTCAGTAGAAGCTGACAGCTTTTTCTAATAAGTTTGAGAGATCATAAAACACTGCAAGTTCAGAATGCATGCCAATTAATTACCCACAACACACTGCCATTTTAAAGCCATTTTAGAGCACATTTCAGTTAATAAAAGGCAGACTCATAAATTTCATATGGTTCTCCTCTGCCTGTGTCAAAATACAATGCCTATGCTCAGCTCCCGTCTGTAAGTTTCATAGCCACTCTTCTCATCTCCCAGATCTGACCATATCCCCACCAACAATTTCTACATTTGCTCAAAGCCGAGATGCTTTAAAAGAAGCTCAAAACCTTTTTCTACATTTTCTGACTGCATTTTTGGGTAGCTGGAGACGTGCCCTCCCTCTGTGCTGGAAAACGTGACAGAGTGACCATATTGACCATATTGAAAGCAGCTCCACCAGCCCATTACTCAGCTCCAGCCTGCCCACTGCACTGAGAAAGATGCAAGGAGCCCAATCGTTATGTCTTGCTTTCCCACAGGGGATGTTTCTTTGCAACCCCCAGGCAGCAAATGGTTTTGAGTACGTAAACAGATAAATATCCCTTGTACATTTCTGTCCTTGTGTAGTTTCTGTCACTTACTATCCATTTTTAATCCTGCTAGGCTCTTTGTCTTAATGGTATCTGATGAATTTCCCAGGTTAATTATGCACCATGTAAGAAAATATTTTACTTGTATCACTTTTAAATTCATTAGCTTTTAGCATTAT
This sequence comes from Alectoris magna, assembly GCA_030625065.1. Classification (NCBI taxonomy): domain Eukaryota; kingdom Metazoa; phylum Chordata; class Aves; order Galliformes; family Phasianidae; genus Alectoris; species Alectoris magna. The sequence goes on along the minus strand of CM060567.1, from coordinate 383,878 downwards.
TGTATGGCACTCCACTTGCTCTTGATTTATGGGAAAGGCTAAATAGGATCGCCTGACTGACCTCTTCTGGCAATTCACTATCCTATATACCACTAACATATCACCTCTCATTTGTCTCTTAATCAATTTAAGCTTCCCTTGCATGGAAGATCTGCCACACCTCTTGTAACTTGCTTTGTCTTTCACTGGATGCTCTGTATATCTACTCTGCCCTTTTGGGAAAAAAAAGAAAAAAGAAAAAAAAAAAAAAGAAACAAGAAAAAGAAAAAAAAAAATCTTAACTATTCAAGGTGAAAGAATCCTTAATATTTACATTATTCATCTCTTTTCACCCTGTAAAAGAATCGAGCTTCTTGTTCGCATTTGACTTCTCTGCACTGAAGAACTGAATTGCCCTTAGCACTGCCCATGGGTCAGGTTCACAAGGGAGTTTGGGGACCTGAGCTGTGCTTCTGGTCTGTCCATGCACCATTTCAGTGCTGCTGGTTCTGTGGCTATCTCTACTGTGCCCTGCTTTGAATCCCCATTGATAGCATTACTCTGGCTACCCACAGCCCTGGCAAACAGCAAGAGGAGGGAGGGCAGGATGGAGGGTGCAGCAGACCTCCTACATCTTACCCCTGGGAGCAGGGGCAGCTGAGGGAGGCCACGGTCTTCCCAAAGAAATACCAGCACACTTGTATGTCTAATAGTAGCAATGACAAGTTTGCCATGTGCTCTGCATCCAGTACACCCAAGGGATGCACCCAGCCAAGCAAACCACCTCTACGTGTGTGCACCACTGCTCTCCTCCTATAGGTGCCACTCTGTTGAGCTGATATCTAATGGCAATTTCCTATCAGTCCAGGTGATAACAGCTTATCTTCTAATAATCTAAACCTTTTTGTCACCCAAAACATATGGTGCTACAAGAACATAGAGCTGAAAACTGCCTGGCTCCATGAGACACCCTGGCTCAGAAAGTCATGCCATAATGTTGTTTGTTCCAGGTTTCCCAAGTATTGTTTATAGGAAAGCAAACAAAATTTCCTTTTCTCCTTACAACATGCCTCACCTCAATCATGAAAACTGAAAGATAAGGCAGCCACCTTAAACAAACGTGACATAGAAAATACAAGAACCTTTCAAGGACTCAGGTACTGTACTTTTTCACACAGTATCACTTTGAAGTGTAGATAGCCAAGAACACTGGTAATGCTTTCTCTCTGATGCTGCAGTTTTGGAGAGTATTATGCATACTGCAGATGTAGTTTTCTTGCACTAGATTGAAAAAAAGAACTAATCTTATTAAAAATGTAAAAGGATTTCAGGGTTCCGTGCATACTCAGAGAAAAGAAAGACATCACAACAATAAACATGCCATCTGAACAGCGTGGAAGGACCTCTGTCCCGTGGGCATAACAGATGTTTTATTAATAACTTGCTTTTATACATTTTTCTCATTTTCCAAATTAAGGAGAAAATAGAGAAAGGGTTTTGGAATCAAAACATTTCTCTGCCTGGACAGCTGAGCACTCTCCCTGAACCACAAGAAGTTGAACTGAGACCCGGTGAGTTTTTTGATTGACAATTCTCCTACCCTACGTGCTTCAGGATCCCTTTGGCACAGGAACAAAGACTCAGCCATTCTTGAGAGCCCATCTGGGAGTGCATTATCTCCAGGTAACACATCAACTCTTGGGGCTTTGGTTTGGGTAGAATAAGTACAAGCACTGATGGAATAGATGCTATGAATTACTCATCCTCTGTGATTGCTGGATAGGGCATAAGAAAGCGAGAGGGAAGGCAAAGCATTTCTTCCACTATCTGGAACAGAGCAGCTGCTGACATAGCAAACTATTTCATTTTTCTTAATCTTTTTCTTCTTGTCAAGTAGAAGACCAGATACTAGCAGCAAGGAGGGTACTCATGTATCACAGGGAACGCGTATCTCTTTGGAAATACTTTCCCTAGAGCATAGGTTCTCAGTTTCTCAAATAATATCCCAAATGCCATCCTAAATGCCCAGGTTGGATGAAGCTCTGGACAGCCCGATTCAACAGTTGGTAACCCTGCCCATGTCAGGGCGTTGGAACTGGATGATCCCTAAGGTTGCTCCATCCTAAGCCAGTCTATGATTCCATGAGTCCATAGTTCTTAAGGAAGCTAGGCAGATGTGTAGGGGAGAGGTGGGATGGGATGTCACTGATATGGGATGTGTTTTGGTAGAAAGAAATAAAAGAAAGAAAGAAATAAAAACTCCTCTTCCATTTACTGCCTGTACACATATGACCTACATCATTATTGAACTTCTGTTTGTTTTGTTCTGTTTTTTTTTTTTAATAGCTAACCTGTAAAAATAGGGGCTTTTTGGTGCTGCTAGATAAATCTGTGATCTTGTTAAATGCAAATAAAGATGAAAGCTCCATCTCAGAAGCAATGCCATTTTTTCCTCAGATCATCAGCACACGCTGATGGAAAATGCTGCTCTGTAACAAGTAGTGCAGAGAAGTGAGCCTTGATCTCTGCAGCTTCAGGGGCTGCAGGCCAAGCCAGGAGAGCACAGCACCCTCTGCTCAGGCAGCCCTGCAAGTCACTGGCATTATGAGAAACTGTGTAAAAAGTCTTCCCGGGATGCAGAAATTTCTACTGAATCACATAAGACTTTAATTGCTTCAGAGCCCAAATAGCTTCCACACAGCCAACCCTGAGATCTCACATTGTGGATGAAATCTTTTTTTAATCCCTTCTTATCTGTACGGTTGGGGATTCATTCATAAAAGGCTTTGAGTGTTTGACCCCAGACGTGCCCCAGTGCAGAGGGAATCTCTCACTCCCATATCAGGTTGGGATGTCTTTTACTGTCATAATTCAAGTGCACTTTGCACTGCTCTGAGGGTCACAAGTTGCTGTGCTCCCTGCCTTTCCTACGGCCACTCTCCTCTGGAAGCTACCAGGAGAACTCACTAGATAGGAAGGAAAGAGCTAACTAATTAAGAAGCAAGTGTGCATCTGTCTCAGGCCACTTGCCAAGCATAATGTGGTGGGGGGAAAATCTGCCGCTGTTAGAAACTGCTCCTGTTGAACTTGCATACTCTGGTAGCACGGGTGACAGACGCCGCACAGTCAGGTCTTAGGACTTTCTGTTCCCACCTAATGATGAGGACATCGTGAGGCTTGTCAGACCATAAACATACCAGAGGTTCCTGAGGCTTAGATAGCTCTGAACAGGTCTCTGATTTACTTAAACTGTCTCACTGTCAGAATACAGTTGCATATACAAAATAATAGACATGTCCTACAATTAGCTCCAGGAGCTCACCTCCAGATTGTGTCAAACAAGAGCTCAGATGTGGTTTGCATCATTTAGTGGCAAGGAAAGCAAGCAAGGAAGGATAGGGCACTGTCAAAATGGCTAGTGCCAATCTGACAGGAAGAAGCTGGATGTTTGGCATGTTCCAGATTTTTTAGTGCCCCCTGAAGAGACGATAGAAAGAAATCTCCTGAAAACATCGAAGTGGTCAAAAGTTTGATGCAAAAGCTGCTTCTGCCCGTGAAACTCATAGCTTGGCATTAATATACCTCCTCTATAGGCATCAGAAAGCTAAGTGTATTATATATATATATGTGGTATTGCTTCTGTTCCCAAATTTGTTATTAGTTTCTTCTGAAGTTACGATCATGGGAGGAGGAAGAGAGGGTGTTAGCCAAGCAACCTTGTGTGGTAAATTGGCCTCTCATTGAGCTGCATGTTGAACAAACCAGAGCACCCTCAGCACCATCCTGTCACCAGGGATGAGGAAACTGAGATCACTGCCCGTACTTGAATGAGGACAGTGATTTTGCTAATGCATCATTGTGTAACCTCAGTCCATTTTCTAGGGTAAGAGCAGTGCCAGTGGTATTGGCCAGTGGATAAGTCAGTAAGGAGCTGAGGTTGCTTTCACCATCTCTGTGGTTACAGGGATGGCATGAAACCAAGGTGACTTACTCCTTTCCTGCATAGAAAACACATTACTAAGTCCAAAAATAGAGAATCCAGTGATGGTACTTTCTCTAGTAAGTTCATGCCTGGCAAAGTGACTCCCTTGGATAGGTGACCAACATGTAACTGCACTGGGTTCGATCCCAGCACAAGCTCCATCAAAACAGGCATCAAAACCTTTTACACCTTTTTTTTTTCCTGTTCCCACATCATCCACACCTACAAATGTCTGAAGCTCTGTTACATGTGAAATGTCCAAGCTCGCATGGGAACATCTTTGCTTAACATCCACCATGCGGATGACTGTAACTTAATTACCGTGCATACAGTACCAGTGACAGTAAATATTAGTGCTGTGTGCTGCAGAACAAATACCCTGTGATGAAAAATTCAAACAGTATCGAGTTTTTCATTAGTGCAGTAATGGCTTTCTCACACATTTAGCTCATTTTTAACTCAACCTGCTATGGGAAGGAAATGACATACTTTCTGTTGAATAAGACAGCATAGAGATTAAACGAAGGCACTTTTTTATGGGTAAAGAAACGTATGCTACATTAATCTATTTTTATGCTTTGCACTACATGCTGATGAGTCATTTGAATGCCAAGTTTCATCAGTAAATTGGGAATGATATAAGTGGCCCAATGATAAAATAAAATACATGTATTTCTTTTAAGAACACAGCATTCCAGTACTACTGCAGAATGTCTTGGAACACCAACCAGTATCATCAGACAGAGGGATAAAATCTGAGGTCCCTGTTTATGAAGGGAAATGTTGTGTCCATAAAAAGTACATTAGTAATACAATCTGTCCGATATTGTATTGTTCTATCATTTCTCTACGGATCATATTAGTCAGTGTCCTGTTAACATCTATTTTATCATACTGTCATAATATTATATTGAAATGAGATCTGGCACTTTTGGGGTCCTGTGCAAGATGAAAAAAATGGGTCTCCAGCAGTCTTCCTCTTAGATATAATTGAAAAAGAGGCAAGCATGAGGGCATGCTGTGACTCACGCTGCCAGAGAGTGATCCGGAATCATTCAGATGATGAGTACATAGAGAATGCTGTGCACAGAAAGATGGCAATTTGCTGTACTAATGTTTTGAAAATGAAAATTTCTAGCTGTTTTGCAGAGGAGCTTAGTAGGAAAGGCAGAAGGAAAAAAAAGTGATAATAATAATAACAAAAATATATATATCTTTTTATGCTTAAGCCAGATGATTTCTGCTACTTTCAGAAAGGCTGCACTACAAGAACGGTGTTTTCACGAGAAGGGTGGAAAATATAAATGAATGTTAATTTATTGACCCAAATAAGTATAAAACAAAAGAAATGTAAGAAAGTGAGAAAATGATTATATATATATATTTATATATTTATATATTTATATATATATATAAAATCATATGATTTTATATATAATAAAGATAATGATTTTATATATATAAATATATAAATATATAAATATATATATATATATAATCATTTTCTCACTTTCTTACATACTTATATATATATTACATACTTATATATATATATATATAATCTCTTCCTTTCCTTGAGGATTAGTTATACAGAGAGATCCAGGGGTACCAACCACCTTAAAACAAACCTCACTCCTGTCAGTACGGCCACAGCCATAGGGATGGACAGCTACGTACTCTCAGTACTTCCAGCCCATAAGACTGTATTTGCCATCAAGCACCATTTCCAACAGCCAATCCAACAAACCCCTGCAAGATTAAACACAATACATCTCATTCTTCCCAAATAGATTATGAATAATGGTATCAACATCCTACTCCTTTGGTGCTTCTACTGAGCTCTGATGATAACAAAGAAATCAAACGAGCAATTCCAAAGATCAATACTGTCGATATTAGTGCATACTTTTTAAAAGGTTTTTCTTCTTCTTTTGACTAAGTTTCTTCTTGAGATCTTCATTTTCTACTCAATGAAGTCCCTTTCTTCAGGATTTTGTTGTTAAAGGTCTCCAAACTCAGGCTACTGTCCTGTTCCCAAGAGAACAACCTGGACACCCAATCTGAGATCTCGTTTAGAAAGGGAACCAGAGAAAAAATCAAATTCTGCCTGAAGCCTACACTCAATCAGGGATGCAGTTAGGGACCCATGGAGAATGCACAGCCATGGGGGTGGGGAGGGGTGGGGGGAGAGAGGGGACGGTTCAGCCTTACAATGCCCAGAAGAACCCGTATCCCATATCCCACATTTTTCCCCTCCATTTTCCAGCTTAAATTCATCTTATTCACCAACTTAGTCCTCACCATCCGCTGTTTGCTGGTGTCATGGTTTAAACGGCATTTCTTGTTCTCATTAATGCCTCTGTTTTTACCATTGTTGTTTACATTTTTATAAGTCGCTGTGCACTGAAGGAGTCCAAGTGTGATCTTTCCAGCAGAAAGGATGAGAATCCTTTCCTTTGGAAAAACTGCAGGAACATGTGGGCTGTGAGTGACCCAGAAATAGACTGTTCCTGGGAAAACACTGCTAAGTGCCACGATGGGCAATTTAATACACGTGCAAGTCCAGGTGAATGGGGAACCTTCAAGAATCCCCTCTTGAGCTGAAATTGGGACCATTTTTAAAGCTTTCAGTTTTGAGGTCACAGTCACCGGGACTGGAAACTCAAAAATGACTTCAAAAAGGCAAATGCTAACTGGATTTCACACTAGATTTCATTTTACTTGGCATTACAGAAAGAATGCAGGTATTAAATAGACTGTTTCCTGTATACAATAAGGTTAATTAGTAGCAAGGGATGGAAATCAGTGTAGACATAACTCTTTTAGACAGGTATCAAAAATAATCCCCTGATCCCCACAGACCCCAGCTGCACTGAAAGAAGAACAATATAAAAGATTCTTTAAAAGAAATTTTCAAACATTCTCCAGGTGTCCCAGCTATATTTAAATGGGCCTGTGGCCCCATGTGTACTCCAACCCTTTCTGCTCTGCAGTTCCCTTGCTCCAACTAAAATGAGCAGAGTACTCACGCAGAATTTTGAGGTGCAACATAAAGGATTTCTGTACAAAGAGACCGGGATTGCAAACTGAGACAGACAGGAGAACAAAAAGAAGAATATATTCTGGACTGAATGGGTCTTCCCTAAGCTCCTTATCAATAAGGTTAATAAGGGTCCATGCAATTTACTGATCACTACGATGCAACAACCAGGCTAAAGCTATAAAGAAGCCACATAGATACCGGCTCCCAGTGCTTCTCATGGCCCACCACATTAAAGTCCCTTTACCCTTCCCCTGTCACCCCATTCAAGAGAATAAACTCCAGTCCGTGTGATTGGCCTCACTAAAATCCCTGGTCTGCTATTACGCTTCTACCTGCCCTAGTTAAGCAGATTAATCGCTATTTCCTAGAATTTGATCCTCCATCCCCTTTGTAATTGAAGCAGTAATGCTCAGATATTTCTAAAAATGTATTTCTGAAAAATACATTTCCTTTTTTCTCCGGTTTAATTTCGTTATCCTCAATCATATGCATGATATAAAAAAAAAATATTCCAAACTTCTATCTCCTCTATAAAATACATGTCATATCAAAAAGGTGACAAGAGGGGGAAAAGTAATTAGTGAGTTCACAGAGTTCAGTAGAAAAGTTAAAATAGAGTAACACATTACTTTTTATGTTAAGATTTCACAAGACAAATCTTGCCTGTGTTTTAATTGCATGTGACCCTGGCAGTCCCACTCTGAAATGAAGTGCCGTAAAATTAAAGATGACAGACGCTCAAAACAAGTCTTGTGATCTTGATTAAACTACAAAGACCACACTTTCTCTCTGCTGCAACTCAGATATGATGGGCTGTTTTATTTGGGGAATTGCTTCATTAATGCTTTCTTTGACTAGACATGTTTATTATAAAAAATACTGAATATGGCGATATCTTGCATAGCTAAATAAATTCTAAAAGACAAGTAAAAAAAAAATAGGAATCTTTAAATAACCTCAAGACCTAAATGCATCTTTTAAAGATCGTGGGCATCTGTAGAAGGAGGTTATCAAACACATCTGTGTTTTACAGTACCTAGTGTTAAACATCCAAGGTTTTATTCCCTATTATATCCAGAGGAACCCATCTCATTTTTCTGACAGCATTATTCAACAATTATTTCAAGTTTTCACAAGGTAGGAAAAAAGTATGGGGAAAAAAATATAAGCAAATTAAAGGTGGGGAGAAAAAAAAAAAAGAATCTCCTTCTCCACTGATAATAACCATCTAGTCCATATCCATGAAACCACAGAATTAAGCATTTCCCAACCTGTTCTATTTATCTAAACATTGAAATCAAAGACCCTGCAAGACCGTAAGCGTTGCTTTAAAAGTAGGTTTAAATCGTAACATATACTCCTGCAATACCTAAAAATCCCTCACTTTCCAGACCCAAATTACCAACAACTCTTGACTTTCTTAAGTGATTTTCAGTTCAAAGAATCCAGGCAATCTATTTGTTAATCAAGAGACTCAGTGAATCAATGTTTCATCAATGCAAGCAGCTAGTAACCCACCACTGCTCCCACTACTACCATTGTGCCATGGGTGCTAGGACCATGCTGCTTTCATAGGAACAGGAAACAAATTCTATTGATTGCAATGTACACACAGGAACAGGTTGCCCAAGGAGGCTGTGGATGCCCCATCCCTGGAGGCATTCAAGGTCAAGCTGGATGTGGCTCTGGGTAGCCTGTTCTGGTTGTTGGCAACCCTGCACATAGCAGGGGGTTGAAACTAGATGAGCACTGTGGTCCTTTTCAACTCAGGCCATTCTGTGATTCTATGATACATGTTGTTCGTTACCAAGACCATAGTTCAACATATTTTCAGTCATGTGTTTGATTTTCATTTTGAAATTAACCTCACAGAT
>CM060567.1:287500-370000 GCA_030625065.1 Alectoris magna | reverse complement strand
GGCTGATTAAAATACCGCAGCTTTCCTTCAGCGTTTTATCAATCTCATTAGCCAGTTGCTGAATTGAAGCTATGAAGCTACAGTGAATTTGGAGGGGTAGAGGGGGTTAAATAGCTGCACAATGGGTCAGCATTTGTCTAAAGGCTCATCTCCACAGGAGCTTCCTTCCAAAATAAGAGAGTCTGTGTGGGAGTTAATCAAGAAGACAGTAGTTTTCCTTTTCATTCAGCCGGTGCTTCTGTCCAAACACAATGGTCCCAATGTCTGCAGCAAAATCCCACCGGCTGCCTGAATATATATATTCTTTTCCTTTTCCCAAAGAAAAACCTTGTGTTAGCTCACAGCCTTTCTGTTGGTCAACATCATTCCAGCCTGGGCCCATCCTGGTCTGTGGCAGCACCAAATGTCTAAAGAATGTGGAGCAGCCACTTGTACAACAAAATGAATAGCACCTGCAATCTGCAAAAAGGTCACAGAACACAAACCCACAGCCTAAGCCCACCCCTTTCAGTCAGGGACCCATGCATGCTGGAAAGCCCATTTCATATCGCCATCAAAATACCTGCCATCACAATGGGTGTGGAGTGATCCTGATGGTGTTAGGCACTGCCACACAGGAAGAGCTGTGCAGAAGACACCTGGCCATCACTCAGCTGTGTCCTGACCTGAGAATCTCCAATCTTCTCAAATCATATTCACCAACCCCCATCCAATCTGAAAGCAACTACAGGATTAAATTAGACCACTACTAAGTGTGCTAAGGGAGGACAAGTAGCTGCCCTTTATTATTTCAACTAAAAGAAATATGATTAATTTACCCTCATGTGATTCAATGGCATGGACAAAACAAGCCACTGAAAGAGAGAGGGAGGAAATAAGAAAGAGGGAAAAAGGCAGGTTTAGCTGATAAAGCTTCTCTTAAACATATCCTCATAGCCATAATAATGTTAACAATACCAACGGATGTGCTCGTCCTAGCCAGTGAGGTACGCTGTAGCCTGTTGACTCAGAGTTGAAGGTTAGCAAGAAGGAATGGAGTGTGCACAACTCAGATGTCAATGGCAACTCTGAAGTACTGGGGGAGTAATTAAATTTCCCTATTAGGAGTACGCATCCTACTGAAAATTTCAGAATCCTTTACAGGCAAGCAAAGGCACTAACAAACACTGAAATAAAGGTTACATACAACCTAACTGCAGGTTTTCGACAAATTACTGCAAGAAAAGACAAGAAGCAGAGTATAAAACTTGAACAAATGAGGAAGCGGATACTCATTCATTATAAAAATAGGCATTATAAAAAGCAGAGTCCTTCCAGCAGTCCAAGTTAGCTCCAGAAATCAAATCAATACCCTCCACTAACAACTATGCTGGATGTATTGTAAATGTAAATAAAATTTATGCATTCCTATTTTAATGTTAACAGCTGAAGCAAAGGTTTGACAAATCCTAAACAAGTGATATTGACAATGTTAATACAGTCTACCACTGATACTAATATATGTTTTAAAAATAGAAAAGGTATTGCAATTTGAATCTCACATCACTATATCTTAATATTGGTCTCATCCAGTATATCATATCTCCTGCCTGTGATATCTATTTTAAAAATTAGCTCCCCTCTTTCCTAAGAAATTAAATCAAAAGCAATAGACATTGTTTATGTGAGTCTTGGCAACATTCTAATTCTTCTTCTTACTAACTAAGCAGCCAGTGAGTAGAACCACAAGGGATACAAGGTAAAGTTATTAAAGAAAGAAAGAAAGAAAGAAAGAAGGAAGGAAGGAAAGAAAGAAACTATTTGCCAACATATCCTTTTCAAAGCATTCAAAGCATTAATTTTAAGGCAAGAGTAATACAAGCCGTGTTATTCATGCATCAGGCATAAATACATGGATTGTAAAATACTTTCAGATCTGAATCTAAGTAAAACAATTTATTCTGCTACAACTCTCTTACTACCCTTTAAATTTAGCCAAAGTGTTCCTTGTTCAAGACAAATAGAGACATGAGGAACAAACGCATCTTTCACGTACTCTAGAAAGGCATTGACTCAGTCTCCCAAAAATTCATTTACACATAAAGAGATTTACTAAAAATTAATAATACTTTCCACTTTTATTGATGTTAAAACTAAACAAATCAACTCAAGTGAAACAGATTTATCTTATGATACCAATGATGTAGAAGTGCACTTCAATCTTCTCCTGCATGAAAATGGACAGAACTAAACGTTTTGGGTTGCTTTTTTTCCCGGACATGCAAGAGTTTCCAGAAAGCCAAAAGCCATTGCAAAGAGTTTGTGCACAAAGACTCCTTGGGAAAAGGAATCTCTCTGTAACAGTAGTAGTGTTTATTTTTATTTTTCCAAACATTTTTTTCCAGGGAAATCCTCAGCAGAAAGCTGAATATCCTTCTTAAAGTTCACCATCACCACTCTACACATTTCAAGTCAAAGACATGATCAAGTACCGACAGGATTTTGTGCTGAGATCTGTGCAAGTAAAAATAATTTCAAATGACATATGAATATTTTGTATGCTTTCGATTTCCTAAATCCAGAGGACAGAAAGGACGCAACCAACATTTACTGTGATGGGTTATTGATGAATTGTTCACAGCAGGAATACTGAAATCAAGAAAGGCCCTTTACTAAGTAATGTGCTGGTACTACTGAACTGATGGTGGTTCGTGCAAAGCTGTGATCCCAGAGTTTTGAGTCAGATCCATTCATAACTGAAAGTACCTGTAACATCTGGAGTGAAACTGGAACCACTTGGTATTTTTTTCATGAAGATCTCCAGCAGGGAATTCAAGTTTTGCCTTTAAATTGATTCATTTACACCCGGAAAACAGTTCAGACATAGGAAAAAGAAAATCTGATTTTATATGCTCGGAGGTGGGGCTAGTAATTTCACTAAAACTGCAAATAAAGCTGAAATCTTGGAGTTATAAAGCTATACAAAGCAAGAAGAAAATGTGTAAAATTCTGTGAAACAAATTATGTGAATTTTGCACAGCTGTACTCAAGGCATAATTGTAAATGAAAGGACCAAACTAATTAGATTATAAGCAGTTGATCTGCTTTATATTGTTTTATCATATGTAGTAGGTATAATATCTCCACATGAATGACTTGGAGCAAGTCATCAACATACTGTGTTCAAGAAAGCTGATCAGATTAGAAAGACCTTGTAAGTTATGCTTGAAGAAGATGAGATTGATGATAACTTCCTGCTCACGGTTACACCAGTGAAATTGCTTCATCTCTATTAAACTTCAAGTTTCAGGAGGCGCCGTGTCCCAACCAGACCGACATAAACGTGGGAGTTCATTAGAACAAAACAGACAGGGAAGTGTCAAATGACTGAACGTTATTTTGAACGGGTTTCCCAATGTCTGTAGGAAATCCATTAAAAACAACTGGAGCTATTTTTGTGGCAAGGTTCCAGCGATAGGATCAATGAACAATATTCAGTGCGCTGGCAGAGCGCCAGATGTAAGGCATCGCTGTAGCCCTTAAGTATAGAGAGCTTAATTTTAAGCACACGAAGAGTCCAACTGAATTTACCAATCCTCAAATGCTTAAAGAGGAGTTTGTGCCTATGAGGTTCTTCAGAATAAAGATGAGGAAGATAAAGCTGCCGGCAGACTTCTCAGTCTTGCTCCAATCCATTTACATCGCATGGAAAGACCAAAATCACAGAGTGGAAAACTAAATATTACACAAGACACTAAGTGGGAAGTGCAGCCCATCAGTGAGGTCTCTTCCTGGAAATCAGCTCAGAAGAAACCCTCAGATTCTCACTCAAAATACATGGCAGCCCAGAGCTTGCTTGAGAATAAACATCTTCTATCCTTACTCCAAGAGCATCCAAAACAGAGGTTGTACAGGGGTTGTACCACTTGGGCAAGAGAAATCAGGGCAATGTTCAAGAAGCCAAGCTCTCTCCTTTTATTTTTACTCCACTTGGAAAACCACTTGATTTTACTTTTCCATTTTTAGCAAGTTCAAATGAAAATTTCAGCCACTGGAGCATGTCTTTACCAACATTAGCAAAACACGTGAGGTTTCATCTCGCAAAAAAATAGCGTAGGATGTTCTGAAAACATGCAGCAATGTGGGTGGCCACCATGAAGAAAAACCTTCGGAGTATTTATACAGCAAATAAATATTCACAGTCACTGCTATTCCCACTCACTAAAATTTTGAAAGACATTATTCTCCTAAAAGACAGATAAAAGAGAAGAGGTGGGGGAGGAAAGGGAACTATTATGGAATGAGGAATAAGGGCCAGAGCCACAACCACAAGATTGATGGGAGAGCTACAGCAAGCAAAGACCAATTCACTGCATACGGGTGTCAAAATGCAGTCCTGGGAGAGAAGAGAAGGCTGAGAAATGAGAAAAGAAAAGGCAAGAGAGGGGAAGTATAAAGAATAGCAAATATTAGGGAAATGAAGAAAAATAGAACGAACCAAATGTCACTCAGGCGGGCTGTGTGTGTGCAATTGCTGCTTCTCCTCTCCTAATCCACAAATTAATGAAACCAGAACAAACATAAACCATTAGTCTACACATTTGAAGGTGAACCTTGCAGCAACCATCCAGAATAAAGCCGGATAAGGCTGAGAGCATGCATGTTCAGACACTGCCTTTACTGGAAAATCTTACAGTCTGACGGGGCATGGATAAACCACACTGTGACATTAGTTCAGCGTTACAACACAGGTATGTAGAGCTATTCAGGTGGTGAAAAGTGTGGGTGAGAATATAGGTGTTTGTTCTAGAAACCACGAAAGCTTTCAAGTATATTAAAAAAATAAAGAGGATGGTCCCAATTCTTATACACCAGTATGAAATGCATACTTCGTTATTTTTTTTCTCTAAACCCTTAGCAGAAGTTCTGATGAATTAACAAATGCAGACTTACACCGCGCTTTTTCCACATCCTATGGATTTTGATAGAAATCCTATGGATTTTGACAGAAAAGTGTATCTGTGTTTCAGAGCTCCATAGTCTGATTCAAAACTGAGAGAACTCTCAGTCGTCTTTTACACAGTGAGATCTTCGAGTTACTTTAGAGTAATGGAACCCTGCTAATATCAACAGACTCCTATAGGTTTCATTTTATTAAATTCAATAGGACTTCCTCATCATCAAATTTCCCTTTATTGACTGAGAAACACAGTTGGGGAACCATTTGCGAGGTTGTGAACCAGTATGAGACTTAGTGTTGTTGTTTTTTGTTGTTGTTTTTAGCTTATTTTTTTTCTGCTCCAACTTGAGATGTTATGAGACTATAAAATATTTTATCATGACTTGAGGGGCACTGAGGGCTTTTTTTTTTATAGCTTGTTTCCAATCAGAAAATCTTAAGCCAGCCAGTTCATCCTGAGTTTGCGATTTAAAGCAGAGAAATGAGTAAATATTTAGCCTATTCCTAATTACCCTCTATATGTCTCTGAATATGCAAATTTATATGTACTTGGAATTTTCTCTAAGTGATTTGGCAAGTAGAAATTATCCTTGCCCTTAAGACTCCATCTTCCACAGACAATGAATCAACAGTTGGTATTAAAAAGCTGCAGCTTTGCTGTTAACAATCAGTACAGGTTTTCAACAGGGATATATTTAACCAGCATTAATGCAGCCGCATTGTGTTAATTAATATTAATATCAAACGCATGTCCACTGTTGGCCTGCACCAAAGTCAGAAGAGTCCTCGAATAATGTCTGTATCCTTTACCCAACCATCCAGGAACAAAAGGAAATTTGCATAGGCTGTGAAATCACTGTTTTGCCAGAGGGTTAATTTTAAATCAGTTATGCCTTGCATAAATTGTTTTGCAGAATGGTAAATTCAACATTGAGACTAGCAGACCGCATAGGCAAAGAAGTTGTTGAAAGTACTTCCTCTGACATCCTTAGGTGTTTGAGAAATGTTCAGATGTCGTACTAAGGGACATGGTTTAGTGGGGAAATATTGGTAGGAGATGGATGGTTGGACTGGATGATCTCGGAGGAACATCCAACCTTGGTGATGCTGTGATTCTATGATTCTTGCAGAGATGGATACAAATCTGGCCACCTCAAGCACCTGCACTTGGAATTGGTACAAAACCCAACCTGTCTATTCAGGGGTTCTTTATCATTACTCATGCAGTAAATAAATAACCTGCACCTCCTGAAGATGGCTGCCCAGTGGTTCTATTTCACAGAAACAGACTGATGATCTTCTGTTCACTTCCTAATAATACACTGCCAACTGCAAGGGAGGGGTTGGACGTGTTTGTGCACACTCATAAGTATCTGATGGCACTTTCCAATTCAAATTTTAAGAAACTGGGGCCATATTTTTCAATGTATTTTTGTGCCAGAAAGGGATTTTCAAACTTCTCATTGCCAGGAAACAAAATAAATCCAAATACTCTGTTCTGGGCAAGGGCTAATGTGCTTTGCCTGCTGTCTGAAACTCCTGTAACTACTTCAAGCCACCTCTAAAGTCAAAATTTCATATACATCAGTGAAGAATATTCCACATATATTCCCCCTTTTGAAAATTCCAATAGTTGTCCATATTAAGCAGTTTGAATAGGATTTGTCCATCAATACTTCCAGACCTTATAGTCCTAAGTGGGTATCTCAAAGGCTAGCTATACCTGCAGTGTCACGGATATTCTGACTTTACTTTTCAATTGCAATTTTAACCATAATGAATGAATTTCTGGCAACATGAATGATGGCATTTATATTTTAAATGAAAATATCACCGATCAGGCAAGAATTCAGAATGACAGCCCATGCTGAAAAAGCAGCTAATTCCCCTCGGTGTCTCCAGTTATATTTTGTAATTCCATAATCAGAGGTCTTTCTCCATATTAGAGAAATGCTTATCCACAGTTAAAGGAAAATAAAATGAACACCTCATAGAGGAGTTCCTAAAATTTGAACAGGCATTTGAACGTGCCAAGAGTAGCAGCTGTTTTTGCCAGAAAGAAGATCTGCCAGGCAGTTAGTCACAAGGTCATTGCTTATGGGGCTTACCCAAGAGATGCAATGGAAAGCAAGAAATGTTGGCATGGCAGTAGGACAGGTTGTCCTTGATGAACTGGAAGGAGAAGGCTGTTTTGGCCACAGGCGCTCAACAGCAGTTTCACTTTAGGGTGGATTGTACAAGCAATTTCTTTTTCCTTTTTAGTTCCCATTCCCAGAGTTTCAGGTTTGAATGAACACAAAATGTTATTTTCACCAGTGCACGAAAAACATGAGGAACTGAAAACCAAATGCTGAGGAACCATGAAATATAACTACATACTGTTGTCCACACTCCGTGGAGATTTTAATGCTTTCTGAGGAAAGTGACCTAAAAGTGTGTGGGTCCCTGGGAATTCTGTGATTACAGAAACATGAAAACATCGGAAACTTTACCTTCTTCTAAAAGCACTACACTGCAGAGACAGCTAGTTGCACAGCTAGATATGAAAAGAGGTCGTCTTCATCATCTTGTAAAATAGGGTGGCCCGACAGCATGTAGGGTGAAGTGAACTCTGAAGCCATAGAACAGTAAAGCAAAGAACAATATTCCCAACTATTTTCTTCCTGACCAGATGGTTTAAATACTTGAACTGGCTCTGTCTACACTCTGTATCTGCCCAGGCCTGAATACACTTTTCCAGGCACACATTGCCAGACCCTTAACCAAGGCTATGTTCCTGTGCAGTTGCATCTTCAATAAGCAGAGAACTAGCCTGCTATTCCAGAACACTTGGGCTCTTTCTGATCACATTTCACAAGCTGTGACTCAGCTCATCTCCATAAGCTCTCTTTCTTCTATCCCACTTCAGGATACAGCAATGCAGTACAAGACCATACCTGGGATTCGGGGTTGCATCTTGCTGCCTCCCAGCAAGAGAGAAAGCAAGCAGCAGTGCAGCTTGGGCACCTAGAGGGCATCACCTCACTGGGATGGGAAGAGAAGCATCTCCCAGCAAGTAGTAGTGCCCGTGGGCAGAGAGCTGGGCTCAGTTACCAGTGTAGCAGGGAAAGAAAGGATGACAGATAGCACAGATCTTAGCTAAGAGTTGGTAGACACAAAGTCAGCTGAAAGAAAAAGACATAGATTTGCCCAGATTAACACAGGTGGTCTCCAGTAGCTCACATGTCCTGCAAAGAGCAAATTCTGCTGACTACCCTGAGAGTCACATGCTGTTCTGCCCTCCTTTGGGCATGCACGACACTAGGGGGGAAAAGCTCAAGCCACGATCAAAGGCACCACTCCATTCCTTGTACACACAACCTGACCATCAACACCATTAGCTTCCCACAGCAATGGCAGCAGCGCAGGACATGCGTTTCCAGCTGGGAAAGCTGAAAACAAGAGAATGCTTTAACATAAACTGCAATAAATACAAAAACAGGACTTAGATATTGGTTTTATTAATTATTTCTGCAGTTGCATCAATCAAATAAACCTCCAGTTCTGAAATTATCTATGTCACCTACTGTCCTGTTTCCAGCTTGGTTTCCTGGGTGACAAAGGAGCTTAAAAAGGTTTATTGATGAATTTAGCTATCACTTAATGCTGTTCGCTGGTCTTTGCTAACTATGATGTCATTTGTTCTGACTGTAGTAAGGGTGGACAAAGCATCTGAAGACAAGGGCAAACGAATAAAGGAGATTTGTGAAAAGGAGTGATAGAAAACTCAAAGCCCTCTGAAGTCAATGGAAAGTCCTGTAATATTCAACCACCTTTTATTTATTGTGAGATTAAAAGCAAAGAAGCATTATGTAACTGTGAAACATTACTGTTATTCTGATACTCAGACAATTGCAAGGCAATAAAACACTATTATATGAAGCAGCTATCATGGGAGAATTACTTAACGTTCTGGTAATAAAATGTTTCCAGATAATAGTTTCTCATCAGAAAACTTCCCAAAAACAATTTAATCTTGTCTTTTTCTCAAAATTCCTAACCCGTCTTTTTCTATTCTACTTCTTGTTCTACTCAGTTAGCGATGTATTTCTTCCTCCCTATCTCTCAAACGGTATTGCATGTAAAGGTCAATTCTCTTAACACAGCTTCTGCCCACTCCTCAGCTCACGTATTATAGCACATTATCAGGTTTCCAAACAATTGTTCACTTTTCATTAGAATGTGCTAGGTTTATCCCTTTCTGCAGCGTTAGTAAAAATGGTGTTGAGTTGTTGACTAGTAATACGAACAAGCAACTTCTGCCCTTCGAAGTGGGATGAAATTGATTCCTGTTATTAAAAACAGACCTCATGTAGGCCGGAGTTTATGCTGCAAAGGTTAACGTTATGAATGTGCGGACAGTGAGTTCTCTATATGCTAGCCTTTCTATTTTCATAAGTCATTTTCAACTGCTGATACTCATCTCAGATCAGCTTATGTGCTGCTGATGTGTGATAGATACTTAGTGTGCTAAGTCAGGAAAAGCAGCTAGTACAAAAGGAAGACCCTTTGGGTTGTGTTTTTCTCCCTCTTTCTGCTATTCTGGAAACGTTCAGATTTGTTTTCTCTAAGACACAAAAGATGCATGTTTTGATAGGCTCTCACTGAAACAGCAAGAATGAAGGCATCCAATCTGAATGAGAGCAAAACCCCAGGTTGACAGAGAAATGTACGTTCAGGAGCTGAGACAAAGAAAGCACAAGAAAATTAACTAACTCTACACACGACAGTTGGAAAAAAGTTAGGCTTCCTGAGGACTACAAAACTGTTTTTTTAAAATATATATTCTACATACAAAACAAATGGCTCTTTGAACACTATTGGACACTGACTCCAGTTTGCTGCCATCCCCTCCGGTCCTCTAAACCCAACTGAAAGCTCTCTTTGAAGAATATCAGAATATCCTTGACTGCTTACATTGCTTTGAATTAAATTGCTTTAAATGAAAATTCTGCTCTGTCTTGAGCACTTCCACTTCCTCATGTGCCAGAGCAGCTTCCTGCAAGCAGCTGCAAAACCACTTCTCTGCTCTGCTCCAAAACCCCTCCTGTGATGCCTGCAAAAAACCTTGACAATGTCTTGGCTACTTGTGTACTGAGACTGCTGTCTATCATGTTTATAAATATTGTCTCATTTCTTCTCATACTATCTCGTCAGCCTGTACCATCTGTCGCCTCCTGTGACATGTGCAGACTGCAAGCTCTTCACAGCAGCAACTTTTTTCTTCTGTGCTTGTACAGCACCTTGTACAACGGGTGCTTACCCACGAAAGGGGCCCCTAATGCCATAAGAACACAGAAAACTAATAAAATTAATGAAGAAATCCCACTCTACCTGCTCAACTTCATCCTAACTTTGCAAGCCCACAGGATGGGAGCCTGAGGTGTGCACACATTGTGGATTGGAAAAAGCACAAAAAGTGATGTGTGTGGAGTGGAGCACAGCTGCAAATGAAAGGAGGTGGAATACCCACGCATTTGGGACAGTGAGGGTCCCTAAGTGAAGAGAAAGATGGGGAAATGGGAGAAGATCCAGAAGATGTGACAAAAGCTGTCAGATGCTTGGAGAACATGACTAGCTAGGAGATCTTACGGTATCATAGAATGGCTTGGGTTGGAAGGGACCTCCAAGATCATGCAGTTCCGACCCCCTGTGGCGGGCAGTGCTGCCAACCACTAGATCAGGCACAAGATCAGGTTCCTAGATCAGACACTAGATCTTGAAGGAGCTAGGCCTGTTTCATCTCTTGAAGAGGTAACTAAGGGAAAATCTGACAGCAGCTCAAACTACTAACTACAAAGATGATGGAACAAATTATTCTCCATTAAAGGTAGATAATAGGGGAAACAGCTCCAGGTTTAACCTGGGAGGTTCAGATTGGACATTTGGAAGATCTTTGTCACAAGGAGGGGATGTGATCCTGGAACAACTGCTCAGGAAGTCTGTAAAGTCTCCTTCCCAAAGGACTTCCAAGGCTCAGTTAAGCACTACATCAAACAATAGGTCAGGTTTTATCAATTCTCAAGCTATAGAAGTCAGCTGCACGACAACTCTAATGACAAGATATTGTATGCTCTAATTGAAACAACAGTCTTCAAAGACATGCAGCTTTCCACCAAAAAAAGTCAGATATTTCTTAAAATCCAAGTTGCTCTGAACATATACTTTCCATTGCCCTCCAAACTATATGCATCTAGATGTTTGGATTAAAATACAAAAAGGGTCATATTTATTTTACTGAGATGGTGTTCGCACATTACAAATTTTAAAGTAAAGCAGGTTGGTAAAGCCAATGGTCATGGGTAGCTGTAGGTACATGTACATGAACTGAGCAGCAACAAGAAATCCTGTATGTTCAAAACCAGTGCTTGGGCTGGACAGACAAAAGAAAATTTTTATCTCACTGCTGTAACACACTTTATATGCTGCTGACAGACATGACTTGGAAATTGCTGTAGGAAGAGGAATACTGCAGCTGTTCTCTCAAGGGGTGAGATGCTGACCCTTCTGAATCCATGAAGGCCCTTGAGGCCCATATTTTAGGTGAAGTGCTTAGCAGTACAGGACCTTGGGTGCTGAAGTTAATGCTTCCTCTAGTCCTTCGCACCATTCACCTCCTGAGCAGACTTTAAGACTTTACCTATTTCTCTCAATTTTTGCAGGAGATCCAGTTTATTTATTATATGCTGGACATGTTGCTTTTCCCTCATTTTATTTGCCAATAAATAGCCAGTTTGGAACTGTTTGCAACTGATGTTTTTTGATCTCAGTCAGTGTGAATTTGCTTGGGCAACGATAGGAACATAGGAAAATAAGCATACAGACTAGAAAACTTGAGTTACATGAACACTCTTAATGCAACCAAATATACACAGACCTCTAAGTTTCTGAGCAGTGAGCTTCTACTCACACACCAGGTCAAGGAAACCCAGCAGTAGCTGGAATGTGTTCTTCCCTGGACACACCCAGGGTTAGGCTGGGCTGAGCTCTGAGCACCCTGATCAAGCTGTAGGTGTTCCTGTTCCTTGCAGAGGAGTTGGACCAGATGGCCTTTTAAGGTCCCTTCCAACTCAAAGAATTCTATGTGTCTATGATTCTATGAAGTTGTCTTGACACGAGCCCCACACTGGCTGCCCAGGCACAGAGGGCACCTCCCCACACCCTGTGCTGCTGTAGTAGAGGAAAAGCAGAGGATCAAACTACAGAAGGTTTTTTGTGCTTGGCTGGTTGGTTTTATCTTACGCGGTTGAACAACTTCTGATGCTAAGTGAAAACCAGGTTGTCTTGAACATGCTGGTGCCACACTGGACCTGGAGCAGAGTGACTCTGAGTTAAGTGGGAAAGTTCTGAAAATTCTCTTTTTTTTCCCCTCTCCCTTCTTTTTTTATTTTTTTTTCTTTGTATAATGAGTGTTTAAAAGCTTAGCAAATAGAGTCCTAAAAATGTAATTGTAGCTTGGTAGCACTATTAAATATGTATACTGTGGTCTTTTTGACAATTGTATTAATCCCTTTATAAAGTCTTCAGAAGTTCCATCACAGAAGCATGGATGCTGTTTTGATCTATTTATTACTCTTAAGTGTTCAGAGAACTGTCCCTATTTTCTAATTAACACTTTTAAAGATAAAAAGCTATGTATTAAATCAATCTGAATGATGGTTGTTTGTGAATCCCACAAGATAAGGCAATTTGCATGTTCACTTTGTACTTACAAACTAAATCTGCACATCTCCAAAGCAGCTCCTTATAATGTAAACCTTTTGTGAGTATTTGTAACTTAAAAGAAAGTTTGGCCTAGTACAGAGGCAGTGCCAATTATCTAAAGGACTTCTTTACTGAACATGATTAAGATACGAAATTATTAGGTTGTTATTTTACATTGTTTGCAGAGAAATTTGAGGAAACTACTTTAGGAACGTTAAGTGTTCTCCTGTTTTGCTTTCTTTCCTTCTTTTTTTGTGCATATAGTAGCACAAGTGCGTTCACGAACAACCAGCGAGTCCAAACAGCAGTCAGCTCCCACATCGTATCGGGGTTCAGCTTCCTTTGACATGAATTAAATCAGTGCTGAAATCAACTGTTCCCCATCCTGACAGAGTGTTAAGCTGCAGCTTCAACTAGAAGACTGCAGTTGAATTGCAAACTGAATTTTAATGTGAATGGTAAATTAGAGCAGTGATTTATTGCTGGAAATCCAGATCTGATTATTTAGCACTGTAAACATATTTACAGAAGTAGATGTTTCTCAGCAGTGAAGTAGTCCCCCATCTCAGAAACAACTCCACGCTTGTAAAGCAAGAAATCAGCAAAAGCCATATCTCCAAACCTCTCGTGAAGATGCATATTATTATTTCCAGATGGTGAGAACTTAGCAAGTATACCTACGAGACACATTTTTGACTATATTTGCTCTCAAACATCTCATCAGAAATGATTTCTTTCAGGTTTTTGCAATCTGTCTTCAACTGCCGCTTTCACTCCTCTATCACCGCTGGTCCAAGCACAGACAAGGACAAATGCTTTATGGCTGGCACCCTCAGCTGACCTTACCACGGCTCAGACACAGGCCACCTCCTCATCCTCATTTTTAGGCTTCCAAATCTTCCACCCCTATCCATTTAGCAAAGGCACGGTCATGTCAAAAGTCCTCTTACACACATTACTTCTCTTTGCTAGAGTTTCCCTTTATCATCTTCTACCACTGCAATCAGAAAGGTCCTTTTTTCTTTTTTTCCCCCTCTAGAAAACTAGCCTGCAGCATGTTCATTTTCCCCAGAAGTCTCCTGATCTCCAGATCAGTGAATTTACCCCAAGTTCCAATTCCCTCTCCTGACCCTGACCACAGCTTCTTGCCCTGTAGCACACAGTATCTCTGCACGTATCTCACAGATACACCCCTTTCACTATGCTACAATAGACCCCTTCTATATTTATTGGTAGACCATGGTGGGTATATTTTTTTTCCTGGTACTACAACCATGCTATCAAATTTTTGTACTCCAGGGTTAATCTGGGTCAGAAGGCCCCAGGAATGCACATCTGACACTCTTAATCTAATTCTGGAAATATGAGATTTTCTGTCTGCAAATCTCTTTCTGGGAGCAGAAAAGAATGGCAGACCCACTGGGATGCTAAAATGACTTTCATTTTTTCCCCTCATACGTAGCATTTAATTTGAGGACCTTAAAGCACATTAATTTGCCCTCTACACACCTATGACACGGTGTATGTATCTTCACAGAGAAAGTAAAACAGGAGCATCTACCTCAACTACCTCCCCGGGTTCATCCAAGGACAGAACTGTGTACAAGTATAGAGAGTGGCTGGAAAGTCACAGGCCCTGGAGGTGTTCAAGAAAAGGATAGATGTGGCACTGATGGACAGGGTTAGTGGGCATAGTGGTGATGGGTTGCCATTCAGATTAGGTGATCTTGGAGGTCATTTCTAACCTTGCTGATTCTGTGATTCTGTATGGACTAAGACATATCCAAGAAAACACCTCATATTTGCACAATTGTGGTGATGATGGAAAACGCCAGGAAAGGAATGGCAGATAATTTGGCTTGTGGGACCACCACACGAATCACAGGAATTAGCAAATGTGTTAAATGAAACGATGGATTCCTATCTGGTAGAAATAGGAAATAAAAATGGGAATATAATACAAATGTAGTAAAACAATTTCAATGTGAATGGGAATTTAAATCTGATGATTCTTATGCTGTTCTGTTATTTTTACCCATTATCACAAGCCTATAACAGAACCTTAAAGATTAGACTTGCTTTCAAAGGTGGTACACCAGCAAAGATACAGAAAGGCTCAATCTTCACTGAAAACCAATGAGATCAACCTCTGGTTTTTAATCAGTAGTTATCTTTAAATCAGAAGGCTTGGGACCATGTTCATGTTTTCAAGACACTACTTGACTTTACCGTGGGACAAGAACCATATAGGCACTTTACTGCTTCCTTCTCTAGAAACTCTACTTTCCATGGAGGGGGAGCCTGGCCATGGCAGGAGGCACAGCTGCCTTCAGCTAAGCTCTTGATGTGATGCTGAAGAACGAGGGTTTTGGTCACAATGCAGCACATATGCAATGATTAGTTAAATGTGACCATACAGCCCATTCTTTTCCTGAACTCACAGCAGTGAGTTGGATGTTTTCACCTCCACCTCACCAGTTTAGTTTAAACTAATCACAGTCAGCTTTTACCCTCACTACATCTGCCATTGCCTGCCTAAATTACTCTGCATGTTAGCATCTGTTTGCCTGCATGTCTCTACAGCAGTTCAAGCCATTCAGCAGCATCTCTGCATCACCAAAGACACCTTCCTCCAGTGCTGGGTCATAGCCACAGTGGGAACATACCGCCCAAGCCTCAGGCTTCCTTCTGGGTAAAACTGCAGCACAGAGAACAATTTGTAATTTTCTATAAAACAGAATAAAATGGAAATGAGGATGATAGCTGGGCTTATATTGGCTAGAGATGCATACAAAGCTTTTCACCCAAACCACTTCTAATCAAGCAAAGCCTCAAATACTATTACACCTTGATGGTAGCTCGGTAGATTGGATAAAATGATAGCCTTGTCAGACATTGTTATTCATTAATTTTTCCCACTAATACAGGAGAGACCTAGGTAGGCTGGTAGCAGCAAGCCTAGCCAAGCTTAGCAGACTGAGTGGGTGCAAACCATGCCAGGAACGGACCAAGACAATCCCTTGGCATGGGGCTCCAGCAGCTCTGCAGGACAGTCTAGCAGAGCCATGCAGGGTGTCTGTTAGAGGTGCCTGACTTAGATAGCATGAATTTGACATCCATTCAAAAAAGCAATGAGTCACAAACACAAATGGCTCTCAGCGCCTCACTCAGGCAGCAAAAGAAGACAGAGAAGAAGATATTGCATTTCCCACACTTTGGCCTGCCAAGCTTCAGCGAGGAAAGGCTGGAGGTCTTCCACGATAAAGATCTGCCACAAACATCAACTGAATTTTTCTGTTGATTTTTTCTTTTTAAAGAAGGAACTAAAACAGCCATCCCAATCCACACGCTGTAGGAGATGAAGCATATTGATGGTTCGGTTACTAAACACACTGCAAATTTTCACAGTGGATCAGCAGAAAGTTATGAAGCACAGGTGTTCCTGTAATTGTGATACATTGGGAAAATTCATACTGTTAAATGAGCCTCAGCTTCACTCTTCCACCTGTGTGATGTGGAAATGTACTGTGGGTACACGGGCTATAATAGACAATGTGTAGGATTGATTGCTGGCTGGTTCAGGACCTGCTAGGGTTTATTTCTCTTAATTCATCTGAGTGTATAATTTCTGCATTAGTATTTACTGCCATAATAAAGAGGGAAACGTGTGTTATACATGCTGGTAAATATAATGATATCATGCAAAAAAAAATAAAAATAAAGTTTATACACTGGATGGTAAAGAAACCCTGAAAGCCTGTATGCCAAAGGAAATCTGGAAAGCCTGTAGAAAATGGAAGTTATTTCATCAAGTGATGAAAATAGCTTTTTTTTCCTTCAGGTTTCAATTCTGCTAAACAGTTCCTTGCTTGCATTTTTTTAATGTGGGGGGAGGGAGAGAATAATTCCAGAACGGGAAATGTGGGAAATGCTAAAATGCAGAAAGATGAGGCCTGGGAGCAGGTGGAGGAATAGATCTACTTAGATTACCTGAAACTGAACATGAGAAACAAATGGAGAATGTTGGCATATAGCTAGATTTATTTTCCTTTAACAGGTGTTATCTTCGTTAGAATGAGAATCACAGGAGCAGAATTTCTTAATTTTGTTCCAGACCTGTCAGAGCTTCTCATGTGAGTGTTCCCTCTTCGTGTTTCAGGATTATAAACACCAAAAACATAAAACCAAAAACAAAGATCAAATGAAAAGGAAGACGATTAAATATATCCTCCTGCATGCCTTGGAGGTGTCAGCTCTGGCATTTGACAAGGAATACAGATTCTGACTACTCATGAGAGTGCCTTTCAAGCTGTCTTGGAGACAGCGGGCTGCTCTTTGCTGAGGTTAGCTGACATGACAGAGTATCTCTCAAATAACCAGTTTTCAGAAATATTCTCCTTTTAAAAAACATAATCATCACCTTGAAGTGACACCCTTAAGATAGCTAAGACTCAAATGCAACATCTCAGGTTTTGTATGCTCGCAGCTCTGGGCATCTGCTTGATGCTCCAGAGCAGAAGTTTCAAAGTGGCCTTCAAAAGCAGACCCAACTGATAAGAACTGTCAAAGGGACAACTTATTCATCATAGGGATGTCAAAGTGCTAAGCGTCACAAGGACCATGGGCTCAGCCTCTTCACTTATCACAGATAACAACGATGCTGTTCCCGGGAATTCAGAAGCACCAGAAAAAGAGAAGCAAAAAGCCAACAATCTGCTTTGGTGAGGAAGATTTTCTGAGCAGACATAACCACTGCAACCACTTCAATGCATAGGCAACAACCACTTAATATCTCATTTAACAGGCTAAAAATGAATCTAAGCCTACTCTACTACAGACCTTTTCCTACAGTTTTGTCCACTGTAGACACACTGACAGACTGAGTTTCTCATGAGACTCCCCACTTGGATCTTTTCCCACATCTAACCCCTTTCTGAGGCTCTCCTCCATTCTACATTCTCTGTCTTTTTGTCACTCCCCTTCCTTCTGCTCTCTGACTCCTCCGCAACCTTTCTCTAGACTTCTTGCTCCTCCATCTCCTCCAAAATTGATATGCTTGGTGTCTCTGAAAGCTTTGGAAACGTTAACTTCCTCAGCTCAGTTTCCATTGTGTAGTTCAACATACCTGATATCTGCCCACACGGACATTTCTTCAGACCCAGCAGCCCACCAAAGATCCTTCCCCAGTGCCAGTCAGCCCTTAAATGAGGTCTAAGAGAGGTGCAGCCAGGCTGCAGCCCTTCCACTCACACAGCTGAATTGCCTTCACCTGTGCTCCCAGGGCTGACCAGGTCCTTTCCACAGGTGCTCAATCAGTGGTTCAGGCCATGACTCAACAGTTACCATACAGTAGGATTAGCCACCACACCTGTTTTTCTCCTCTGCCGTCAGTCCAAGGTAAATTGCATTATATTATATTACAGGACTTGCCTGTTCTGGCTCACTTTCCTCATTTCAGATCTTCTCTGTCAGTATTTCTCCCAGTAGCAAACCAAACAAAGAAAAAAGACATGAATTTGGACTTTTTTTTGGACTTGGACTACAGTGTTGATACTGATGGCAAGAGGAGAGGGAAAATAAGAGCCTTTCTTGTTAGGTGTTGTCCATCTATAATAGCAGGAGTGACATTGCTTGTTCTTGGCCTTGCTTACTTCCAGCCTCACTGGATACCGAGCCAAATTTAATCCTCAGTTCTGCATAGTAAGGAATCACGCAGTCCCTAGCTTTATTGCTTTATTGACACGCAGATTATTCCCACTGGAGATGGTTGAAGTGCCTGAAACGCAGGTTATTTACCAGTTTAAAGTCAAAAAACTCTTCATATGGGGAAACGCTCTGATGTTAAGATATTATCAGTATTTGAAGTACCCATATTTATTGATCTATTTGGTGTTTGAAACTATTTTACCCTTTAAACTTCTTCCCTCCTCTAGAAAATGAATTCATATACGACTTGAAAAAATCATAAGTTGCTAGCTTTTAGTAAATCTGATCTGTGCATTTTAATTTCAAGTCTAAAATTACTGTATGATATAAAAACCTGAGAATCCATCCTGGCTAGCATTGCCAGCCTGCACTTACTTTTGCTGACCTGTAGGATGCTGCAAGTTCCTTGCTCACACTGACTTCCTACTGCAGTTGGCCCAAGTCCCACAGTCCCAGGCCCACCTTGCCTCTTCAGTTTCCTATCACCAATTCAATTCGTGTCCTTCTGCTACTTTTTCAGTGTCTCGGATCACTCTTTCCTCTCCTGTGCCTTACAGTCCACAGGATGTTATTGCTCCAAATTCTGCCACATTTTTCATGTTCAAGCTTCAGCATTAAATGTGATTTCAGTCTTAACCTCCCACATCACTTTATCTGATTTCTGTCTGGAACAGCTTTCTTTCCTAAAAGTGCTATCACTTCCACCACATTGAAAATAATAGAAAAGGGGCAGATGGGAGGCATCTCCACTGGGAACATCCTCATATTTCAAAACATAGGAGTTTAAGAAAAATTGTAGCTCTACCAGCTTCACTCCTACTGGGAAAAATGTCTTTATCATTCCTCTGGATATTTTAAAAAACTGATAGTGGTGGCCATAAGAATCTTTCAATCATGAAATAAGGCGATTCACACATGAAATCTGTGAGAGTTGGCCAACTGTTACCAGTCTCAGACAGTCCAGAGAGCTTACAGCTTTGGACTAGCTATACTAGCCCTGGTTATATGGAGGCTATATTGGAAGCCCTTTCTGTACTGAGAACCAAACGCAATAGAAAAGGAGGACATCTCCACAATTTGAGGACCTTTTTGCACTACTTGCACTTTCGCCACGTCCCCCTTGTTCTCCCTCCCTTGCTTGTCATCTGGATATCATAGTGACACGCTGTCACTGTGAGGAAGAAGGGTGAGTAGTGTCCAGGTGCTACTGGGATAATGGCCTTTGACAACAGATGGTTATAATATTACATTACACCCTTGGCACTACTGCTTATTGACTGGACTGGTAAAATCCCACACAGTGTTTTGGAGCTTTCTTGGGTCTCCCATTCTCTAAACATGGTCTGCAGGAGCAAAGCACTATTCCCGTGGCAGTCGGGAAATGACCTGGTGCTGTTTTTAGTATGAAAATGGTACACCACTGTCCCAAAGCCAAGGTGGTTTGGGCTCATCCAGCATAATAGCAACTGCATGCTTTGCAGGGCATTTAGAATCATGCTTGAGAATGTATGGAAAGTTGAAGGAATTACTACAATGTGGTGTTTCTGACCCCCCTCCCTATTTCTCTTTTCCTTTTTTATAACAGAACTTCTTGTAAAAATACTACAAGTCTAGAATTCCTTTACACTGAGCAGATTTATGGAAAATTCTCAAGTCTCACTTTCCCCAATATTATCCTGCTGTTTCATGGAGACATATACATCTCCCATACATTGCACAGACCTTCTGACACGGTTCTCAGAAAAATAAATGGTATGCAAAAAGAACATAGAAGTTTTTAATGCAATATATAAGTTTGACATTGCCTAACGATGAAGAGAAATATATAAAAAGTTGAAGCAGATAACAATGTCCAGAGACTGCAATGCAGAACATCACAAAAAGACAATTCCAGTGATATTACCGGAGTACAGAATCCCACTGTAGGTTCAAAAAATTGAATGAAGGAAAAAAACGAGTATCTTCCTATGCACCAAATTTTCTAGCTTCAGCTGGTCTTCAAGAATTTTAGCACAGCTCTTAATCGTAGCACGTAAGTGCCTTTGTTACTCTATTGTGTGTTAAATAATGTCATTACCATTGTTATGCTTACACACCAAGTTTTGCCAAAAATCCCCCACTTGCTGCTTCTTCATTAAATAACAACAAACTGCAAGGGTTGGTTCTGCATCAGCACTTCAATTTCCTCACGAAAAATTGGCCTTTTTTCTTGGCTTGTGAGCACCCCGACCAATATCACTCATGCCTTGTTATACAACAAAAGGAAATAACGGTGCCTGCAACTGCAGTCTGGCTTTGCCTGCCTGTGCTGGATGCCATTTTGACTTGTGCAGCCCAGGCAGCATGCATTGCTTCTTCATCGCCTTCACAGTTGTGGGACAAGGATGCAGAAGGCCTCATTCTCCCTAATGCTGGTCTAGAAAGGGGACAGCATCCAAAGACGTTGGCTAGGTGGGTGCAGAGATGCACACATGCTACTAAGAGGGGTGGGAACAATCTCTGCATCTCTTTCACATCATTTTTTTCTCTTATGAAGATGATGATGACAGAGAGGGATAAATAACAAGTACCAAATGTGCATGGTATACATCTTATTTCATTCCAAAACAAAGGTCTAATCATGTTACAAAGAATTTATGTTCAGACCTGCTGCTCACATGTACATTAGGACCGTGTGCATTCATTCCCCTCCACATCTGCACATCTTGGTTATTGATTCTGTTGGTGCTGTAGTGAGAAAACAGCTAAGTCACTGAAATTGAGTCTATGGCTAATATGTTTACAATTCAGCAGTTAAGTACACACTTTATTTAAAGCACATAGTCACTTGACTATAGAGCATCCATCAGAAAGAAGTCTTAACATCACATGAGATTTCCTACCATTAGACAAGCAATATTTGGTCTAGCTGTAGCTCCACTGAGTTTGGTGGCACCATTCACACACCTCCATAGACATGTGCTCAATGATTTCACAAACTCTGGACCAAAACCAGAGCCTAAATCACAGCTTATATCACTGTGAGGAACCTCCCCGGCCCCTGAGAGGTTTTAATGCTACATGAACTTTTATAGCTTGAACCCTCAAGGCCCAGAGAGCCAAAACCCCTAACCTCCTTCTCAGCAAAGTTATTCCACCAGATCAAGCTTCATCAACATGGACCTGCACCAAAGACACCAACGCGAGAACAAGATGTCACCAACTTCAAAGGGAGCAGGATTGGGCCAAAAGCAAATGCTTTATTTGGTTGCTATTTAACAAAAAGCAGAGGCAGATTCCCCACCGAATTCCCTAAGTGGAAGTTAGTGACAAACAGCTTTCCGACATTACTTTTTTTTTCCTAAAAGAAGTGAGGCAAGGTTGCTCAGTGGCTTACATGCTAATCTTCTCCTACTGCTGGAACTATAGATCAGATGGCAGTTTGGTAATTTTTAGCACAGCTCTTGTTTAGCTCAACACAGACACAGAAAATGAAGCACTCATTTGCTGACTAGAAAATCACAGTTGAGGTCGATTGATGAAGCAGTGCAAAGAAGCCTGTTCTGTCCCCAGCTTGTGGATAAACAATACCAACCATCACCCTTCACTAGTTATATATTCAACTATTGAATATTTAAAAATCCAGCTAAGCTACTACATGGCTTACCAGCGATTTGTAGGGAAAGTGTCAGATTATTTTACATTTAGTAACACTCAAAGCAGCCAAGCTGCCCTATGTGTCTAACGCAGAATAAAATCATTACAAGGGGGGAGGGAAAAAAAAAAAGAAAAAAGAAAAAAGAAAGAAAGAAAGAAATCCAGGCAATACCAAAAAAAAAAAAAAACAACGTTAAATGATAAACCATGGAAGTGGATTTTCCATTACTCTGTAAAACCTTAGGAGGCCATGAGTTAACTGAAGCAAACAGAACGAAAAATGAAGCAAGGAAGGTACCATAGCTACTTTCTTGAAAACAAAACCAATCTTTTCATTCCTGCCATTTGTTAGAATTCTTCCTCCAGGCAAGCTGGACAGCTGCACTAGTAGGTTTTTTAGTCATGGGTTGTAAGCCCCACCTGGCTAGATTTGTTTAGCAGACAGCTGGCAGAATGAAATAAAAAGAACAGGGACATACAAACTGCTTCCAAAACAAAAAGCCGAAAGAATACTTTTTGGATGCTTTAGCTTTCACCGAGTTTATTGGGTGTACGTTTGGGGGAGATTCTTCCCTTCATTTTTACCTTCCCCCATCTCTCTGCACCCCAAAAATGTTATAAAAGCCACAGCAATGCTGCAGGTTGCATTAAGCAGATCAAAAAGGAAAGGAAAAGCCCCCATCTCAGCCATTTATTTTGTACATGTGCACACATCTATGAATGTATATTTACACACACACACTCTTTCCCCCTCAATTATGGTTTACAATTCCCCAAGACTGACATTGGTTTTAAATTAACTTCTTTTTTTTCCTTTTTTTTTTTTTTTTTTTGGCAACTTTCTTCCTCTATTTTCTAAAGCCAACAAGATAGATTTTCTTCATCTGGAATGTTCTTTCTAGCTTAAAGATAAGAAGGAGTTTAAAATTGTGGGAATGGCATCCCTCCTGCATCTGTTTCTCTCACAAACCTATCAAATATCTAATTTTTGGCATTACTGCTGGCTCCAACAGGGGATGACATAAACCAGCTTTGTGGTTACATGTTTCACTTTTAATCTCGTGAAAATGAAAATCAGCGCTGAAATGTCCCTTTACATGTGACAATGTGGGACTCTTTTCCAAAAACCAAAGGAAAGGGGCGTTCCCCTGGTTAAGCTTAATATGCAGCATATGTATAAATTTGCTTTTAGTTCAGATTTAGCTTGATCCTAGCAGAGGTATTTGGGGATTTTTTATTTATTTATTTTGTTTCGCTGCAGAGATTTGAAACAATTCAGAATGTACCGCAGTCACTGCACAAAAGAAGATGCACAATAAATGCAAGATAGCAATCAGCAGATGAGCAGGCTGTTATGTGACAACAAATCTTCTGCAAGTAATATCATTTTCCACACAAGCTATATGGTCACATTCCCATAACATGTTTCTGTAGTTAGTGTGAAAGGAATCTGGTTTTTGCATGAGTTCTTTATTAAGAGCTAATGTAGTAATACTGTACGTAAAACTGCAAACCAAGATGGCATGGATATTGTATCGACTGGGGAAACGGTACGAAAAAAACCTCCACATGTTCAAAAATAAAATCTGTTTTGACCCGATGTGAAAAGGCAACATGTGAGGAAAAGAATATTTAAGCTCACAGTATGACCGGTACCTATGAAACCAATATGATGCGGGGTTAAAATAAGCCCAAGCTGGCCTGAAATGCAAGCCTGCATTTATATTTGGTGGAAATGCAGCAAATATTAGTGAGAGTAAGCCCCTGAAACCAATCTAAGCCATTGCTTAAGACAGCCTTCACCCTCCCAAGCAGCCATCTGCCTTGGCTGTCCTCCATACCTGCCTATCCTTTTCTGCTGAGTGTAGACTCGGTGGAGCCTGGTATGATATGTGCATTTCTAAGCCCTTGCTTTACCAAAGATGTTGATATCAATATCATATGCTTCAAACAGATGGAGGGGCCATAGGGATTGGGGAAACCCAATGTCTTCTCCAGGGACCGAAAGTAGAGCCTGTCCACAGCTCATAAGGGCACAAAATTCATCTCTCAAAGGGGTTTGGAGAGGGCAATATAGGGCTCAAGCAATAGCTTTCCACTTTGCATAACGTGCATTTTGTTAGCTAATTGCCCATCTATTTGCTTCAAAATTATACAATCACTCATCTTCAGATGTCCTTCTGTTGATGTGTTGAAGGTAAAACCTATGAAACCCTGTGTGTGTCCCCACGCGCCTGTCCCAGGCTCCCAATGAAAACAGAAGTCATACTGGTTTTGTGTCTCCCTCGTTTCTTGAGTTAAATTTCTACAGGAGTTCACGCTGACCGAGATGAACCTGCAACTCAGCCAACTTCTTTAGTAAAGAAAATTGATTCTTGTTTACTCCTTCCAATAAAGAGAATCATGATGAATTTTAATAGGCCTACCCCCCACTGCTAGAAAATCTTCCTCCTTTGGCTGCATGAGCTTTGAAATACGCAAATCAGAAATAAGCCTGGATTTAAAGAAAACGACGATGATAAAGAAATTCTGCAAGTTTAAAGCTCATCCTCAATTCTTGGCCAAATACTATTGGCTCTTCTTGTGTACCTTGCCCTGATAAACACTTGCTATATTACGAGAGACCCTGACTGTAAACTGATGTCTGCTTTATAGATGGACCACTAATGATGTCAAAACAACTGAAAGCGTTTCATGTCTATGTTGGAAAATTAACGTAAGTCATTTCAACTCTGTTGAACAGACATATTTCACTATGGAGAGAAGTATTTAAAAAAAAAAAAAGACAAATGCAGAGGGAAAAGGGACATCAACTTTTAAAAATATTTCCTAGTATTATCATTCGTATGGCATAAACAAACAGGCAGAGTGCACACATATTGGCCCCAGTCCTGTGATTTGGATGACAAGGGAGATCCTTTTGCCTAGGCAGTGCAAAACTAATTTCATTGCACTGGCACATAATGCAATATGATTGCTCCCTCAGTTTTATATTACAAGGTCACTGGAGCAAAAATTTTTGTGGTTTGTACAGTACCAAGCACTCCAAGAAAGCTTATTATATAATGATGCTATATTTAGTATAAATAATCCCATACCTACTATATAATATGAGGAAAAACACTGTATTCGTCTGACGTAGCAGCCATGCAAAAATGTAAAGGACAGATTGCAGAATAGCAGCTTTTGATAAGGAAGTCTTGCTCATTTTTTTTTAGTGCATGAAAACAATTTTTGTTTCTCAAGGACTCACGAACATTTGGAAACTTTAAAATGAAGTAGTTCCATACATTATATGTGTATATATATGTATATACAATCTCCATGCATCAAAGAACTGAACCCGGGATTCAGCTTTTAACAATTCCGACAATCAAAACGTTACAATCTGTCTAAACCATGAAATATCTCAACCCTATTAGCGCTAAACTGTTGATCACTTCAATAAGCGATGAATCGGCTCTTCCATTGGACACTGCATCCCAGAGCTCTGCTGCAATGCTCGCTTCAGCCTTTCCCAAAGCAGTACCCGTTTGAAACTTCAAAAGTAAAGTTTTCAAACACCAAAGTTGATTCTACTCCACTTCAGAATGGCTCTACTCAACGTTATAAAAAAAATAAGAAGCTTTTTTTTTAATAAAAATGCTTACAAAATTACTACAGAAATTCAGTCAACGCATTTACTTACCAAAACACAAGCCTATAAAAATGGAGTGTGCGTACCCATAACAGCCTCAATAAAGGCAAATGTGTTCCTTTCCCCACACCCCTCTCTTTAAAGGTTATGCAAAAACAAACCTTATTCAATTCTATCATTTCCCCGCTGTAAGCAGAGAGTTTTATCTGACATTAATAACTGGGCTCGACTCCTCCAGCACCTGTATTTTCTGAGAGTCCATAAAAAAAAGTACCAATTCAGTTCTGCGTATGGGGTCTAGTGTTATCTCAGCCTTTGGAACCAAAGTATTCTGACTTTTATTTTATTTGTAATTCACATGCTTAACATTGACACAGTTATATGGCTCAATTATTGGGAACATGCAGTACCAGGCAGTTAGTAATAGTGAAACTAAGATCTCACATATACACACTGCATCAGACTTCAGGACTAGCGTATTGCCGAAATTAGTCAATCATAATTACTTAAATACTTGGAAAAATTCATCCTGAATCTTTGTCGGCTATGTTTTATCCCAAATGACCCTGAAAAAAAATGCAAAATATCCTTCATTTTGAAATACCTTTCCATGTTTTTTCAGTTCATCATTTGTTGAGTAGAAGTAAGTAATATAAAAGGACATTTCATCGTCAGTGGGATGAGCGAAAATGTTCTTGTAAAACCAGCACACACATAGCATGAGAGAAACAATCCAAAATAAATATCAGAACATAATGAATGATGGCCATTTTGATTTAGAAATGCAAAGGCTCTTCTGTCATCAGAGTAGCTAAACTGCTCAGGTTCAAAGTCTGCACGTATCTTGCTGAACTGACCTATCTAGCAGCTCCAGCCCGGAATATTACCCAAACAACACTTGATGATGCACAGTCCTACTCTGGTGCATCCCATAGCCAGCATCAAGAGACCCAGGACAACCACTGGAATTTAATCATCCCCCAGAAAAAGAGCAAGCACAAGGATGCAGGATTGCATGCATGGGCACATAACCATGTCACCAACCTAGACAGTATATGTGGGTAAAACACAAAGCAGCTCTTCTCAGCAGAGCCAACCACGTGCACGGCTCTGGCGCCAGGGTCCGTTTGAAGGCAGCACCCATATCAATGCTGTAATGAGAGTCAAATCCCATGTAATTTACACATTAAAAGGAGAGAGCAATGCATGAAAAAATCAGTTTGGCTAATGAAAAAAATCAGTTTGTCTAATGAAATTAAAGTCCCTAATCAAATATTGGCAGGAAAGATATTTAGAAACTCTCCTAATGTCATCCAGCTAATTCTCCCCTCTTCCAACTTGAAGAGAAAGTGGTTGACTTTTTTATTCTCCACTGAACCTCCCACCCTCAAATCACCAGAAAGACCCTGTACTGAAGAACATAATTAAGGCAGATTAGGGCAGATTTAGCTGTCAGCTATACTGTACAGCACAGGTAATTCCTTTTACTTCAGAAGCTGCACAAGAGCCCAGATAGGTAACATGCCAACAGGAGAGGCTTTCTGAGAAGGTCTCCTCTTCAGAATCAGTGTTCTGTAACAGTACCCCCATAGCAAAACAAATTTCAAAGCACATACTGTCAAAGTACAGAATTTGTACTGCTGGGTATCTGCTCCTCTAGGTTCATTTGCAATAGTCAGGCCACCAACAGGAAAAAAAAAACAACCTAGTATAAAGCTGGGATTTATGTGTTCTATAAAGCATCACTTTTCCCATCACCCACCCACCTCTGCAAATACTCTCCCTTAGGTCTTGCCCATCTGCCTTCTCCTGTTTTTGTCTTTCCTTCCTCCCCAGTTCTGGTCTCTTTCCTTGATGAAATCACCCCAGACTCTCTTCAGGTTCCTAGCCACAAGCCTACAGCCATGAGCCACCCTTCTGACCTGCGCACCAATGCTAGAGCCAGCACTGGCCCACACCAAGTACCTGTCGCATTACAACCCAAATGCCATTCTACTCTTCATTTCTCTACCCATTTTTCACTCTCATGCTTCCCCTTTCTCCTTCTCCATTTTTATACTGCCTTGGTTTTAGGCGTGAAATACTGTGAAGCCAAGCAGGACAGGGTTCTTATGCACAGTTCTGGTAAGAGCCTTATCCAGAAAAAGATAACACGACCAAAATAAAACACCCCAAAACTACCATACAAATGAAAAAGTTGAATGCCTTATCAGCGTTTTCCTCTGTGTAGAACCCTTTTCCTAAAGGAGAAATTTCCTCAGATATTCAACCTGTGACTTTCTTTATTACTTCTGTTTTTATCATGTTTGAAATATCTCTAACACAACAAAGTTCCGAGGCAGGTACTATTTTGTTTTAACAGAATGTAATGTAGATTTCTATAAATAAACTACTGCTGATTCCCAAGGGGTGAAAACCTGAACATGTGAGAAACTGCTCCAATGAGAATATGAGGCACCAATGTCCACCAGTGTTAGGAAATCCATTAAGTTCATTGCACAAGGCCATGCAACGACATGCAGAATACTCCTACAAGAAGAACTGGGAGATGAAGAGGTCAAACAAAAGAATAAATAAGGAGTTGTCATTGACGGTCGTAGCTGGCACCATCTTGCTGAGCAATGCTTTATCAGTAGGCTGCAGTTCTGATGATGGCCTTTTATTGTTTTTTGTGGTAACGTTTTATTTTAAGTATCTTATCATTATGAATTCATTTAGTATTGATTGTAGTGGCTCTGATCATAAAGAATTAATTTGGTATGCCATGAATGTCATATGCATTCAGATTAAAAAAAAAAAAACAAACTGCTTCAATTCAAGATTAATTAATACAGGGAAATGTTATTGCTTTTGTAATATCACCATCATAATACATCTCATTTTTTCCATGAGTTCGGATGCCTGCTCTCAGTACTTTCAGCAGAGTTTCTTCACACTTACACAAGTTTCTCAAAGAGTAATTAAAAGCCCGCTTCATTTTGTTGCATTAGGGTTTAAAACACAGAGCATCTACTGGCGCAAAAACTCATGCCTTCATTGCAATAACTGCTATAGATTTTATTTTTTTTACCTATTTGACAACACTGGAACAAGCAAACATAATTTAAAGCTTGAATTTCTCACTAGACAAACAAAAGGCCTGTGTCTTGAGACAGAACAAGCAATCGCAGAAGGGATTACCTGTGACTTCAAGCCCTCAGTAGAAATGTCAAAATACACTTAGAGCAAATTGAGCCTTGACTAAAAGCAGGTATGTGCGCTTTGGCCACGATGTCTCATTGCATCTGTTACAGGCAATGTGTCAGCCATGTCTCCATCCAGCTGCTTCTGACTGTGATGCAACATGACACAGTTTGATAACAAAAGGATGTAATACACCATAATGACTCCAGGCAGGCAATTGCATTGCGATGGGGTGTGCTGTCATGTAGTAGCAGGTGACATACCTCTTCAATCAGTCATGGGCTAATCGCTAAAGCCTCCAGTTTCAGTTCACTTTGGAAAAAATCCTAAAGTCTTGATGATTATTTTCCTCTGAACATTTCAATATTGCAACCTGCTGCGCTCACCCTGGCTACCCTCCCCTCGTGCTGAATTCCCAGGTAGTGGCTGAGGCCATGCCAACATCAACCAACCCACGAAGGAAGGCCTGGTATGCAGTCCGGGCACAAACTGATCCTCTTTGCTGGGGAATATTTAGGCATTCACCCTTAAAAATTAACAAAGAGAATGCTGTGAAGGTAAAAGGCTATTCTTTATTTGTGCTATGGGAAGCAATAATGGAGATTTACACTTCTTCAATACAGCAAAGGATTTCCCAGAATGCTGACTAACTGAACTACTCGGTACTTTATTGATGTACCAACGCAGAGAAAACACAGTTTATTAATAAATAGCTCAGCTAAAGATGTAGAGGGAGCTTGGAGGAGGATGGAGTCTACAAGAAACAACAGGGGGAAAAAAATGCTGACTGAAGAAACATGATCAGGAGATTAACTTTGGGAATCGGGAGGGAAATTTAAGCGCCTAGGGAAAACCCTGAGGAGTGCGGGGAGATCTATGGGAGGTCTGCGCCTGCAGAATGCTTCCCCTCCTGTTTCTGATTTGCGCAGCTTTAACCATCCTGCCATTTAATTAATTTCCTTTGTAAGGAATATCACAGATGTAAAAATCGGCATCTAAAATAAATAAGTAACTGAAATCCCTGGGGCATACGTGCAGAGCGTCAGACCCAGGTTGTACGGCAAAGACCACTGAAGGAGAGGACACGCAGAGCCACCGTTTTACCAACGGACTTTCATTTGCTTGCATCTCAGCGCCGGTGCTCAGCTCCCATGGCTCAGCAGGACGTTGAGCCAGGCAAGAAAATATAGCAGGGAAACACGTCCCTCGCATCTTCCCTTTCAACTTCAGCAGCATGGGGAAGCATAGCAACGTGCAGCAGATGTGCTGAGACCACAGCAATCTCTTCCTCATGATTACAGTTGGTTATACCTGGGGATGTGCAATTTAATTCAGACATAAATGTGCAAAGGAGAGTGGTACTAAAGCAAAATAAGTGGTGCTAAAGGCTTTGTTCCGTCTAAAGTAATACGGTGTTTTATTTTGCTAGACCTGGCTCACACATAAAGAAAAGAAGCACAGTGATACTCTGATGAGTACTACGAAGTAAATGTATTTTGTCTCAGTGTCATTGTCATAACTATCATGAAATTTCTTATTTGAAGCTGGAAAGTAATGATTCTTTCTCCTTAATGTGCAACAGTGACTCTGCACCCTATTGTTTTCTACCATCTGAGAATGCCCAAAGATGTCATTAGAACTTCATGCA
Source organism: Alectoris magna (assembly GCA_030625065.1). Lineage (NCBI taxonomy): Eukaryota > Metazoa > Chordata > Aves > Galliformes > Phasianidae > Alectoris > Alectoris magna. Next base: position 339,508 of record CM060567.1, on the reverse strand, counting down.
TCAATATTAAACCTTTGCAAACAGTTGACTAAATGAGCAGCTATCTTGGTTTCTGAAAATAGTGTACTTGTTTGTGTTGTTTTCTTTTTTTTTTTTTTAAATTCATTTATCAGTAACTAGGTGTAGTCAATTGCTCTCCAGTATTGATCACAATATCTATAGCAGTCACAGAGTACCTTTGCTGAAGGTCATTCTAAGGTCGAGTTATGATCAATATGAATTGACTGTCTGAAAATAAATTTAAGTAGCTGACATAACTGAAAGGAGTATCTATTTAAAATTAAGGTGGACCATGTGTCCCTGTGTTAGAACTGCTCGTGGTCTTTATAAGCACAGACGAGGTACAAGCAGGCTGAATGAGCTCCGTCAATTCTTCACACAATTAGAGGTAGTTCAGCAGTTTTTCATACAATTAGAGGTAGATAACTGTGGATATAGTCCTGAAAATGTTTATTTGCAAGGAAAAATAAAAACCACAGTCTTCAGTCTTGTCTATACTGTGCTGACTCGCTTGGGATCAGACCCATTGCATTTAAAGTAAATTATTCAATATTAAAAAGAGACTTATGCAGGATCTCTGTTGCAACTTCACATTTCCTACTCAGAAGTTCCTACTATGGGATCTCTAGAGGATCCAGGTCACAATTCTTCAACATCAATACCTACACTTTGTTCTTCAGATCCTATTTAGACATCCACGTAACCTGCATTTCTGAGCCAAATGGGTTCCTCCTGGTTTTAACACTTGTTCCCAGGTTGCCATATTAAAACACATTAAATAGAAGCCAATGGTCTAAAATTTGATAATTATTTTTTTTTACTTCAATAATTTCTACAGTCTCTATTGAAATTTCAGAGAGCAGAAATCTGAGGATTGTACAGTTTCTGGAAGAAAATAAAGAATGCTATTGGAATTAGTGTATTAAACTGAAATGGGGCCAAACAAAATTAGCCAGGAGAGATGCGTCCCAGGTGGGACAGCGTAGTTTGGCCCTGGGAGAAGACCTGTGATCAGGTCACTGGCCACTGGATGTCACTGCTGCCTACCCAAAGGTAGCCTACAAAGCACTTATGTGACTGTAAAAATTGTGGCTGTAGGAAGCAGTTTTGCTGGAAACGTTCCACGTAGTTAGGCAATTTCTAATTTCAGAAAAATAGGCTCATAAAGCTCAAGAAGGCAATACCCAACTTCAAGAGTAATTAGTTTCATTTGTTTGATTCAGCCTTTGCTGAATGAGAAACACTAATAAAGAGTAAGTGTGAGGGTAGCAAGTAGTTTCAGAAAGTTGCAGCCATTGTTCTTTTCAAAAAAAGATATCTTCAACAGAAGCATTGCTTTCCTGATATCATTTGAAAGGACAAAAAAACAAGCCCTCACCATGAGCACCCTCCTCTTATTTCTATCAGTCTATACCTCCAGGAAGAGTACGTTAGTTCGGCTTGCCTAAAGGAGACACCATTGCTGTTCCCATCCACTGTGACCAACTACTCAGCACAAGCCCCGCTCAATCAAAAACAGTCTGACCAGTACCTAGGAAAGATACGGCCTACATCTGAGGAACAAAAAAAACACAACAAAAATCTCAAATTATTTTCTATATTTAGACTATAGAGTCTAAATTATTATTGTTGTAATTAATTGAAGCCATTCATCTTGGTTCTTCACATTAGTGCTGCAGCTCTACGGGTGGGATTTATGTGAGCAAATGCAGATGTCTATCTTGCAGACATCTGAGCCAGGCTCTTCTCACATTCAGGCTAGAAGAAGAGATACCATTAATGTGGGATTAACTTCATCCGAAAGCAGATATAAAAATCAGGCCAGATTTTAAAGGATCTGTTTCTCCTTCTTGGCTTAAAGGAAGCCCAAAATGGCTAGCTCTGATTTAGACATCTAAAGCCAGGTGAACTCACAGGAAAAAGGGACCTTTCAAGCATTCAAAGCGGTAGAACCAGTACAGCTCCTCTTAAACCCAGAGCTGTGTTAAACTGCACCTTGAGAAGGGTGGCCTTAAGCCTTCCCACAAAACACCCTAAAAGAGGGAGCTGTCGATAGCATGAGGTTTCCCAAGAGAGGTTAGCCCTCACAGGCTGCTTCTGCAGTCTGCAAGGTCTTCGTTGCTCAGAGCTACATGTTTTAAACCTTCCTGTGTGGCTTTTCTTATAGCTGAGCGTGATGAACCTGACCACGAAGAGGCTGGACAAGAACCAGGCGTCATGCAGGAGGGAGCACGGGAATGCACAGAGCAGACAAGGCAGCAGGAGCAACTTTTCCTGGCAGTAGCAAGCCTCCAGGCCAGATCAGCCATTTCAAAGACCGTGACGATGCAGCGTACTGGGGGGAGAGGCTATCCAACTAGGCAGTGCCTCTCCTCAGGATTCCCTGTATGCCAGTTCCAGCCCTATTTTGGCATTCAAACCCTACTTTAAGACTTCAGGCATTTCATAAATTTGAGTCCCAGCTGCACTTCATGCTTCACTGACACCTCAAGATGGATTTTCTGGTTGGTGAAAATGACATTGTGTTAGAAGAACTCGCACAAGATAATGTAAATCCCACCTTATCCAAGAAACAACTGGTTCCCTTCAAACAGGGCAGTTCTTTGTACACACTGCAAATCCAATGCCCACGTAGCCTCTGCTTCCCTTATCCTCTTCCCCTTCTGATCCCATATATACACGCACAAGAACTTCAGAGGTGTGTTTGGGTGATACACAGCTAAAACCTAGAAACAACGGCTCTGTTTTGGGAAGGCACAACACAGTAGCAACTTTGTTTTGAGGCATCAAGGCGTACCACTTGATCCAGCTCAGATGCTAGAAGCACAGGATTTACATGGACGGTATCTGTATTAGTGACAGATTGCTGCCTCATCACAAGGAGAAGTGTTACCAGCCAGGCCTTCTGGGAGAAGTCTTTCATCTTTAACTGAGATATTAGAAGGCTTTCCTAATAAAAAGATACATCATCCATTAGCTTAGTATATATAACCCAAATGACATCTTCACCAAGTGTAGCAGTCTTGGGGCCCAAGCCATCCAAGAAGCAATTACAAAATCAATAACACATGCTGTGGTGATTATATTTGATTAGAGACAGCATAGGGGAAAAAAAAAAAAAGAAAAAAGGAAAAAAAAGAAAAAAAAAGCAATATTCACATACTCCCCCATTCCCAAAATGTAACTCTTCATTGTCAAGGTTTCCTCCTTGTACGTGAAGGAAATCAGTCTGATACACTGGTTGTGATGAACACAGATCAAGAGCTTGACCACTGAACGTAGGGAAAACATGAGTCTAGTCAGACTGCAAGATGGAACCTTGTTCTTTATCACTGGGCCAGAAGCCCACACGTCCCTTTACCACTTGGGTGCAGAACCACATACGGTTGAAGTTTGAAGCCATCCCTCACCAACAACTTAACTTTTTTGTATTACACACACATGCAAAAAAAAGGAAAAAAAAAAAAAAGAAAGAAAAAAAGAAAGAAAAAACACCCTTAAAATCTAAGTCATCTATTGATGGTTGACCACTTTTGTTAATAACCCTACTGGAAGTTGACGAATGGCTTAATGTAATGAATATAACTCAGCAGATTATGGCTTACTCTAAGGAAAAAGTTCTAATAAAGTTTCCAGTACATTTAGGATTTGATAGGGCCTAGACAGGCCAAGCTAGTTCTGCTTTAATTTTAAATAAATACATATTTTAAAACTTTGCAATGAAAGCTTACAGCTTAGGTAGTCCATTTAGCAAAGAGGGAGTACAGGCACGGGTAGAGACAGAAAGGGAGTTTTATTAATATCTTATCCCTGAGCAGGGGCTGAGGCTCATAAAACCCCATTCAAAAGCTACCACATTCAACAACAACAAATGCTTACTTGCAGGTTTATGACGAGGTCCATTGAAAAAACATTATCTGCCCATTGAAGCACTTGCACTTTAGTTTGCTCCCAGTTTCAGGGACTGGCCCTCACTGTACACACAACAGCTAATGCCCACCAGCCCCCTCAGCCAGGCCAATGGGATCTGAGAGGAAAACTGTTGTCAAGTCCCACCATGCTCGTGGGCATGCACGATGTATAGCTAACATCATCAGCCCCAAGACGGATCCAGGAGGCTCCTGGGATGAGGGCTGTGCTGACACAATACAGCCATGACACACAGAAGGGAAACTGAATAAATATTTTACTTCACTGTCTGAAGACTTAGTAGGCAATTTGTGCTCTTTGTCTAAAACGCATCTTTTAAAGATAAAAATTAAGCAGCTTGTTATGCAGTCGCTAATCAAGCAATCACCTCATGCTCAAATATTTAAAGGAGTCCTTTTGTTTATTTTTGCTGTCTCCAGTGGGCTATTTGCTTGAGTCAAGACTGCCAGATTTGGTCCCATGGAACTCGATCTAAATAAACTGCAGGAAGTGAATGGGAAAGAAATCTTGTATTGTTCCCTCATTGCTTGAATTGCTTGAACTGCATTCAGGTAGTCTGACCTCTGTAAACATCTGTTAGCATGCACAGAGCTCGTGTTCCTACAGCCTGCAAAACGCAAACGCAATATTAAAAGCGTAAAGATTCCCCTTCTGAAAGTAAGTTTCCACCTTAAATAAATTAAATTGTGTTGCAGCAGTAGCTAAGGTGGTCAATGCAATTAAATTCAAAACCTGAATGTATTGAACTTTCTGCAATTATACATGGGTCATCTCTGGACAATATGTTGGCCATCTGGTAGCATCTGTGCTGTTCCCACTAATAGAGTTCCTGCTGTGGCTCCAGGCCATGACAGGCAGCACTAAGCAGGTCACATGTTGTGTCTTTCAGCCATATTTAGGTCACAGTTTTGGGGGATGCAGGAATAATCTCGTTGCACAAAGGCAGCGAAAATGAATAACCCCTCTCAGGTATTTTGTGCGTGCAAAAAGTTAAAGGAATACTTTTTGGGATTTTGCCTGCCCCTCTGCCCGAGGATTAAGAACGAATTGCTGAAGTCAAGACAACTATTGCATTTAAAACTGTAAAACTAACCCAGACATCTCTTTTCTCATCTCTTCCATAAGGCTCTCACAAACATAGGAACTGTTTGCTAGCTGGAAAAAAAAAAAATAATAGTGAAAATAATATTCCCATTTCTCTCACTTTCTTTTTTTTTTAATGACTATCTTTTGTCTTCTGTTTTGGTCACAAAGAGGCATTCTTGAATAACCCTGATTAGTGCCTGCACTATGAGAACAACCCTTCAAATTCTGGGCAGGCCTAAAGCAAGGGGGAAGGGAGAAAGACCAATAGTTTTGCAGTAAGCCTACTAAACCAAATGGCTTTCATGACATGCATTTTGCCACAAGCCATTTTAGAGGGTGAAGTAATGCAAAATCAGTTTAGTTATCCGAAATAGCATCACTTTCCCAACATAGAAAAAGGTCCCCAACATGTCCCATGTTGTACCTGCACCCAACAACAGCTGTAAGAGGACTGCACAGTCATGGGCAGTAACTGTACAACGCTCTAAAATAATGCACTGCTGATGTATTTGCTGCAAAATTAATCTAATATGGATTTAAAAACAATGTGCTCTGTCTCTTGACCAACATAAGCAATTTCAGTTTGACATCAATTAGTGAGTAGCTTTTACTCTTATAGACATATTTATAATGGAAAGGAGTGCATTTAGGCTTTAAGGTCCTGCCAACTAATCAATTTGATGAACTAATTGATAATAAATGTTAATTGACAACTAACAGCAGTCAATTAATTGCATTTCAAATGCAGCTCCAGGAAGCTGAGTTGAACATTATTCTACCTCCAGCTACTCAAATAATAGCTCAGCAATGACTTTGCAACAGGCTTCAAAGGTCAACATGGGCTACTTTCCTATTTGTCATAAGATCAGGGAACATGTGTTCATAAAAGGCAGTGACCTGTGCACATGCCTGGTTTGCACTGTATTTCTGATAGGATGGCTGCTCCCAGCGCTTATCAACACCCCATTCATAACGCTGTGCCACGACGCAGCTGGATCAGCACTTTCTCCATTAAACTCCATGTTCAGACTTAAATTTCTCTTGGGGTGACACATGGGACTCAGGTCCTCCACTCTGAAGGGACATTTCTTTGGGTAAAACTGACATTAATCAACAGGTTGGGATGTTGTGAGTGCATGCGTAGGATGTCAAGAAAGAGGTCCTTTTCCTGGCTGGGTTTCATTTCCTTGAAATGTTTTGTGCAGCTCCCAGTTCTTTATAACAAATCCCTTTGAAGGAAACTTTTTGGCCTGTTAGCAGCAATGAGTGGCAGAGCATTAATTAGATAACAGTGTGCACAGGTAGGATGATTTCTGGTATTTGCCACCTGAATGCATTTTGATAAACTACCAACTGACAAGAGAAAGGGAACAAAAGTGGTTTTTGTGTCATGTTTCATCCAGACCTCAAAGGCTCTGACATAGATAGGCCATGCAAAGGCATGCACTGAAAAGGGATTTCACACAGCACGCGAATTCAAACTGTTTAATATTTTCCCATGCGTGCTTTCCAGCCTTGCCTTGCTTGCACCTTGCCTGTCCCCATCTGCACAGCTGTGCAGCCATTCTCAGCCTCTTTAATTTCCTTCACCACGTCCCCTTCAGAACATCATCTGTTTGCTCACCTTAAACTGCCACAGCTAAGACAATGTTTTCAAATCCCATCTTTCTACACACCACATTTTAACCACTTTATTACAAGTTCTCCCTGTTCACACAAAGAGGTGGTGGATGCCCCATCCCAGGAGACACTCAAGGTCAGGCTGGATGGGGCTCTGAGCACCTGTGGGTTCCTCTTCGTTGAGGGGAGGTGGACCAGATGGCCTTTAAAGATTCCTTCCAACTATGAAAAGGAGGCTACTGGAAGAACCCATGAGGCTCACTAAGCCATTAACCTCTGCCTACACCCCTGAACTCTGCCACTTGGCCCTTTCACCCTAACCAAGTACTTACAATTAAATTGCCTGGAAGACATTCAAAATAATAATAATAATAATAGTAAAATCAGCAGGATTCCTGATATTTTTGTAGGACAGATCCCTCAATGTTACAATGCTCCTTATCTCTTCCAAATTCCAGTCTGGTGAACCTGCACCTCAGCTGCATCACACCACTAATCCAGCTGAGGGATAGGACCAGGAGGGCTGCACGCCGGTAAGACTACAGGAGCAGTGGTGGTCTTGTGACTCCCAGCTCCTCATGAGGAGGTAGAGATAGTGCTCAGCTGATTGGTATCTAGCAGAAATAAATATCTAGGTGAAGAGCAGCTGGCCTCAGCTCAATGTGAGATAAAGAAATAGCAAGAAATAGGGAAACTGTCAGGAGCAATAATTTCACTTCTACTGAATGCTGCTCATTTAAGAGTGCACAGGATGGTTCTTGCTCTTGGATCCAAGTCATTTCCTTCGAGCTGGCAAAATCAGCCAGATATAGTGCAGATTTGGGCTATCAGGGCAGACTGAGCTTCTTTCTGCCTTCAGAAGCTGTCACAATTTCTCTCCGTCCACTGAAGAGTACCACAGTTACAACATCTCCACTGCAGAAGCATCATGGACACATTGCAGGGAGCCCGAACACCCACACCAGGCTCAGCCCCGCAATACAGTCCCAGATCCAACAACCCCCACGTGCTCTTCGTGCAGCTGCACCCAGGCAGAACTGAGCAGCAGCAAGGCCATCTTCACAGAAGAACTCTAGCCATAGAGATCTGCCTTTGCAATAACCAAAATTTTGCTGATTTTATCTTGTCTGAAGACAGAATAATAACTACAAATACACATATATATTACGTTGGAGATCATACCTTCAAAAAACAAACTCTTCTTTGGGGCTCCGGCTTCTCCAAAAGAATTGCACAGTCCTTTGCACCACGTATATCAACAAGCACAGCAGCTCTGCATGAGTGCTACCTTCCTTCCAAACTGTGACCTGCCAGTAATTTTCCTTCCCTAAAATTTCCATCCTGTCATGACAGATAAAATGGCAAGGTCTACCATTCCTAATTGCTGGCTGCAGCTCCTGCTGAATTCCAATACCATGCACAGTTTAGTTATGGACTTTAGGCTGCAATTCATAGCCATGGAGGAGATTTAATTCAATAGTATCTGGGGTCATAGGAAAAGGGTGCCAAGAGCAGCAGACCCTGTAGGAAGATATCCTGAGAAAGATGCTAACTAGAGGCAATTATACTGGATGCTTTTGTGGGAGCTCACAGAAACACCAAGAGGAGAATCAAAGCCCTCCAGGGGAGTTAACATGCTAGAGAGATGTAAAGGGTGATGGCTGTAGGGTGGGCTGGTGAAGGGCGGCCCTGTATGTCAAACTGCTCACCTGAAAACAAAAACTGGCCAAAACTGGCTTGTGCTGGAGAAACACCAGCACGCTACATAAGGTGGCACCACGTTCTGTTGCCGATAAGGTCTCTGAACATATTAGGCAACTGCTTTTGCACACAAAGGCTGCACAATATTTCTACGATACGTTGGAGGTGCGAGATACCAAGCAAGTAAAGCCAAAGTCCCTCTTACAATACAGACAATTCTTCAGCAGAAAGCCACATTCATTGGCAATCAGACATGAAAACGAAATCCAAAGTGAAAAAGCATGATCCAAAAAACGTCATCGGTGCCTTTTCCACAGCCATTGGCCCAACCTCAGCGAGACAGGCAAGGAGGGCTGGGGAGGGGACCAGCTCTGGGCTGAAGGTTCTCTGCACAAAAGCAGAATGTTGTGGGCGGCTCAGGAGCAACACCATCACCTACAGCTCATTGTGCTATGCTCTCTGCTTTACACAGAAGGGTTTTCAGTAGAGCTTTTACTGTAACGTCGGAAGTCATTTGTTTTATGCCATGACACAGACCCTGCATTAAAGCTATCACTGCCAGGCGTCCCTGTGAACGTAACTATTTTTACGGACCAAATGTTGTGGGTCAATGTTTTAACACAGGCTTGTTCTACAGTATATTGCTCAGCAAAGTGTCCCTCCACTGCAGGCGTTTAATAGGCTGTCTGCTATTTAGCCCATTACTACAACTCTGCGCTCTCTCTCTGCTTTATTAAAGCCCAGAGAGTCAACGGGATGCCCGTGGGAGGTTTGTGGCTCAGAGGATTTTACAGTGCAAGCTGAGAATCCTCCAGCTTAAGGCAAAGGATGCTCATGAGCATGAGGGTCCCCTCCACCATACCAACAACTCCCTCTGAGGGCCAAACAACAAAACAAAAGCATCCCCATTGACTTTTTATTTATTTATTTATTTATTTACATAACACCACTGTCCTAGATTTTTCATGGCAAACTGTCAAAGAAATACTTTGCTTGCCTTGGGCAGGGTTTGTCACCCTGGTGTCTGGGTGATGGGTCCCATCCCCAAGGCTTCCTCTTTAGGTGAGCTGCCAGAGGAGGGTGCTCTGTGGTTACGCCAAACCCTCCAAACGGGAGAGGCAGAGAAAGCAGAAGACTGGGAATCCTCTTTACATCTTCAGGAAAAACACTCTGATGCACGATTTTCTTCTCCCCCCCTCTCCCCCCCCCCCCTTCTTTTTTGTCTCTCATTCTGCCACTCTCTGGTTCTCTCACAATGGCAACAACAATGATCTTGTCTAAATGATTTCACAGACTATTATTCAGGCACTCAACTTTTAACATTTCCATTTTGTCATTTTGTTGCTACACAAAAGGTGCACTTCTCCAGTATAATGTTCTGAGAATTATGTCAATGAGCAATAATGGCTTTTAACATTAACTTGATCATTAACAACTACATTATCTGTGGCATTATCAGCACCTCAGTCTATTGTGTAATATTACAGTACAGATTTTGGAAATGAAGGCCTGGTCTAAGCAAAAGTTTCTTGTATTAGGCTATGATTTTCTTTTAATTGAAAGGTTGTAAAATACTTAAAGTTTTCTGCGAACACTTCAATCACTGCAAATTTGGTTTATGTCAGCTTGCCTTACCTCTCAAAATGAGTGCTAAAATATTGTTTTCAACTGATCAGAGAACACCCAGACAGGGAGCTGAATTAGGACACCTTCAGAAGTTTAGTTAAAATAGCACAGGCTGCAGAGCAATGCCAGCAAAAGCACCTATTTGAGAGGCTGCTGAAATACAGAGCCATCCCTATGTTGCATTTTTACCTCAGGTTTACTTGATCTGTTTCATAGATATACCAACAGAAGTGATGCAGATGTTAACAATTTTATATTGCTAGACAGAGGGGTGCCAGTTTTAATTTGTCCTTGACAAAGAGTCAAAGGTAGCATGTGAGGTTCCAGTTCATTCTGCACGTTTCCTAAGTAAAATTGCCCTATGATTCACCTCTGCATGTCCTTGTTGGCAATAAATCCCACAGACTACAGTCCTTGTTATGAGTGCATGTTCTCAGACGCAACCTTTTTTGGGAGAGAAGGTGCAGCACATCTAACTCCTTTTACAGAACTAGTGCTTTAACTGATGGGAAAGCCCTTATCGCTCCAGATGGGATACATCTATTGATTTTCCTTGAACTATGTTGATTTACCCCAACTAAGCACCTGCCCAACTCCCTGCATTTCCCTAAAAGTCTCTCATTAGGACCTCAGACATGAACCTTACGACCACTCACTAACCAGGACACAACTACCCGGCTCTCCTGACCGCTTCCTTGCAAACAGGAAAATAGCAAAGCCATTGGTAGCAAAGACATTGTCCCAAGGTCACACGAGTCAGAGGCCCACCCAGAACCAAAAGTTAGTTCTACCAGTCCTCACACATGCACATTAACCACTTGACCATGGCTGTCCATGTCCCCCACCCAACGGCCACACCATCACTACACTGCTGTGGGCTATTTCTAATAGGTCTAGGCTTGCAAAACACAAATAAAAGGGAAAAGATCCTAAAATCGCTCTTTTTCTTTTTTTTTCCCCTCAGGATAATGAGGTGTCCCCTCATGGCAAAAAGCCTGCTAAAGGGAGGACATCCAATTTCCACCTTCTTTGCTCTGACCCTGATGCAGCCCAATCACAGAGAAAAATGGGAACAACAGTCATCACTGCTCCCGGTGACACAGAAACCTGCAGCTTTGGAGGTGACAGGAATTTTGTGGATGCAGAGCGCTGGGCTAATGTAGTCAGGAGCTGAATATCAATAAAAACATTCATTTAGCTCCATGAGTAAGTAATTTCATTCTAGTAACAGTTACAATAATAACAATAATGAAAACAATCTCAGGGACTCAGAGAAACATTAGAAAGATGCAACATTCAATTTGCAGAGTTAGTTAAGCTAAGTCTAAGATGAAAGAAATATTTTTAATATAATTATAAGATATTTATTGGGAAATTCTTGACTCATTCTTCAGGCAGTTCCATAGGCCACGGTGGGTATTTTTGGATGTTACCATGGTTCCTGATGTTGAAACATCTCTGACTACAGGCTGGGAGATGTGCTGTGGCATCCTTTTGGAGAAGCAAGTAGTTCAAGCCTGGGATTACAAAGGCCTTCATCAAAAATGGGAAGTACCAGGAACACAGTGAGCATGGGTCAACCAAGGCTTCTTCCATTTAGGGACAACTCACGCAATCACTTGGAACAAGACCAGATCTCTTCCAGAACCTCATGAATGAGCACAAATAGACACAAGTGTGATGAAGAGGAAGCACAAGCATCTTTTCAGCTCGTGAACACGTCAGTCCTACCAGCGTGACACAGGCTGTGGCTGTCTGTACCAGCCAAGAGCTGGCTTGGGGTAATTTTAACAACTAGCACTGTGCTGGAAGACGCACACTCAGGTATTTCACTTTAAAAATTGTGGTTACTTCTGAAACTGAAGCTTTGTTTTGGGCACTTGTAATACCATGCCTTGATCGATAAATTCTTTTCTGTAACTCCATTACCACAAATCACAGGATTGCCAAATACTCCCAGACCAGGAGATCACAACTTGACTAGTAGCAGATGCCCACTTCTAAGGTTTTAAATAACGTTTATCCATTTTCCACGCTCAACAATGTGAGCTACCTACAGCGTCTCAGCAGCAAGCCCAGACACAAAGCCTGTAAAAATGCACTACCCTAACATATTCACTATTTCAACCAATTTTAGTCCAGGAACAATCAAAAGAAATGAGAAGGAAAGCATAAGAGGTTTCACACAAGCTGTTCCTGCTTAAGGACAGAAGTTTTAGCTCAAAACCAGCATAATTGTGATGTCATTGCACGCAGCAAAAGCTGCAGGCGAGCAGAGAGCTCTCATAATACCACTACTAAAGGCATATTTGAAACACTATAGCATCTTCAGATTATAATTATAACTGCCCGTTGTTCACATGGCTTCAAAGATACGAGGAGTTGTTCATAAAGCTTACACGATGCCGGTGTGCTGCATACAAAACGTAAACTCGACGTCACAGGCAAAACACTCTCAACAAGAAACCTTACAGACCATCAAGCGATTATTCAACGTTATTGTAACCAGCAATTAAAAATAGAACAACAGAGATACAACCCCCAAATCCTGAGGCCTAATCAGATAAACCAAGACAGACTTGCCTCGACTTGCAGCACAGAATTTCAACACCTGGAGAAACAGCCGACTCAAAAACCATTGCATGGCCTCATTAGCATTCCCCAACACAGGTCCATCATGAAGGAAGAAAAAACACCAATGAAAGAGAGGAAAAGCAATAATAAAAAGATATTTAAGCACTCACTGCGTGTGCCTCCCTTCTCCCAGTCCTTCTGAGCTGGCATTGTGTGGTTCTCCTCAATCACTGCAGGGAAGTCCCAGCTGTACATCTCCCACAGGTGTTCCAGATGTACATCAGGGAGGTCGTTCTTTCAGCATTGCCTACAGCTGCTGGGCAGCAAAGGGGAGAGCGGCCCTCACACAGTTAATTGATAGGTCTGCCCGTCTTCACCACCTTGCTGTACAGCTTCACCCGCAGAGGTGCAAAGAGAGGCAGATGTGGTATTTGGCAAGCTGTCAAGACACATCTTTCTTTTTAAAAGTAAGGCACACATCACCGGCTGCTCTCAGCCGGGTCCTTCTGTCTGCAACAACACTGCCGTCGGCACTGAAATGCCCTTTTCAAACATGGTCAAGGAGGAGAGGGTGATATAGGGGCGAAACAGTACTTTTCCTGGGTGCTACCCCAAATGGACTCGTTCCATTCCCACCGCACCCTACTGCCGAGGGCTGCCCATGGTCCTCATGGCCTCACTCACCTTCCAGGGCTCACCAGACATGGTCCAGCCATCCTGCCACGCGTGGGTCTTGTGCTTCAGCCCCAACACAATATTGAGTCTGACATCAACCACATGCACAAAGCATTGCAAACAGTAGTGTCCTGCACTCGCTTTTACCACGGTGTCATTTTTATTGTTTCATCCATCACCTCATACTCCCCACTCCGCAGGCAGTCTCTCCCACTAAGTATTTCTCGGAGCCTGGGAGCCTGAGGACAGGTTTGAAGCTTTGGAAGCATCGAAAAGGTTATTTCCATTGACACCCACCTCACTCTTATTGTCTCTCCAGCTAAATAGCAATGATCACTCGAAAAGCTAATGGCGATGGTGCTACTGAGAGCCTTGCGATGCCTGCACCTCCTGTCAGAAAAACAATCAAAGTGAATCTGAAATCAAAGTAGACAAAGCTGAAGTTCTTCTTATGGACGTCCCAACCAGTAACAGCAGTGTTGTCTCCTTTGATTTAAAATTCACTTTGAAAGTCTCCGAACAGGAGGTGCAGCTCAACTGCAGAAGCAGAAGCAGTGAAATGGGAACGCCACCATTCCCTTCTCCTGTGGCTGTGGCTAATGGGTGGAGGATGCTTAACAAAAGCCATAATAAGCCCCTGGTGCCAACGGGAATAATCTACCCACATTATCCTTCAGTGCCTGTGCTTCCCAGCACGGACATACACGGCTTTTTGTTGTTCCAGAAACCACCGAGCGCAAACGGAGCAGCTCGTTCCAGCTGAACTGGGACTTTCTGCATGAGCTGACATTTTGGAAAGTAGTTTCCTTCTTGGAGCTGAGATGGGATTTTTTCTGGCTTATACAAAGCGGGAAATTGTCCACAGCTCTTAACTTCCACTTCTAACGTATTTTTGTTAAGTAATTTGCAAGCAAAACAGCCCAGAAAAATGCTCGGTCAGAGCAACATGTTTTTATAGCCGCTGTGTTTGAAAGAGCAGAGTATTTTTGGTACTACCGCTGGGATGGCAGTTCCCCAGTTCCTCACTGCATCATCTACTGCTTTTGCACACATTTATACCTTTAGAGCTAAGGATAAAGGCAAGCAGTACTGGTTTGTGTTCATGTTCACCAGGCATAAACCACCACGCCCTATCTGTATCCCCACTGAAGGGCTCCTACGGGACGTTTCTGATAGGGACAGAAGCTCCCTAGCATCTCCTCCTTGCCTCACTGTGCCACTTCTTTCCCAATGACACTTTGCTCAGAGCCAGGAAGGGCAAAGCTGGCAGACTGGAAGATTGCCTAATGTGCTGTGACTGACATGTAATCGAATATTCCACCGCTGGTCCTCGTGTCTGCAGCACGGGGAATGTGACACCCTTCAGCCAAGCTGTGATCGCGCCTCGTCCTGCTGCAAACAGCTTCCCAAAGGTGCGGTGGGGCTTCTTCATGGGGTGAGAGGGGCCCACGGGTCACCTGCTGCCGGGAAGGTGCCGAGCAGCGGCAAGGACTGACCTTTAAATGCCAGCATCAGCCCTGTGCACAGCATTCATGGCCAGTGACCTGCACCACAAGCCACCTGTTCCACATCGAGCAACTCCTAAAAGGGAAAAAAGCTGCAAGCAATAAGGGAAAGAAAAAAAAAAAAACAACACCACAACAACAACAAAAAAAGAACATTTGGGGGTGAGAAACCCCAAGGGAAAGAACTCAGATGTTCGGGTCAGGCCAGAGAAAAGGTATCCATTCTTCTTCCCACTTTGCACAGCCTGCTGCCTGCCCGGCTCTTTGTCTCGGCCCCTTCCCAGCTCAGACAGCATTTCCCTTTTAAATGACATCTGAGCGCTGACATGCTGGAGGCACCCATCCTGCGTCGTCGCTGGCAGATGGTGCAGCTGGCCACGATTTTCGGGATTGCTTAAATAAAACCACCGTGCCATATCAAGAGATGTAAAGAAAATGCTCAACAGTGCTTAAGATGTTTAAACATCGCAAACTGTCTAAGACTTCAGACTGCTGCACTGAGCATTTTCTGCTGATGTAACCACCCTAATGAATAACAAGGATAAATTCAGCCTTGCAATTTGGTCTCTTTTCTTTCTGGCAGGCAGAGACAAGTCCTACAGTATTCCTGCTCTGACCCAATGTCAGACTCTGGAAAAAGTTTGGACAGTTGTAACAACAGAAGTCAAAAGTTGGAGGTGTATGGAGAAAGGAGTCCCACCACTACCAGCATCAGCACCAGGATGCTCGCACTGAAAGCTGACCCCTTCCTTCTATCCACAAAGCTGACAATGTCTCTGCATCACTTTCACAGTCATGCAAGCACTTCTACCTGGAACATGAAGTAACATTCATTCATCAGCTCACCTTCTCCCCTGTGTTTTCAATGGTTGGAGCTAATCAGCTTGATGGACATTTTAAGAGATGGTTGTGCTCCGTGGTACATTTCCTTTGGGAAAAGCCCAATTTTAAGCAAAAATTGCCACTCCAAATGCAGGAGCCATACAGGTCTACAAAAAATCTCTGGCTTTTCTTCTACTTAGATGCAATATTGGAAAATGGCAGTAAACAGGAAACTTTGCATCTCAGTCGCTGAAAAATTAGGTTATGGAAGTAAAAATAGGACTCAATGCCAGATTTACCGGGGCTTCTTGGAAAGTTTGAGCCCCGGTAGATCCCAAAGTACAAGAGAAGGCCATGTAGTGCTTTAGAAGGCAGCACCATGAGAGCACCACTACCTGCAAGCATCAAATGAGACCGCTGCCATCCATCAGTTACCTGGGAGTCCACCTAAAAATCTGCAGTCTCTCTCAGCCAGGGAGAAACCTGACAAATGCAAATGTCTTGGCTATGATCTCCACACCCTGCTTGCTACGATCATGTTTCCAGAAGCAGAGTTGGCCACGCCAAAGTGGGCAGCTTGCAAAGACATTAAGGTTAGTCAATATCAAGTTAAAGAGTGAGAAGTTGAGATGAATTCCAGCATTTACTTATTTACTAGGCATGTTTCCTGGCAAATGTCTGGGCATTGCAGAGATCACACCCATATCCTCCTCCCATTGCATTCCCACCCTAGAGCCCAACCCAGGTAGGAAAGTGCCCTGAGAAGGGCACAGAGCCCACTCCAGAGCTCCTCATCCTTCTCTGCAAGGAAGCAATGCTGGATGTGCGGGCAGCTGGCTGCCATCCGCTGGGACCACACTGCTGCCACCCAGCCACCTCCAGACACAGATGTCAGCATTATTGCTCAGGTCCCCCCCATCACCAAGCCACCTGTACAACATATTTACCATACTGCAGTTGTTCTGTTGCTGTTTGCACTGGAATAATCTTGGCAGGAAATGATAGTTAAACCAGAGCATAATTTTTTACGCTGTGTGTAATGTAAAATCGCCTCTCTGGATACGTAATGCACGCTCATTGCCTTCTTAATGGAATATAGTATTTCTTGTCAACATCAGAAATTGGCCAGAATTGCTACTTGAGGTCCTGAATGCCTCCATTCAAGTTCCAGATTTCTTAAAAGAAAAAAAAAACCCAAACAACAAAACAACACAACTGAAAAACAAGAAGAAAAAACAACCAGGGAACTTCCACAAACTCTGCCAGGTAAGTGTGGGACACTGCTGGACTCTTCCCCAATGGTTGTGGTGGTGACATGCAGAGCCACTGCAGTTGGTTTGAGCAGAGGCTTCAGCTTCAAACACAGATCCAGGATCTGGATGGGCTCTTTGTATGTAATCCCACTCCGAGCCACATCCATGTGATGTTACAGAGCAGGCCAGCGCACTGCTAACAAAGTCACTTGGATCAACCTTTGCTGTTGGCTATTTCTTTTTTTTTCCTTTTTTGAAGTAAATTTAAAATTTCCTTGCCCAGACTTTGGTGGGAGGCACAACTCTTTGCATTGCAAGAAAATAATTTTCTGCTGCTGCTGTTCAAGAGATACAGTAGTTGTTTGGGTTTTTTTCTTTCCCTGTTTGCTTTAAAAATTAGGTTGCTAATGATAATGCTTCTCTCATAGATGATCTTGTACTTTTTAATGACACCCATAGTTTTCCTCCACATAAATGACTAAATCCTCACAGAAATCTCTGTCTTGATTAGCACTCCTGCTAGTAAAATTTCACATACTAAATCAGTACCAGCTGTAGCAAGAAAGAATGAAAAAGGCAAGTGTAAATGTTCCATATGCCCTACCAAATTGGCATCTGTGTCAGTAACCCTGTGTTTTTTTAAACAATTGTATACATACATTCTCAGAAGTGTTTTGCTCACAGGATTCTGCAAGCAAAATTTCCTCTGTTGGTACATCACTGAAATGTCACATCTAAAAAAACCCCAGTCAGTAGTTTGCTTCCTCTCTCTCGCGTGCCCGACGCCAGCGTGCAGAGAAAGGAGTCACCTCCACTTTGCTGCACCTTTGCTTTGCCGTCTGCCCTGCAAAACCAGACCCTGCAGCTCTTCACGTTTGGTTGTGAGCGACCCAATGTTATTGTGGCATTGCAATTATTTCCAAGCTCAGTTCAGAAGTAAGGACTCACCTTTTAATGCAGCTGTTGGGGAAAGCTGTGCTGGGAAGCACTTATTTGAGTCACCATTCTTGTCCTTCATGTGCTTCAGGGGTGAGGATGATGATGCAGGAGGGAGTGCTGCCCACAAGCATCCCAGGATATAACCCAGTGAAGGAGGTTATCGGTAGTCAACACGAATTCACCAAGGGGAAAAATCATGTTCAGCCAACCCAGCAGCCTTCTACAATGTCATCATCAGCTGGGTCAATGCAGTGGGTGTTGTGGAACCTGTGCTGTCCTACACCAGGGGAGGTATAATCACATGCACCAGTTTAGGAGATGACCTGCTGGAGATGAGCTCTTTGGAGAGGGACCTGGGGTTCCCGGTGCACAACAGGTTGGCCATGGGCTGAAACTGGAACACAGGAAATTTCATACTAACACAAGGAATTCTTTACTGTCAGAGTGACAGACCATTGGAAAAGGCTGCGCAGGCAGGTGTCTCCTTCTCTGGAGATACTCAAGAAGTCCTGGATGCCTTCCTGTGTGACCTGCTGTAGGAAACCTGCCTCAGCAGGGGGTTGGACTCAAATTCCAGAGGTCCCTTCCAACCCCTGCGATCCTGTGATCCCATGACTCAGCTTCATCATGCAAAATCACTGCATGGGTAAATGGGTAAGGGTGGGCAATGGTCATGGCCTATTAAGACATCCCAGTGTTGCCAACCTGGCTGGGTACCACCACTCTGCAAACATAAGGAAGTAGAAAATATAGTGCAGTAACTGAGCACGCAGCATGACTTAAAGGAGCCAGCTACGTCCTCAATGAAACTACTTCCAAGTCACTTACAGCCTGTCCTGCACCTGGAATTTGATCAGTACAGCAAAATGGACTTTCAAAGTTAAACTAACACTCACTAGAGCCCCAAATGGATAGCAAATGCTGCAGCCTTCTGCAGAAAGACGATCTAGAGCCAGACCGTCCGCTGGTGTAAGGCAGCCTCACTTCACTGGGCTTCGGTGTGTGGCGCTGATCAACACCAGCTGACCGCAATCTGCTAACCCAGAGCCAACGCGGGACAGGGAGCAAACAGGAGGAGCTGAGAACCAGTTCAGGGCATGAATCAGACGTCCCAAGGAGAAAAAAATCAAATCTCTCTCACGTTTCCAAAAGTCAGACAGACCCTCGGCGCTCACACTCCGGGCCACAACAGAGTGGTGACATTCGTTATGCTTCTTTTTTTCTAGCGCGATGCAGAGCGTGTATTTGCACATCATGTCATGCCTGTCCGCGGTAATCAGAAGCCATTATTTCCAAAAAGCTCAGCATTCCCTCCTGGACTCTGGTATGCCAAGTTTGAGTTCATATGGATTTATTTATTTATTTTGAACGGTTGGTTTATAACTGCTGCAAACAGACGTTTATCCTGGAAACGCTGACAAAAGCCATAACTACAGCATCACGTTAACATTGGCGTTGTTGCCTCTGTGTCAGGCTTCCCCCAGCCCTACAAACTAAGACCTGTGTCAGTACCAACAGCATTCAGGGGGGAAAACTACAGCTCCCGGATGGAGATCCTCGACTCATGAAACCCAGGGATGCAGTCCCTGGTGCCCAATCTCGTTCTGCCAGGCACTTGCTGTATGTTTTGGACACATTTACCCTCTGAAAAACAGATGAGAAAAAACATTCTGTGCTCACCTGCCTCCACCAGCACCTTGTGCTATCAAAGTGAGCAGAGGAAGACTAAAAAAAAATATAAATACAAGCCACAGCAACAAATTATTTACAAATACAGCAGGCAAGTATTATTCCAGGCACCCTCTATGCACAGAAAGGGGTAGGAACTTCACAGCTCTGCCCGCCTGCCTTTACTCTGAGATATCAATAAGATATCTGCATGTAACACCCTTGCTACTTGGGGTTGTCTCATGTTTGCGATTTTCAGCTTTATTCCCAGCTTAGGTCTCATTCCTGACATTTTTATGTAGGCTTTGTATGCCACAAGACATACGCATTAGATGGTGTTGAAACCATCAGCCCAAGTTGCTATTTTTAGTGTGGTGCCAAGGATGGGACGGAGACATAGGCGACAATTAAAGAGAATATATTCAGAGCTGTCATCAGCAAATATATATATATATTCTTCTCCCTCTTGCCAGGAATCCTAAGTGTCGAAGGGCCTCCTAGGCAAAGTTTCTGAAGGCAAAACACTCAGGTCACTCAAGAAAAAAAAACCCCAACAAAACAAAAACAAAACCAGCGGGATGACATCAGCAGGAGGCTGGGCTGCTACAGGGCGCTGATCTCCAAGTTCTAGAAAACTTCCCTTTGCTCCCTCAAAGCGCCCATCCACTGCCGCGCTTCTGTGCAGCAGCGCCCGCAGATGTATGTGATTTGCAGAGCTTTCCTCATCAAGGGGATTAGGCAGCGCTCTTGCAATATGTATAAGGAGTACAAACACACACACACACACTTACCCGCGCTGCTTTACGCCTGCCTGCAACAAACAGCCCAACAGATTGTGATGAAATTCAGACACTGACAATCTGACAAAAAAAAAAAAAAAGAAAAAATTAAATTAAATTAAAAAAATTAAATCCTTTTCTGCCTAAATTAAAAAATAAAAATAATAAAAAAAAATAAATCTGGCTTCCAGGAGTTTTGCAAATCTAAATATTTTATTGGAATGCTGCGAGGGCCCCAATCTGATGGGAAGCCTATGGAGCAAACACGTGGATATCTGCAAAAAGACAAACTCGTGTATTTGGGCCGACGGGGTGACCCGGTGTGGTTCCCTCCTGGCTCCTGAGACTGAGCTCGGCTCTGAAATGCACTCATTGCCCACCAGTGTTTCTGCAGCTCTCCAGCAGCCGTCTCAGTGTCAGCTTGCCCTTTCCTCAGCAGGGATCGCTAAGCCGTTCTGTATTATACTTCCAAGGCTCTCACGAGCTGGAGTTGGGAGATATAATATTTTCTTTGAAGTTTGCATTTCACAACACACTGGGATGCAAACAAGCTCCAGTTCCTCAGCACTCAAACAATTCTGGCACACGGGGACTGGGACTCAATATTGTACCGAGTTTTCTAATTACGTCTTTGTGATATTTACGCCACGACGTTAGGTGAAAGCAGATTCTAATCAGTATAAAGCCCCTTGTCTAAACGGGGCATCTGGGCTTTGAAATATTCCGTTTGTTGTCTCAGAATTACCCCGTAGCAAACCACCCTAAGAATATAATATCTCAGTGGCAGAAAACTTTGGAGTATTTCTGATATACTTATCACAAACAGATGAGTGCTTTCTCTCCGACAATATTAAGGTGATGTAAAAAGCGAAGATAAAAGTCAGCTGTATGCATAAAATCCCCAGAAACTCGCGCCAACAAAACGTTGTGTTTACAAGTTTAGAAGCTCAGAAGTCTGAAAAGGCAAAAAAAAAAAAAAAAAAAAAGGCAAAAAAAAAAAAGAAGAATTCTTAAAGTAACACTAACTCAGCCACATGGCACATCCTGGCAGCTCCGCTTGGCAAAATAAACATTAGCATATTCACAGACACGTTTCTAGAGCAACGTATCGCTAACGTGGCCAAACTGATTCCACAATGGGGATCTCAACTTTTCTCATGGAGGGACAGATCCTCAGCTGGCAGAGGCGGCCCATCCCGGCACACAGACACCGCACAGCAGCACAAGCGCCTGCCCTGAGCAGCGGTGCCAGATCCCAACATGCTGACAAGCCTCTTCTCCTGACTTTACCATCAATATTCATAGAACCAGATGGGCAGACGTGGTTACCAACGAGCTCCCCAGCCAGCGGCCTGAGCTTCCAGTTTGAAACCATGCACGCCAAGTCCCATTTTCACCGCTGTTTTCCCACGTACAGGAATCAGAATTGGACTTGGGGCAGCTTTTACCAACTCTATCCATAGAAGTTTCCTCCACTGAGAATGCTCCACCCGGATAACGGGCTCCCAAATGAGCTCTGCACAAAGCTGGCTTAACCCCTCATCCCCAACCTGTCCCACGGCACAGGGCCAGCCCTGCCAGCCCAACCTGTGAGCCTCCCAGGATCAGGGCAGCTAAAAATGACACAAAGCCCCCTCGCCCCACCTCGGGGTGACCTACACTAAATCCAGCTTGGCTGGGGCTGAGGATCAGTCCTTAGACATTCTTAACTTAATGCTGCAGGTAGGAAGGGAGCTCTCTCCTCCAGTAGTTGCATGTTATTTTTATGTTTCTACTGCCCAAGGCTCCTGTCAGTTCCGTAATGCACTGTATAAAAGTACCTGCACAGCCATAAATTCTACACAGCCAGGAAAGATTTCTTCTTGGAAATAAGTGGCGATGCATTGGCACAGGCTGCTCAGGGAGCAGTGGGGGTTCACAGTCCCTGGAGGCGTTCCAGAGCTGTGGGGATGAGAGACATGGTCAGTGGGCATGGTGGGGGTGGGATGGAGTTGGACTTGGGGATTCTAGAGGGCTTCTCCAACCTTAATGGTTCAATGATTCCATGATTCATTCCAAATAGGTGATGTTACCATTTTGGAGATAGATATCTAAAAAATAATAATTGAAGAAGAAAACTAGAAAGTAATATTAATAATTAAAGAAGAAAACTAGAAAGCACTTCACAGCTTCTCTCCAGCTTCCTAACAAACTACTATCTTCAGGACCAGGAATAAATCCAGCCAGAAAGCTGTTAAAAAAAGAGAGGGTTTGGGGCAAACCCTATGGTGCATGGTGCCAGAGGGACCACTCAGTGCAGCCTGGGCTGACCCCCAAGTCTCTAGTATCTAAAGATCCCTGAATAATCCCATTCAGGGGGAAGAATCATAACCAAGAAGGGCAGAATGGGGGAAATGGGACCTTCCCTCAGACCCTACAACAGCACTACAGGGACAGTGGGGAAATGCAAGTGGGCATCAAGGTTTTCCTATGAGGCCTCGGGTGAGAAGATCCAGAAGCAGTGTCTGAGGGAATGTTATGATTTATTTATTTATTGGGGGGGGGGGGGGGGGGGGGGGGAAGAGGGGGTTAATTTCTTTAGTGTCTCACCTTTTGTAGAGACACAACACACTGCAATCTTGTTGCACAACATCCCTTCGCAGATCAGTTTCAAAAGAAAAAAAGTTTGTTTTCCTATTCCGGTGTGAAAATACATCTTTCCAGCTTTCAATACCTGGCTTTCAAGAGAAGCAGTCACCAAAACATGCTACAAATGGTACAGACTGGTGCTGAGCACTTGGGTTGGAAAGCCATAACCAAAGGCAGCCCTGCCCCCTGCTCATATTTGCACAAGAAGCGTATCCCCTTACAAATAATAATAATAAAAGTATTAAGAGCACGCTATGAAAAATAACAAAGAACAGCGCAGGAATCAGAAAGTGAGTGGCACTTCAGATGGAGTTGAGCAAATTAAGTCATTGACCTGAAGAGGAGATTAATACCAAACAAGGTGCCCCTTCTTCTGAAGTAATGAATATTCTTCAAACAGCAAGGGAGCACTGACTGCTGTTTGATGCTGATGACATTGAAAATTTAGGAGAACAGAAATTCCATCATTTTTCATTTGTATGCAAATGCGCCTGTTCCAGAAATTAACCCCTGAACCCCGTGTCAGTTCTCATCTGGAGGAACGCTCGGTGCCAGCACTGCACAGCGCTGCCTTCCTGGGGTCACCGGGGCTCCCCCGCACCGAGCGGCACTAAACCCGAAAACAAAACGCAAACAGAGGAGGAAGAAAGTAAGGTTGGGTTGTGTGCGTGTGTGGAGGGGAGAATTGGCTTTGTTGACCCCCTCCCGTTAACGGAGCACAAAGGAGCAATAGAAGCCAAAGCACGTTGTAAAATGCACGCCCCAAATGCCGGGCTCCGAGCTCGGGCAGGATTGTGATGCAAAGCGCGGACCTCCCCCCCTTCCCCTTCGCCTTCCCCCCCCAGCCCGAGCACCAGGCCCTCCCACGGGGTCAGGTGAACGTGGGACCCCCCCCCCGAAAAATACCCCGCACCGCATCGCTCTGCCATTCAGCCCAGCCCGGCCCTTCTCTGCTCCCGATTCCTTTTGTCACTCCGCACCTCGGACAAATGGCACTATCTGCATGTGAAGGGGAAAGGGATGATGGAGGCTTTTAATTGATGCGGATTTAATTATGCTAATTTAGACAGCTGTAAAGCCTTTTCAGTATGGGCGCATAATGGGACCGGCAAATACAGGTGTCCTTCACTGCGGGTGCTTAATGTTTAACCTCGGTGGTTTTGTGAAGAGGGGAAAACGCCGAGTAATGGTTAACCAACAGGAATGCTCTGTTTCTCGAAGACCCAAAGAGGGCACTTTGCTTTGGTTCTTCGCTCAGACCCATGCAGGGCTGCAGAAACCTGCACTGAGCAGAGCAAGGAATCCTCTAATGGCTGAGACTTGGAGTCTTGTAGGCCTTCAGGCTTCTTCTGTGACCCTTTCTTGCTATCTTTCATCTTTGCATCAAACCTCATCAACCTATGATTAAGGCAAATAAGCAACTTACCTTTGTAGAGTGTTTCCAGCATCCTATCCACTCCTTTGCCTTTCCCAGCCCAGCTCCCACATTCTTTTTTAGGCTGGTGAGCTTATCTCTATAGGATACATCCTCCTAAGTGCCCACATCTTTTTTGGCAGCTCCAGCACCTAGGTGCCTAGGCATCACATTTATGCCCTGTAGCAACATATTTTTTGTACACCTCCAGAATAACACGAATAGCTGGAGCTAATTTAAAAATAGAAGTTGCCATTTAACTAAGCACTCCTTAGAGTGCAACCGAAAGCCACACCATCAGGTGGAGCTGATTTGAGTAAGGCGGGGGAGAGAAGATTGAATGCAGGTGAGTAAAGTCATCAGCTGCTGAAGCTTCTTTCCATCTGCCAGGAGTACCAAGAGCAGGGATAATGGGAAAAGTGCTTCCCTCACTCAGTGAAGCGTGTAATCCAGATTTGCTATCCCATCATGCTCCATCACACATCATTACAACATGGTGGGTGCATCAGGCTGGTCAGGGCTGTGTGAGGTGCCCCATTTCCGGGCAGTTTCACTTCATGTGGTCTGCACACCAGCTGTGGTGATCCATTTTGTCAGTTGTTCCTGTCCTGGGAAACGTTACAGTTGAGCACCGAGGGGTTGGCAAAGAATTGTACCTCTACCAGACTAATGAGCTTCTAAGCCTGCAAATTTGGCTGCCTAGATACTTAGTGTCCCAAACACAAGGTCCTCCTGCTATACAGCTCGTTCTCCTCCTCAAGATGGCCAACTGCAAAGCACTCAACAGCCATTATGCCCATACACACAGATGATTCACATCAGCTTGACAAAACCCACCACTGACAGCACTGGTCATACTTCACGCCAGCCTCCCTCTTGGACCAGGGCTGGACTCAGTGCCATTGGCCTGCATTAGAACCACATGGCTGGTTCTGAAGGGCCAAGTGCTGGTTAATCTGGGAGATACTCTTCCCAGAAGTGGCACCTAGCTTTCTGCCCAGCTTTCCCCCCAACTTTCCCCTAGGTTTCCATGTCTGTTCTCACATCTGGAAGAAGAGGAATGATCTGGGCAGCTTGCTTGAGGTTGGTCAAGTTCCTCTCTTGGCTGCCTCGACCCTTTTGATGCCATTTTCCTTGTCTCATCCGACTGTGGCGAATGGCCTGCAATACATTTTCAAATAACCCGATCTCCATAAGAAAGGCCTTGGGGTTGGTTTTACATTAAACGTTATCCATTCTTACATTTGCCCAACACGGAAATGTAAGAATTGGCCGTAGAGCCAACCAAATCCTGGTACTTAGCCCAGCGGTATATCAAATTTCTTTTGTGTATCCAGAACGAAAATGCACAGCCTTTTTTTAACAGAGAAAGCCAATGCGCAGCATACCAACATGAGCGTTCAGCTCTGTGTTTTAACAGATTTCAGGAATTTGTGGGAATTCTCTCTAACACGGGAGAGTAAAAGATCTGAAGAAAAGCCCTTGCAAAAATAAATAAATAAATAAATAAATAAATACAAATGGGAGCTTTGATATCTATAAAGTTGCTTTCTTGGACCAAGAGTGCACATTAGGAACCAAATAAAATATTTAAAGGCAAAAATCTCGCAAAGTTTCCTCCTGTGAAAGGAAAAAAAAATAAAAATAAAAAAATAAATGTCATCTATAGTATACCAGACCTGCCTTCTGCAAGATCTGCTTTGGAGCTGCCATGAAACAAGGGGTGTTGAACAAAGAGCTGGGGGTGGGGGGGGGGGTTTGTTTGTCCTAGCAAAAAAGAAAAAGAAGTTGCATTTCCACGTATTTCTAGGAACGGTTGGTTTGATTTTTCTTGAAATCCAAGCATCAAGTTGCATTTCAGACCACATATAAATACAATTTTGCTCTCACATAATGCTTTTGCATCTAGCGTAATTCCATTTACTGCAGCGGTGTTACCTTTCAGTTACCCTAATGGGAACAAGAGCAGAATTACACCAATAAAAAAAAGCTGCTTACAGAAAGAAATACAGAAAGAAAGAACAGAGAAATAAATACTTCCTCTGGCTTATTTAATATATTTGTTTGTCCAAATTGTAACAGAGATATTTCTTTCAAGGAATATTGTTTGATCAGCAAGAGTAAACGCTGATCCATCTTAGACCCCAAGAAGCAGCTTTTACATTCATCAAACGACACCTAACTAAGATTATGTTTAGTCGGTCCTCTAAAAGAAACAAGAAAAGGTCTCAGATCATATAATTATACCCTTCTGTTTCCCAACTTTCTTGGAAATCTCTGCCTAAAAATACTTCCAGCATCCGGATGCCTTGAACAATTGGCTTATTTCAAAACATATAAAAACTCTTATTCCGTCTGTAGCCATTTTAAGGTCTCGGTGCTGGCATGCGGTAATAGTGCTTAGCACGACTATATACCGCTTTCCATCTCCAAAGCACTTTACAAACATTAGCTAATTAATCCTCACAACACCCCTGTGAGGTATGTAGGTAAGTATTGTCATCCAATTAGGTAAGAATTAAGCACTGTTATCCCACCAGATAAGTATTAAGGTCTCCCATTTTACTGGGGATCCTGAGGACAACAGGTTAAGTTACTTACCAAAGGTCACAGGGGGAGTCGGGAGAATAAAACTGGGGATATTCAGGTGTCTTGGTCCTATTCCTACATTAGGGCAGCATCCGGTGCTGCTCCCCACAAAGTCACACCATGCACACGGAAGTCGTTCCAAGACACACAGCCAGGAGTATGGGGCAAAGGAAAAAATGTGCCCAGGAAGCACCACATCCCTTCTATGAGGTGGGCAAACATGATGATGTAGATAAACCTGAGCCCACACACACAACCAATGGGGCAAATCCATTGCGGAGGACCTAGAAAGCAGGACTAGCTCAGCACATGTTGGGCTATGATCTCGTCTCACCAGATGTCACACTGGTAAAACAATATCCTTCATTCCCTCGAGACAGTGCCATTGTCCACATCTGCTTTTGATTTCGGCTCGCTGCTGGAAGAAAAGTGAAAGCTCCTACTGCAGCTCCATGTGGAGCTGTGTCTGTGAGTGAAGAGCCGTTCCTTGGAGCCCTGCATGCCTGTGAAGCTGCTGAACTCAAGCCTAGGGGATGAGAAGCTGTACAGCAAATCTCCCCCCACCCATAAGCAATGGCAGGCAGGACGTGAAGCAGGGGCTGTTAGGTGCTTGGCATTGGTTATGCAGCCATGGAGCCCCCATTTGCCGAGAGTTGATGAAGAGCAATGGGGCACTTGGCCAATGGCAATGTGGACATGAGAGGAGCTCCTCTTGGGGAGATTCAGGTTGGATGTTAGGAAAAATTTCTTCCCTGAATGAGTGGTCAGGCACAGGAATGGGCTGCCTGGGGAGGTGGTGGAGTCACAAACCCTGGAGGTGTTCAAGAAGCATTCGGATGTTGTACTGAGGCATGTGGTTTAGTGGGGGAATAATGGTGGCAGTTGCATGGTTGGACTGGATGGTCTTGGAGGTCTTTTCCAACCCTGGTGATTCTAAGAATCTATCATTCCTCTTCTTCCAGGGGCAGCAGCACGGCTGGAGCTGGGGCTGGGGCCAGTCCCATGGGTAAAAGAAAGAAAAAAAAAGAAAGAAAGGAAAAAGACCCAGGCTGAATTTCAGCTGAACTGATTTATGTTTTCAAGTGGAAGGCAGTTTGAGCTGAAGTAAACTACACAGTTTTTAGATCATTCAAAATTCATGGCAGCTTGATCCCACAGGATGTCAAACAAACAAAAATGATTCACCAGGAATCCCTATAAATTGAAATAACCAAGCCACGTACAGTTCAAGCAGGGGTCTTAAACCTGGTCTCGGGAAGAAAAAAAGGAATACATGCGATAGTTTTTATTCTATTTATCTAAAAATAAATTAAAAAAAAATAAAAACCCAGTGCAATACATATCCACATCAAATGCTCACAAAGAAGCGACCCAAACACCCCTTGAAATTAAAACAAAAAACCACAAACCATGAGCAAATAAACAAGCGGGAAGAAGGGTCATGAGAAAAGAAGGTAGGTTGGGGTTGTACGCCGTACTTCAGATTGGTTTTATTGTAACATCAAATTAAAAACCAAAATAAAAGGTCTCTGGAAACAAACAGAAAGTCGGGTAATAGATGCGTTGTATGCGTTATAGTCGTGAAATAGAATATAGGTACTAAAACTACGACAAGAATGTGCTTAGTTGTGATATTCTTTTGAGGTGGGATTCTTTCCTTTTTCCTACATTGCTGCCATCCGTGTCAGCCAGGAGACAAGAATGCACTCGATCCCATCTCTCAAAGGGATGCTTCTCCACTACAGGGCTCAGCTGTAGGCTTTCTATTGTGTGCCAACAGGAGGGCAGGACATCCCCCCGACCCAACAGCAGGGACTGAGAGAGCGGTGAAATTTCAGTGTGGGTTATGCGAAATGAAAGGATTAAAAAATAAAAAGAGCATTCACTTCATGTCGTCCCCTTTAAAACATTATCGCACGGCTCCTTTTTCTTTCTTCTTTCTTTCTCTTTTTTTTCTTTTTTTTCCCCCCCTAACCTGACCTTTTTTTCCCCAACGGTTTGCCTATAACTTAATATAACTAATTCTTTTGAAATAACGTTCATAGTTAGTGTAATTGGTGCTATATAGTTCTAATGCACATTCTGTCACTAGACACTAAATTGAAATTTTAAAGAAAACGATCGAAATAGCTGTAAGGGAAAAAGTACCCTTTTAAATCTAATTTGCTATGCACCGCAGTAGGGTAATGGATGCAATGAAAGTTCCTTTATTGAGTTCCCATGTCCAAAAGGTATTTAGGTAGCAAAGGATGTTAAGCAGACCCCCTGCGCTCCTCCTTTAAGTAAAGATAGCAGGAAATAAGGTATATAGGTTTGTGTCCTCCTGATTTTTATTTCCTCAGGAGTACAACTTATGCAAAGGGCACCTTAGGCTACTTGGAGGATCACAAAGGGTGCCCTCGACCCCCTCGCTGTCTGCATGAATAGAAGCATCTAAAGGATGGCTGAAGCCATACAGCGAGTTAAATCCTTCAGGTGGGTCTTTTCAAATTCCAATAGTGAGGAGTTACTGGAGAATTGGTAAGGATTTCACTAGGCCCCAGCAGGTTTGAGATCAAAAGCCCCGGTTAAATAAAAGCCTGTTGGGAAATCTTAAAACCTCTTTGTAATGTAACTTAAAAAAGTTAATACAAAGAGCCCTTAGACTGAAGCCTGTAACAGCATGAACAAAGAGTATATCAAAACTGATTCCATTAAGGGAAGGCAGACAAATAAATTCATTTAATTTAAAGAGAAATCAGATATATTACCCTGCGAAAACCTAAAAAGCATACCAGAAAATAACCCACAGATTTTACAACATAGGCGCGCATAGAGCTGTGGATAACAGAAATATATATAAAACCTATTTATAAATACCTCTCAGAACAGAGAACAGAACATTATACACACACGTAGCTGTTCAAGCACCAATTTAACCAATGCGTGCGTGCCTGTGTGTATAATTCCAGTATACACATATTTTTATCATTTACGAGGCCTCACGCTGGGCTTTCAAATCTGCAGTGAGATGCATCTGTATCCGCATCCAGGACCATGCAGCCCAAAGAGCCCTTCTCATCAGACACATATTTTACCATTCGGGAAATGACCTTCCACTCACAGGTTGCATAGGCTGTGTAACAGGAAGGAGATGCACGCAGTGGGCAAATGAGGGAGAATCCTGCATAAGTCAGTGCTGATGTTCAACAAGAATTTCTTGGGTTTGGTGTTTTTTTTTTTTTTCCTTCTTTATATTTACAACCTGACATTTTAGTTTCAGCAGCACTAACTAACCCTGTGCTCATTATGTCCATGTGTAGAGGGGGAATGGCATCCATTCTCATGCCCTAACCTCCCTGCACACAACCAGCCCATGCAATGCTGCCCTTACAGAAGGTCCTCTCTAACAATAATTTTTCTGAAGAAATTGGAAAATTATCAGAAATAAAGTGCCTTTCATCCCAGTGCGCTGCCAGCAACAGTTGCACAAAGTACACCACTTTGTGTACACTGCTTTCTGTTTTGTCTTGTTTTACTTTAGACCCATAAAACAGACAGGAATCCAATGCTATAAACTATAGATATATACAATGCTAAAACTATAGGTGGGGTTATTTTTTTTAGTAACACTAATTTGGTTATCTCGGGTGGACAGCACCAAGTGAGTGCAGGGATCATTATTTATTTATCAGTGGACACACACAGTTCTGTTCTGAGCACGGAATTCCTGCAGCGCCTTCTGGAGAGATGCTGTTTGCAATGGCAACCCCAGAAAATGAGCAAAATGGGGAAAATGAGGAATACTCGATCAAGCTGGGACCACAAGGGCAGCCCAGGAGAAAGGTGTGGATGTTGGGGGACCTTGGTCAATGCCAGGTCCTTGTCCAAGCAATGAGTATTGAATAATCTCAGCAGATAAATGCCACTCTTAGCCCCTCGTTTGAGGGAAAGTATTCTTGGTCTAATAATATCAAAGGCTGTAGTGTCGATTCTTAGGCTGGTAGAGGATGAGGTTTTCTGGTTCAAATGGGAATTAATGGAGGGAAGTCATATGGCTCACGTTATACACGTGACACCAGATGATCCAAAAAGTCCTTTCCTGGCCTTATAATCTACAAATCACCTTGCAGAGGTACTGGCCTCCCGTGGATTAGCAGCAGACCCATGCTACTCTTGCTTGAATGGGCTTTCTGATCTAAATACCACCCAGAGGGCTGCAGGATTTGACTGGATCATGGCCTCAGATGGAACCACTGCCAATTAAAGCCTGGCACGAGATAAAGTGGGGTAGGACACGCTCTGCTTTGGGTGCTGTTTGATTCTAGAGCATCGTTAATAGCTACCTAACGAGCCCGGCCTGAAAGAAGAGCATTTTGCTATAAGCACACTCGCACATGTTATTTTACACTCGCTATTTTACATTACCTTACACTACAAAACACATCAGCCATCAGACTGGACAGGGCTCTGAATACCCTGCTCGAGCTGTAGGTGTCCCTGTTCATTGCAGGGGAGTTGGACTAAATACCCTTAAGGTTCTCTTCCAACTCAAATGATTCCATGATACTAGGAGGCTCTTCAGTTCTGAATTAATCAGGCCATAATAATGGCTATTTTGTAGCCTGCAACATGCCCAAGGCTCCAGAATTAAATGAGAAGCAGGACAACTTACTGCCTTATGGCAAACTGGGCACCTCATGCCCCCAAATCCAGGGTCAACCCCAACTCAGCGACCACCTCAGTCCAGATTGGGAGAATTTCTTAGCTGCCAAGATCCTTACTTCTATCTGTAGCCCTGCAATTACGCTCTGTTTTAACCTCCAGGATAATTTGTCATGTAGAAGGAAATGTGTCATTTATTAAGTCAACAACCACTTCCTTTAGTGTCTCTAAAAATTTCTTCTGAGGTTTCCCTTTCAAGTACTGGTGCTACTTAGATATGCAGGCTGAGAGCATAGGGAAAGACGGACAAAGTTACGGCTGCTGAAATTTGGCCTTCCACCACGACACATCTATTGGCTGAATGCGTGGCCCATTGCAATGGGACCCATTTTTCCGTGCAGGCATAATGCAAAGAGGTCATCTCTTGCTCTCTTGGACCGCAATCAGCAACGTTCCCAAAATCAGTGCTCCCATACAGGTGCAGCGTGACCCCATGGCTGTACGGCCTCATTAAAAGCCATATGCCGCATTAGGGACTTGAAGATTTTGCAAGGAAAGCTAGCATTAGAGCAGCACATGTCTGAAACTGATAGCAAAATGTGGAATGCCTTAAACCCCACCTCCATGCTGTTATTTACATACGGATCTTTCATCTGACAAGGGCTTCCCCTCCAGCACCTTGAATACATCAGTCCTAAGGAAGAGACTTTAAGTTCAAAGAGTGCCATCCCCAAATCAAAGTAGGGGGTTATCAAGCGAGGTGCGCCAAGCAGTAAGACAAAACATATGCATTTTTAATAGGTAGCCTCTCCTCCCCCCAAGGAAGCCAAGAGAAGAGACGCTGTGAAGCTTCAGCAGAAAACAAGTTCAGTGGATTTATCCCCACAACAACAAAATTCACAACTACTCCCATGCATTTTTTTGAGCTGTTTTCCAAGCTCTCTTCAAAGCAGCCGGGCCCGGCCCTTGGCTGTCCTATTGACCAGGTGAACCCATTGCAGTGGCAGCGCGGAGAAAGGAAAAAAACAGAATGAAACAAAACAAAAAGACCATGAAAGGGAAACAAAAATCTCAACAGGTCTGCATGGAATTTCAGCAGCACTTTATTTATTAATGCGTACGTAGCTGCCATTGTATCGTGGCTCCCAAAGACAGATCTGTGAGGAATAGGCCACATGCTGATTGACAGCAGCCATAATTCCATACAATGAGACTGTATTAAATTGTTTGATGTGATATGATACTCATCACTTGTAACTGATCAAACATACTGCTGCATCAAACAGTATTACAATGCAATCAGGCGGGGTATGGCTCCTGCCAAGGCTGCTCATCACGTCGCACACTCCTGCATTAAACATTTCTATTAATAGCATTGAAAAACTATTCCCATCCAAATTTTGCCAAAGAGCTGCACGATGCAGAGTGTGCAAAGAAACCCACGTGTTAAGCTCTGCAGTTCGGGGCAGCGCTCCTGTTGGCTGAACGCTCCGACATGAAAGGCTTTGCTGATTTGGGGATTTCTGCGGGATAATATCCAAACCAGCAAACCTGTGCCCCTAAACAGAGACACGTTCCAGCCTTCTTTCATTGTCTTTTTTTTTTGTTTTCCTAAATGCAAACAAATTGCAAGGCGGATCCTTTTTGCCCAACCCCCCTTTTGCAGTGCTCCCACAGGAGAGCTGCTATCCCGCAGAAGGTGTTGGCCAACACCGACCCCGTCAGAGGCATAAATAGATAGAATTAACAGGTTCTTTGTCACTGTGGATGCAGAAGCGACAATGCCTACGTGAACCCCTAACTTACCTGCAGCCCTACTGTCAGATTTATACAAGTGCTTGGGAGGGATCTGCATTGTCCCCATCTCGGCACCAACCCTCAGCATCCACGAACCGCACGAAGCTGAGCGTGCGATGAACATGGTATTTAGCAACCTCTGAAACTGCTTCTATCAGTGTATCTCATAAAACTACTCCAGCGTGTAGAAATGAAGTGATAAACGAGCACGAGGGCTGCATGTAATCCCTGGTGGACAGGTATGCACATCGTAATTGGACAATCTGCCCCCTTGATTGCTAACGCAGCTTGGGAGACCGAGGATCGCATAGCCATGGAAAATACGGAGTAATATGCAGGAATGCATGCCTGAGTTTCTGAGGCTGGTTGGGTTGGGAATGTATACATTTCACATTTATGCATTTCTGCAATGACAGAACATGCCTGTTGTCCTGCCTTTCACTCCTGCAGCGCTGGCGTGAGCAGATTAAACGCACTGCATGGCAGCAAACAATCACCGATGGAACCCACTCTGCAAAGGGTACTCCCAACCTTTTCTACGACTCTGATTCCTGGGGAAGGTGTGCAAGGCACCTCCTTTTTCTGATTTAATAATGGTAATAATAATAGTGTCTTTTAAGGTAGTAAACTGCCTGGTGCTTTAAACGATTGGTGTACAATGGGAGACGCAGAAGAAGGGCACTCGCACCACGGAGCTGTAACTTTCTACCTGGGTGTAGCTAAGCAATTCGAGATGCTGCCACTTACACGTAACAGTAGAAACGAAAGAGTTCAAAAACAAAGTCAGAGGCATTTCAGCAAAGCGCACAGTATGCTGAATTGTGGCATGACAGAAATCGCTGTTGGCCAACAATGTGGGCTGGCCACAAAATGTTTCATACTGCAACGGCGCTATGCCAGCAAGCCCTGTCGTGTTCTCCTTCACCTGTGTGTTCTCCTTCACCTTTTTTCCCTCTTGGTGAACACAAAGCAAACCCTCCTGCTCCACCAGAAGATCACAGCCCTCGCCCTGAGCACACCTCTCCACTCATTAAATCAGCATCACCACAAAGTCACCTCACACCAGGCCAAGAGAACCGCAAAGCTGCGCTCCACCTTCCCTCACCACCCGAGCGCCGCTATTATTCCTCCTCCCTGGGGACAGGACCCCACGTGTGAGCCTCAGAGAGCACCTCAGTGACTCTGAGCATCATTATGAGCAGCGGGATGAGCTGCAGCTGGGATGCACTGGGGAGGCACGGTAATGCTCACCCTAATCTCACCAGCCCTCGCTAGGAAGTTTAAGTACATTTAGTGGGGATTCTTTCAGCCCCTGGAAGGTAGGAAGATGACTATGAGGCTTGACGTCCCAGCTAATTAACTTGGGGTTGGAAAAAAAAAAAAAATCTTCTTATCGACTTAACTTGGAGATACTCTCTTTGTTTTTAAGCCAGTAGAATACCTTCTCTTTAAAATGCTCATTGCACACAGCTCCACAGCGTGGAATGTATTATTTTTAACAAGGACCTCTTTTATCTTGGACCGAAACTTGCAAACATTTGATTTAATTAAAAAAAAAAAATTAAAAAAAAAGAACAAAAAACATTTAAAGAATCGGTTGAATGATGGTCTCTAAGCTGTGCTTTGCAAGAGGCTACAAAATCCACGCGCCTTTCTTCTGTCCTTAAAAATCCAAGGATGCAAATGCTTGCACCAGCTGGAAGCGAACCCACAAACGCACGCGCATCCCCTACGTCTAAAAGGAGCGTTTAAAAAAAAAAAAGAATCCTTTTTTTTTTTTTTTTCTTTTGAATGGGAAAACGTCGGGGCTGGGAGACAGAGCCTGAATCTGTGCGTGTGAGCACTGCGTGCAGTTCTTCCAACAGGAGCACAGAAGTGAGCAACTCCGGCAC
Organism: Alectoris magna; assembly: GCA_030625065.1. NCBI lineage: Eukaryota > Metazoa > Chordata > Aves > Galliformes > Phasianidae > Alectoris > Alectoris magna. The sequence goes on along the minus strand of CM060567.1, from coordinate 304,366 downwards.
CGTCCCCGCTCTGAGTTCCTCCGTGTGGAAATCTCTCGCCGATCGCACCGAGCGCTTTTAAATCCTCACCATATTCCCAACAGACAGAACGGTGGCACGATGGACCAAGCTTTTTTCTTTTTCTTTTTTTCCTTTCCCTTCTCCCTCTTTTTTTAAAGCACACATATGATGATGCATCATAGTTATAAACAGATGGTATTTGGCCTCCTTCCTATTCTCAACATTTGGAATTCCTAAACTATGTGAATTAAACAATAATATTTTATAAACATACAAGGGATTTTGCTCACTGCTTTGTTAACATAGAAATTATACAATGCTGACATTTATTTAAATTTTAAAAAGTAAACAAGAGTGTGTATTGAATTAAAGCAAACTAAAATCAACAGAAAGAAATATGTTCCACGCGCACGTTACCTACAACGGCACGGGCCTTTTAGGGGAGCCGTAATGGGATGAGGCACAAATTGTAGCTTAGACAGTCTGAGCCTTTGTGCTCGCCTTGCGCCTCGCTGTAAACAACGGATCTTCGCACCATACTTGGCATGCTGGCCATCAGCTGTGCATTGGCTGCCTAACCTGCCAGGATGGAGTTAAAAGAAGTTCCCTTCGCCCGGCGTCCCGAAGAGCGAAAGTGTGTTTGCAATTTGAGTACCAACTGGATCCAGTCTAACACTTGTACTCGGGATGAGAAACATTCAGCGATACCGAAATTTGGGGGAATGGGAAGGCTCATGCCAGGAGAAAGTGCTAGTTCTGAAGGCAGGATTCTGCCCGCTTGGTTTCCTCTTTCCTCCGCATTAACCCCTTTTTGGGCGCCTCTCGAGTGCAAAGAGCACTTTGGTTTTAATCACTATTCCCAGGTCTGCAAAGAGGCTCTGTGATGAATAAATAATGAATCGGAGATTTTAATCAGCGTTATGATTTTTGAAAAGCCTAATTATCATTGTTTACAGACATGCCTTCCTGACGATTTCCTTGTTTTGCCTGCAAAGCTCGAAGGGTTAAGCCTCCGCATGCAGCCCTCCCATCCCTCCTCGCCTGCACTCCACTGTGTTTTGCATTGGGTTTTGGGGGAGCATGAGGGGCGGTTTGGGGCATGTGTGGGGCTCGGGTGCCCAACGCAAGCCGTGGGCAGCGCTCTTGTCCTGAGGTACCTGGGCAGCATTGAAAGACTGTGCTCGGTGCTTCCCGTACCGACAGCTGCCGCCAAAGGAGGCGAATTTCAAACACGAGCAGCACAGGGAAATAATGATGAGTGGCAGGAGTGAGGTGGGGGACCGGGATGCACGGAGCTGTGCGGAGCTCACCACCAGCATCAGCCCCCGCCTCACCCTTAGCCCACTATTATTATTATTTCCCTATTATTTTTTCTTTAGCTTCCATTTCACCCCTCTGCCCCCACCACCATCCACTCAGCCCCAGTGCCAGCGCAGCATCCCTGAAGCCTCTGCTCTGCTCCGGCAGCCGCTGTCCTTCTTCCTCCCCACCCTCCTCCTCCTCCTCCTCCTCCTCCCGCTGCCGCTCGCTGCCTCCACGCCGGCTGCGTGTTAAGTTGCAGCGCAGTTCCATAGCAGTTGATTATCAGTTTCCAGCAACAGCTGTGTATATTCGTTCAGAATGTAAAGAAATATCAGAAGATAATGCAGCATTGCTATTTATTACCCCGTAATTAAAGTCCTGACAGTGTTTCTATTATAAAACCTTATTTGCAAGGGTTCATAACTCAGAGGCAAAATTTTCCTTCAAGACGAAGCCTGGCTTACCAGGCTGAATCATTCCAGAAGTATTCCAGTTAAATACGGTTAGCCCATTAGAGGGTAACATTCCGAAGGACTTTCATTAAGGTGCTCATTTATATCTGCAAATAAAGAATTGCCTACTCCCTTCCACCAAGGACAGAGAAGAGGAAAATATTTTTGCAAAATCAGGGGTTCATGGAAATGCTTTAATATAATTCTCGAGGAAATTATTCCCATGAAAGCAATTTGTTTGAAAGAAAATGCCCCCTGGTCCTTTCCACACAGACTAGTCCCGGGCTAGCGGATGAGAACCAAACTTAAAAGTGACTACAAGCTGAAATGGGACGGACTAATTCATTACAACTGTCCATACTGGAAGAAAAACAAAGCTCGAGCGGCTCGAGTGGGGAAAGGTGAATTTAATTTTCAAGGCCCTGTAACTTTTAATAATCTGAGGAACAATATGGGAGGTACACTCTGCCCTCCCAGTTATCCTGATATAAATTCATTCAAGATTTATATTGGTGTAATAGAGAAGCAGAATTCGCTCCACGGTTTCTAATGAACTGCTGGCTCGGTCTTTAAAAATGCAATTAGAAGAATCGAGCCTCCTAATTCAGAACAGCTTGGAGCAAAGGCAGAGGTCTGGGCGCTGCAGACACGGCGCGGGGCCGGCGGTGCTGCACGCTGCTCACCAAAATGCCCTCGTTATTTTAGGATTTTCTTTTCTATTACGCGGCGAAAGGCAATTCTCATGTGGAATAAACCTGTGTTTCCTGTGATCTCGAATACTAAGACAAAGGGATTGTAGGATTAGGTGCCTGGGCTGTACTGATGCAGGAGCAAGGAGCTGTCTGGTTGGAGTCAGAAACCTGCTCTGCTTTCAGCTGTGCCCGCAGCTGCTGTGTCAACGCAGGTGAAACATCGATAAATATGGGAGTAAGTCAGGGGCTAATTCTGTCATTTTACTTATAAGATCTGGTCTGCACATTCACAGATTACTCATGTGTGTAGGAACAATGGGAACGAGATCCCAATTTGTCTCGGTGACCTTTTGAAGCGAGGGCTTCAAATGAAGCAGTGCAGTGGCTGTCTGCATTTGGCTCCAATGCAGACTCCCGAGGTGGTTTTGCTCTGCAGCAGCACCCAGGCTGGGGCTGGGGGATGCTCCCTCAGGGAAATATCGGCCGGAGCACCTGGATGAAGCCTGGTATCACCCCACTGACTGGGGACCTTGTAGCAGGCCCAGACACCAGGTCAACGTCCCGGGTCTGGGCGATGCAGTACGGATGAAAGCATCCTTGGATGGGCCGTGAATATTCACTAGCAATGTAAAGAAGTTATCAGAAGATAATGCAGCATTGCTATTTGTTACTCTATAATTAAAGTTCTGTGTTCCTATTATAAAACCATATTTGCAGGGGCTTGTAACTCTGAGGCAAAAAAATTTCCATCAAGACAATGCCTCAGCCACAGCTAGGAAGGCTTGAGTACCACTGCTCAGTAAGTAAAGCAAAGTAGGACCTCAGCCTGGAGGAGGTGGGCACCTCCTGTGACTGGGGCACGCACTGCAGGCAGCAGGACTTGCATCCTCAAACCACTGAGCATTGAGTCTCATGGCACAACATGCGCAGGCTGCTTGCCATGAGCCATGGCGTGAGGTCACAGCATCTCCCCTCTCCCTTGCATTTGGAGAGCGATTCGCTGCAATACCTGGAGGAATTCACCTCTGTTGTACCATGCCTCAGTTCCCCCAACAATAATAATAATAAAAAATCACCTGATTCGTTCTCGCTGGTGCAAGGTGTAGGTGTGTTAGCCTTAGTGAAGACAAGAAGTCCTGTTACTTGGCTCAACCAAATGGGACAACCGCACTCATGCACGTTTCCTTGAGAAGACCACATTCCATGTGGACTCAATGATCTTTAAGGTCTTTTCCAACCTGAGCAATTCTATGATTCTGTGTCTCCAGCCAGGCTGGGCTTTGTTTGAGCAGAAACAGAGAAACCAACGTGTAAGACAAATGATCACCGCAAAATTACAACTCGGCAGTGCCAGAAAAGCATCTGAACACTTACCATTTGCCACTGGATCTCCCATGGGCTTTTGGGGCTGGAAGCTGGAACCGTACCTGTCTGTAGAGAGGTCTGGCCATGCTCCGCATCACAACGACTTCCTGGGAATCCTCTTCCTGCTTCTTCCCAGAACACAGTTGAAAATCTTGGAATTGTCAGAACATTTTATTACCACTTGCAAAGCAGATTCAACTTCATCAGATAAAGACACAATTGCATTCATTGACTCTGACACAAGGATATGCATACTGATAAACATACAGATAGATGTACACACTTATACATGAATGAGATATGCTAATTAAAAATTGCAGTGGGCACTTTATTAAAAATTTATTGTACAATCTCCATCTTCAAAACATTTTACATCAACAAATATAGAAGCTCGACTGCTGGAATCATAAGTGATTTATCTTTAAACGACTGTATTCGTAACGGGATGCAAAGATGCTTGATGAACGGCCGTTACATTCCAACTACTACTTTTTATTGGAAGTATTTTGGCTGTTATCTGTTTGTTCTCCATCCTTGAGAGAAATAAAACAAGTGTCTCAGCTTTCATTTTATCGGATAGATGGCACCACGTAGCATATTTCCCATGCTAGTTTGAATTACAGCTGTTTATCTTTCAGCTTTCTTTAAGATTAATTAAATGCAAATGTAACTCCGTGAATCATGGGATTACCTGCCAGACCCCTTATTAATACCTTCACTTAAAAACCCCTGTGCCAGAGAGTCATTAATTTGCAAAAAGAAAAGTGCTAAAGCAGCCCTTTGCCTACAAACAATTCCGAGATGGCTGCCCAATTAGTCCGGTAGCACTCGGATCCTCCTTTCAGGCCCTGTGGCCCTTTGAGGACACAATAAGGCTCCAATGATAACCTGGCAACCTAGGTAGAAACCCAGCCAAGTGTGAGCGTTTGAAGCTGCAGCTTGGCTGCCATCGTGTCGGCGAAAAGAAAGAATTCAGGCACCATGTCATCCAGTACAAAGGATAAAAACAGATTCAACCGGAAATTCAATGTGGCACCACATATGGGATACATGAGTGCGGTTATACAACAGGCCACATATTTTTTTTGAACAGTCTCCTGCATGTGATGCCGAGGACATGTGTAACCATCATAACGTCTCTAAGAATCTGTATTTAATTTGAGCTGGGGTGGTGGCAGGGATTGGAGATCTGAAGCCGCCACAGGTTTGTGGCAGATGGCTCTGTGTCAGCTATGACAAGCAGCCAGGCTCGGCTTCCTCTGCAGATTTTCTTTTCTCTCTGATCAGGTAAATATGGGCACACTCTGGAAACTTCCACAATTCTGCCTGAGGCTGCAAGTTTGTGACTTAGCCCCATCTGTCACAAATCTTCCCTCGGTTCTGCTGCAAGCAGAGACCTGAATTTACCACGGAGCGCTGCCCAGGAAAAGCCAGCCATCTCGCCCTACGAGGAAGAGAGCACATGGAGAAACGTGAGCTGCTGGGACACGGAAGGGACCTCTGCAGCCTCGGCAGCACCCAGAGCCACCCTTCCTCCGCGCTGACCCCACCGCCGCATGCCCAGCGCTGTCCCAGCACGGCCCCGTACCCTAAAGAAACATGCAGCTCATTTCCTTGGGAGGTGTATGAGTGATAACTCTGCAAAAGTCTGGGCACTCGTATTTTCAAGGAATAGAACGTGATTCAGTCAACAGTTCCTAAATATGCAGAGACAAAAACCATCATGAGTAGCAAAGTTTTCACATAAAGCAAGATCTTCGCAAGAAGACACAGCACAGAGAGGTGTCAGTAGCACTGCAGTATCTGCTATGATATAACAAACTTCTTTGTTTCTTGTGCTCTAAAAGCACAACAGAAATAATCATTTACGCTGCCATTGTTAGATTTCAGGGTTAACCTTTAGAACTCAGTAAGGACAGTCCACCCACTCAGACCCGCTGGTTCAGGATAGCTGCAGCTCAAGCTCACAGTACTGATCGGGCACACATTTTATGCATGTTCTTAAAATTACCTTAATAAAATTAAGAATTAAAAACCATTTTTTTTTTTTTTTTCAGCACAAAATCTGAGACTCGGCGTGCAAGAAAGCAGAGCAATTTGCAGAGCCAAACTGTATTGGGTCAGCTTTACTATGTGACCCAGCTCCTTCTCTCCGTTAGTGAGTACTAGGGAAGAATCAAGGTGGAAAAGCAGCTTGTAGTAATTACTTCTGGAGCTCAACTTTCAGACTCCAACCACCTTTGGAAGCCGCCATCAAAAGACAGCACTGGTTTTACACAAACTGGGTGTGCTGTGAGGGCCGATTCAGAGCTATACAATACCCCTCAGAAGAGTATTACCCTGAATGAACCTCCCTGAACAAAGTCTAGTTTCTATTATTGGCCTTTAAAAACTCATTTCTTTTCTTCTATCTTCAAACAAAACCGTAAACGTCGGATGTGAACCCATGCAAGATACCCTTCCATTGGGAAGGGAAGGTTACAGAACACATGGATCATCCACAACGCGAGGAGAGTAGTTTCGGGCTTTCTTTCTGTAGGCAGTCGGGATGCACTTTACTGAAAACCGAAAAGTTTTCATGCTTTTTGCAACTCTTCTTTCAAAGCCACTCGCATTTCCTTTGACTCATTTCTCCATCTACCCTTTCGCAGCGGCTACGGTTCGTCTGCCAGCTTTCATTTACTTTCTAAAACTAAACTGGAAGCTATCTAATATGGCTATAATACAAAGTTCAAAGTCCTGCTGCTTATGCTGAAAGATGCGCGCACAACTGCTTTCTTCGTGAACGCTTTCTTCCTGCTCCACAAGTGTAGCCAACTTCTATGAACTGTAGGCCAGAATCTTCACAGAGCTGAAAGCTCCCACATCTATATCTCAAGGAGGAAGAGCAAAGCCCTAGGAATAGGTGGAGCAGGCACTTCTGCTTCCTGGCAAACAACTCAAGAAGAAGGAGATACTCAACATATGCTGGGACCCAGAATGACCTAGCAGGCAACTCTCACAGTCCCTGACAGACCATTGCTTCTACTGTGAACGGCCACACAAGCTAGCAGAACTCACTCTATCAAAGCTCTTTCTGGACTCACATACAGCTTGTGGACGTTAGGTTGTCCCAAAATACATAAAATGGGTCTCATGGTCCAGAAGAGATTTCTACCTCCTAAGCTAGCTAGAGCTTTGACAGCATTATACATAGGAATGAAAAATGTGAAGACTTCAGTCTAGCCCGGATACAAGCCTGAGCAATTTAATCCACCCTACTTTGAAGCTGGCCCTGCTTTGAGCAGAGGCTGGACCAGATGATTTCCAGAGATCCCTTCCTAAATTACCCCATGGCCCGCTAATCTAAGTAAGTAATCAACATCTTCTCCTACATACAAAGTCCGGATCTCATACATCTTACTTAGAATCTTACATATACCCTACTTGGGACCCATTCTTAAGCAGCTCTTCCTAGCAATGATAGAGATGGAAAATGCAGCACGCTGTGGTCCAGATTTCCTAGTTGCTACAACCTTCCCCTACAGGCTGTGAAAAGCAGATCTAGACCATCTCTGAAACCACTTTAAATTGCACTTGCTGGAAATTGAGCATCACGAGAGGCTGTCCAGTGAGGTGGTGGATGCCCCATTCCTGGAGACATCCATGGTCAGGCTGACTGGGTTTCCGAGCACCTGAGGGGGGTTGGACCAGATGGCCTTTAAAGGTCTCTTCCAACTCAAATGATTTTACGATTCTACCCATTCTATGAACATACCTATTTGACACTTGTGCTTCCAACCTGCCAACCCGCATCTAATACCAACCAGGTAGATGCCTCTTTTTGTCTCTGCAAACTTGCTCTGCAGCTGAACGGAAAGTCGGCAGGATGGATGGAAATATTTGTACTATTCATGCAGCCTGTAGAGCTCTAAATTAACTTTATCAGCTCGGGACAAAAGATCTGGAGAACACTGTAAGCAAACATCTGCTCAATATACATTCACGGTTGAAAAGTAAACAGTGTGTTTGGCTCCATAAGGAGCAGGTTGAAAATTATCGCAGAGTACAACACATCACATAAATTGATGGCATGGCCTAGAATACTCTGTAAAGTAATGATCACACCAGCACAAAAACAGCTCTCAAGCATCAGAATGGCTTGAATGATGGCAGATAAGAATATAAACATGGAATAACATTCACGAAGAGAGACTGAAAAGACCAGGATACTGTAAGCGTTTGACAAACGTTTACACAATAATGAATGATATGGAAAAGATGGAGTGAGAGCTTCTGCTTCCAGGCAAACAGCTCTAGAACAAGGAGACACTCAATGCAAGTGAAGGTGTGGAGCTGGGGAAGGCAAAGCTTAGAATGCTGTCTGCAAACACACACTTGCCTTGCTGCAGAGAGCCATGAAAAGTCAAGGGCAGAGATCTCCCAGGGTCTGAATGTCGAACGGAGACTATTACGTAGCATGGAAATGTTCAACAGTAAAAGAAGATTATGAAAGATTATAAAATCTCCAACTCCAGGGTTAAGACCAATCTCTCATTCTAAAGGACCAAGAGAAGACCTTTAAAACCCTACTTCTACCTGTGTCAGCCTTCTCCCAAAAATCTGATTCTCACCACTATTGGAAACATGGTATTAATCTAAGCACATGACATGCTGATCCAGAGCGGCAGTTAGCATCCCTACAGAAAGATGCATTTTTGTTGAGTTCTGCTGGGGATTGGGGAAGTGCAAGGGCAGATTCATCATTCCTGGCTCTTATACGGCCTGTGCAAGGACTATGAAGAACTTCTGCTCCATGCAACAGGGCCAGCCCACACTAACCTCACTGAGCTGGCTGATGGCAGCTGCAATGCGGATGCAACAAGTTGCTGGGGATGCCTTTTGCCACCTAGCTGTGCCCAGACGTCAGAGCTGGACCAGAAGGGGACTTCTACCTGGTTGCCTGAAAGACTGAAGAAAATGCTTTATGTCAATTGGAGCAAAAAGAGAAGGATGGAAAAAAAAGGAAAAAAAAAAAAAGAAAAGAAAAAAGAAGAAAGGTTTGCTAGAGCTGCCCTTCTCAGGCAAATCTTGAGACTGGAACAATTCAGATGTCTAAGGTCTAACTGGGATCTTAATTTGATTTTACAGCAGTTTAATCCCTTTGAATTCAGCACGGTTCTTTATCTTCTACAGTGGTGTAAGGAGGGAAAAAAAAAAATCACACCATGTGTCTTTTCATAGGCAGGTGAGCTTCTGTAGTGTGATGGAAATGAGAAGATGAATGTCAGAAAGTGGGCCAAATTCTTTTCTCTGTTAAACAAGCATGAGTGAGAGTAGGATTTTTCTGCAGGAACTGAAGCTGACAGCATGTCAACCAGCACTCATTCAGCTGGGAGGGCTGGGAGAGATTATTTAAAGTTGTCAGCTCCTTCCATGCCTGGCTTTTGGCAACTCTTCCTGTCCCTTTCCACTGTATAATCTTTATACGTGCTGTTTTAAATTAAGAAACTGAAGTGAGGGAACTGAAAGGTAAACTTAAAGAAAATAATGCAGAAACAAATGCTTTGCCCTATATATATATATATATATAATTATTCTCTCTTTTTTTTTTTTTGCAGGGAGCTTGCAAATACTGACAGGTCTTGCGGTGTGCTCCAGTGGAAACTGATGCCCTGTTGTTCATACTGGCTTCACTTTGGCACTTAATTTAGCAACCACAAATACCCAGAACCAAAGAGGAACTTTTGATTCCTTAAAACTAGAACAAATAATTGACAACAAACGCGGTTTGCTTTCCACGAATCTCAAGCCTCTCTTAACGACTGGTAGAAGGCAGTGTGGAAACGCAAATGAACCAGCCCTGGTGCTGTGAGAATACGCAGGGTAAGCAATGTGTCATTTGGAAAGCCTTTCGTAGGTGCTTACATTATGGGCATTTTTAAAAGTCTGCCAGCATGAATGGAATTAAGCTATTACAGTTTAATACGTGGGTCTGTGCACTGTCACAGGGATATTCGCTGCGTCTGGCTCCCTAACCTGGCTGCCCCGCTGCCATTCATCTTCCTTTTGCCCCAAACTTTGCTGCACAAGCACTGAGGACAACCAGAGGAATAACTGCCTGCTTAATGAGACCGCTGTCTAATTATTATGGATATCCTCAGTAATAAAACAACAACAGTATGTAAAAAGATAACTCAAAGTACTTCTGATGATGATTGCTTTCTGATCTATAAAGCAGAATCTCCAAGCAATAAAGAACAGCATTATTTGCTTTTTTTTTTGTCACGAGTGCACAGCTACCGCATGGACTGAGGCGAGGAGCACCGCAGGAAGGTTTCTGGAAGAGAAGGAGCCAGGTGGCATATATTGCTGTGTAGTATAAAACATCATACCAGTCTGAAGAAAGTGGAAGTGCTGCGTACCCTTCATGATTTCACTCTCTCCAGCTTCCTTAAAAGAAGCATAATTCCACCTCTAATTCCATTAGCAACACGTACCTAAGCTAGCACTTCTCTAGAAGGTTTCAGGGACAGTTTCAGGGCAAAATACAGACTTAGCATACGTGGGTGTAGGTACAAAAGACAACTCTAACAGCATTCTCAGAGCTGATCCAAAGCCTATTAAAGACAACAGGATCCCTCCCCTGGTATTCACAGGTATTGGATTAGTCCCTTGACTCAATTTAAAACGATCCCCACTCAGTGGAGTTGCTACCTGTCGCGCCCAGGGCACGATGGAGCACAAGTCTGCCTACGAGGGACAGGATCGGCACTGGTGGGGTAATTCTTCCATGGACACCATGGCTGCCAACAATTCCAAGGGATGTTTGTTGGTTTTCATTTTTGAAGAGCATCCTTAAAGCAGATTAGTTATTTTGCTCACGGGGCTCACGTGCACACCGTTCCCCGCGCCACATTTGAAACCCATGCTATTTAACATCAGTGTTTGTTCTGCTGCTATTCCCATTTTTGGTGTGCCAGCTTTGGTTTTCTTTAGGAGCCGGAGCTGCACAAAACTATTTGCTGGACTGGAAGCACAGGGAAATGTCAAGGCAGACGTTTAAGGACTGTTTACCCGTTGAAGCCACCATGTATAACTACACAACACTATTGACTCCAGAAGTAATGCTGAGCACTGGAAGTGTTCAGTCAGCATTTTAAACTATTATGAGCTACCTTCTGAACCATTGCCAAGTTAATAGACAATGAAAGATAATGAGCTTGAAATTGGGTGTTAAATTGCATTTTTGGTTCTCTCTTTTTTTTTTTTTTTCTTGAAGTTTAACTGTTTCCTGCAGAAACGACATCATCTTTGATGTATCATTATGTAAATGTCTATTTTTAGGTCACAAAAGGAGTCACACTGGGGCTAAACTCTCACTCCTGCTCCATGTGTGTGCAGAGGGGCGGGGAGGCAGATGAGACAGAAAGAGACCACGGCTTCTGGTCCTCAGAGGAATGCAGAGAGGTGAGGTGTGCTGGCAGCATGGGGGAAGGAGATGACTTGACTTGCTTAGTAACAGCATGCTGGGTTGCTACAGCGCTGCAGGACAGCGTGCTTTTGCACTGCGCAGGTAGCCCATGAGCTCCTTTGAAGGACTGAATGCAGACCGTTACAGATTCTACCTGAAGCACCTTTGTCACAAAGGGGTGACTTGCATCTGCCCTGATCACAGCATGTTCAGCATTTACAGCTGCAACCGAGCAGAGCAAGCTTACATATTAGCATGCAGACAATAGCAGCGGTTTTCTAACAGCAGCATAGTGTAACAACATGTTTTTTACTGAAATAATGTACAATTTAGTGCTCTGTGTAATTTGAGACGAGTGTGACTCCTAGCAATATCCATCCACACCTTAAAACTGGGTAAGTCAGTCCAGCATGGACTGGACGCTTGATCAAAACTGGAACAGAACACCTACCACTAAACATGTATTTTCTCCAGATAAATAAGGGCAAAGAACAGCACAGGATAAACACCAGGACATCGTGCTACTAATAAATGTTTACACTCAATGTAACTTAATAAAAAAAAAAAAAGAAAGAGCTAAAATAGTCACAGTCATCAAAAAGAATTCTGGTATTTCCTAAAGGCAGAGAAACCTTACCTGATACCCAGCACCTGCACGTTTCGAGGACCGAGGATTAAATTAGGATAGGAAGGTAGGTTTATCCTCATTAGTATAATTGTAGGATCTTTCTTTTATTTTCCTTTTAGACTAATGAGTTACATTAATCCAGGTTCATTTTTATAAGCCTCTTGGGTCCCAATGTAAAGGACAGTCATTTTAGAAAACAATAAATTAAAAAAAAAAAAACCAGAAAAAAAACATGTAGCATGCATTAAGTGCACGTATTTCATAAGACCTGGGTTAATACAACCGGCATCTAGTTTAATTAATCCTTGTTAGTGTAACGACTAATATCCCTCCCTAGCATGTTTCCTTTAAACATTAGTATGTTAATTAAATGTTGTTGTTTTAAGGGTTGGTTGTTTTTTTTCTTTTTCGCCTTTGTACTTCAATATGGCATTATATCATGTAAAACTCTTCCCAACAACTACCTTATAGAGATGTTTCCTTACAAGATCTGGTCTCTTGCAGAAATTCTGAAGCCTTTTAAAAAGCTGTTCAGGTGTAGAATACAGATATTCAGCTGCAGGAAAAACAGATACATTTTTAATGAAACAAAAACCTCAAAGCACACACTCGATATTAGTCACTTTACTAATTAAAAATGCATATTGCTCTGTGCCGCCTCGTGTTTTACATTATTTAAGCATGATTTTATAAGGTTACCTCAGCTCACAAGGATGTTTAATGCTAAATAAGACTGTGTAGTTGTGCTGTTTAGACATCTCCTTTGGGTGATTAAAATACATTATTCTAATGTAACACAATGCATATGTGATACATTTAGTGATGAGATTTTTCAAAGCGCTGGTACTACATTAGTGTGTATCCCGTATCGCAGTTGCATACTATTAAGTATTAAATTGTTTAAATAATTTGGTGCGATTTTCAGGCCTCCGTTTCTTATTTTTTCTTCTTTTTTTTTTTTCCCCTATCTCAAAAAAAAATCTGCAAACCATTGCAGCGTCGCTGACCTTCTAACAGAAATCTATCATTATGGGTTGTGTATGCTAACAATGAAGAATGCTATTTCAAAACTTGCTTTTGTGTTATCTTAAAAGAACAGATGGCAAATATAAACTTCTTCTAATGTATTAAAACACATAAAATTCTCCTTAACACTAACATGTCGGCTTGCCAAATAAACAATTGCTTTTGCTCGAGTTTATACTCAAACTTTACATTTTAGCACGCATCACGTATCGCTTTTCAACCACAAGTGTGTGCAGCGAAGCAGCTACCTGGGAAGATCTCCGGGTACACCAAGGCCTTGGGACACAACGGGTAACAGCCACAATGCACCGCTTCCACCCTGAAGGTTAAAAGCAATCAAAAGATGAGCACGACGTCAGGGAGCCAAAAACTTCCTTTGGTGCAGGACCACGGAGGTTGACTGCACGTAGCACGAGGAAAACATTTTCCTCCTCAGCAGCGCAATCCTTCTAAATGCCAAAGTTGCTCTTTTGAAAGAAAATTTTATTGATCATATGAATTACATAGAACAGAACAGTGAGCATATGTTTTGTTCGCTGAATAAATCAAAGCGCAGCTCCGCATTTTTTTGTTTTTTAAATACTGCTTAACACATTTTATAATCAGCAGACAGACACATGTAACAACATGGTGAAGTATGGACGGCTTCTCTTAATAATGCTGCAGAGAAACGAGGGCATTCGTGCACTTCTCAATGTGCTGTGTGGCCACAGAGATGCTGCCATGGCACACTCGGACTCCAAAGGCTGCAATTAAACGGCCCTAGGAACAGCGTGCAGCACGCTTTGGGCTGGGATATTTAGTGTAAGCATGAGCTTCAGATCACTCCCTTTCTTTATCAGGACGCAAACTTTTGGTAATAAATACCAACGAGGTCCCCCTGCCACGCTTTGAGGGTTGGTTTGTTTGTTTCTAGGACCGATTTCCATATCTGCTCTAACATCGAGCCCAAATAGTTTGGAATTGTGACACAACGGCACAAAGTTTCCTAGCAGCGACTCCAAGAAAAGCGATCCCATTCCTGCCTGCATTTTAATAGCAGAATGGGTTAAGGCATCGACTTTGCAGTTTACTTTTTTTTTGCATAATGACCACCGATGTGACATAATGTCCCCCTGAAGATACAACTGTAATTTCTGCTGGCCAGAAATTACACACCGAAATTCAAAACACTTCTTTAAAATATGTTTATTTGATGAGAGGCTTTGAATTTCCTCCAACATGTTGACCATACGAGGGCTTTATTTTTAGCTTCACTTTCCCTCCGTTCCTGGGAAAGATCTGAAATCTTGTCAGCCTTCACCTTTCATTCTCGGGGACAACCCAAAAGGCTTTTGCTGCATTCACGTTCACGTTGGCTTTATTACAGGCACCCAGGCCAGTGCACACCAAACCCTGCTTCCTTCAGCTCGACTCCGTTCTAAGGAGCCAAAAAATTAAATAAGGAATATCACATCCAGCCCTCATGCTAGAAAACGACGCGTATCCACAGAACCCAAAGATGCATCCCCCTGCAAATGCTTTTGCTAAGCGATGACTGCTGGTTTTTACATAAACTTTGAAATTTTGTAATTTATGTGGCTTTTTGTGTGTGTTTTTTTTAAATAACATATGCACTTCAGATTGCATTTTAAACATTAACAACGATTTCAAAGCGTACATCGTCTAGCACTATATTTTTTTTTTATTTCTTTCTTTTCTTTTTTTTTTTTTTACCGAAGGGAAATGTTTCTGATGTGTGATTTAATTGATGATTTCAGTTCTTAAATATTGTGTCACATGTCAAAGCAAATAGATTTTTAAAGTTTTCTCTAATCTAAGGGGGGGAAAAAAAAAAAAAAAAGAGAGAGAGAGAGAGCGAAACTGTGGACATTTCAGTAATAGCTCAGATCACAAAGTTATGTTAAAATATTTGCTTTTTAACCGTATCGCCTGCATGAAAATAAGAGCAGCTCCCTCCAACGGAACCGCAGGCCAAGACGCAGTCTGAGTCATCACCGCTGGTGCACACAGCTTCCCTGTACAAGAAGCCTCCATCAGGATCACGAATTAGTCAAATCCGAACGCAGTGCTTCTGGAGCACACCGGCTGCAAGTTAAACCCTGCAATTGTTTCCAGCTAAACCTATCTGCAGAATGCCTACCTCTCCGCACCCAGGTTTGCACGCGTTCCCTGACAGCTCGTCCTGCAGTGCAATAATTCCCCTTGTGAGCATCCCCTCATTGCCCAGACCTACTGATGCCACGGTTGCAGAGGCGGGCTGAGGCTGAGCAGGGACAGGGAAGCTTCCTCGCCTCCACACCTCCCTGCCTTGCTCCTGAGAAGTATCACATCACAACAAGCACACAACGCTTCTTCATTTCAATCCTTAAGCGCTCCTAGTTAAATCATAAACAGAGTTCCAATTGATCTATTGTTAAAATGGCTAGTAAATGACCTTTTTATTCCAATTAACAAATCATCTGCTAAATCTATGAATCTTAATATTCAGATCTATTCACTTCAATTCATACAATTTATCTGCAAATAGTTGTTGGGCTTTTGATTCTAAATATAATTAGCTGATAATTTTGCTTGGCTGAATTACTTTTCTGGAGGGCCTGCTAAGGCTCTCAGCCGCATTATCTAGCAATAATGAATCTGATAGGTGAAATTTTTTACTGTAATGAGGATGAGACACAGTTGTGACACCTGAGTCTAGTAATAACAGAAGACTGCTAATTATCGACAGCACTTTTTTGTGTGATGCACAGAGAGAAAAAAAAATCCCTCATTATTAAAAAATAAAAAGTTACAATTATAAGTGACACCGGAGGAGAGTAAATAAAATGGAGTGATTAAAACATTGCTGCTTTAAGGGTGTTTTTAATTAAGTGGAAATGCTAATGTTGTCATACTTAGCAGATGGGATTAAAATTAGTTATTGTAAGTAACTCATATTTTATGTTATGGTTTCCACAGCATGTCTACAAGATCTAAGAAAGTGATACATTCCATAAGACATTTAAAAAATGAAATTCTCATAGTCTTTACAGCTCATAATAATGAACATAATGAATAAACTATCGGAAAAAAAAAATAAAAAAATCCTGCCAAGCATTTTACCATAGTGACTTAACTAGCATGGAATGTAACCATAATGTACTGGGCTGCTGGAGTCGCGCTGCTGCCCTGCCTTTGTCTTTTGCTGATTGCTGCAGTTCTGATTTCCTTCACACTCGACAATAATAGAAGTTTGGTGCTTGGGCAGGCATCCAGCATCAAGTGTGGTGTCAAGAAGGTACAGCTTTGGTGCAAGGAGCGATGATGACCACCCACCAAGGTGATGTTCTAAACGAAAGCACAGGATGCATCGTGTAACTGCAGATAAAAACCTAATTGCACACTTTCTCCTACTTTATTTGTGTAAAATTTTCCATCTGCTACATCTAAAGATGTCTAAACTGTTAGTATCAAACCTGCATTCAGCTGCCAGCTGTGCACATTAAGGATTGCAAAACACTAAGTAAATGAGGCAGCATAAAACCGAGTAGTACTGGTCCATCTGCCCAGTACTAGTAGGGACCCCCATACCTGGTCCTTTTAAAGCACCACACTGCTGCTCAAACTGATAAGGAAAATACTTAATAACACGCTTTAAGAGTCTTGGTTTAGAAAGCTCAATTTGCATTCGCTATCATGACTTCTAAGTATTGGAATCTGCCTACTACTAGTACAAGTTAATGCTTTTCATCTCTCTTTCAAATGCTCTTTGAAGAACTTTTAATGAATGAAAACGAACATCTATAATTCATAGTATTTGCTGTCAAATTTCGAAACAATTCATGGCAACATTCTGCAGATAAGTTTTAAACAGCGTTTTTGAAAGTCGCTTCTGCCGCACGCGCTTCACCGTTTGTTTGGGGAGCCATGGTTTTTATTAGCAAAATCACTAATGATTGCAATACT
>CM060567.1:270000-282500 GCA_030625065.1 Alectoris magna | reverse complement strand
CACTTGTGTTTACTTGTGAAATTGTTTTCTGTTTACCAGAACAGTATTTATCTTCAGTCCTACTTTGAGTATAAATTCCCTCTTTGTTTATACAGCACGCTTGAATATTTTCCTCAACCCAGCGCTCGGGAACAGAACTGTTTCATGCGATGCTTGTATCCCTTCCCAGTCCTCAGACAATGCAACATCACACTAAAGAAAGGATAAGGTGGGGAAAAAAAAAACCAACCATGATCATTTCTATTTTTTTCCTTATGTATACAGTCTTCTTTCCAGAACATACTTATTCTTTAGCGAAGATTGCATACTTATCCTATAGTACATTTTGCTTTTGTTTCTTTTTTTTTCATGAGTAACACATCATTAAAAAACTTTTGCTACAAAAACAGGATTTCCCCAACCAGAATGCCATGAGTCTGTGTCCCAATGGAAAGCTCCCGATCCCTTCAGTGCTTCAGCTGAAGAAGAAAGGAGAGAACTGATAGAAGGCTTTTTGTACCCTTTTGATTTTTAAGGAGGTGACTGTGAGTTGAAACAATAAAGGAGAAGCCTATATTTATTTATTCATAATTTCAGCTGAAGATAATCCTAAATTTCGATATAGGTATGACAGTCAATGCCTCGAAACACAAACTTGGGTACTAACGAAGTGGGAAACCCATTTGTTCGTCCACCCCATTTACCAGGACACGATATATGGTTAAAAAGATATCACAGATGACCTAAATCTCCAAAATTTGGTAGATTATATTAAAAACAAGATACTTCCCCATGCTAAGGTGAAGATTACATACATCTCGCATTTAATTATTCTGCTTTAAATTACTGTATTTTAGACAGATGTGCGCCATATGCCTTTAAGATATTTTATTTATTATTTAGAAAACTCCACCTTTTTTCCTTCCTGTACTAAGGGAAAACCTACAGCTCAGTGGCCCTGATGTCTTTCTTCACGGACTGATTTTCCAGAATGAATCTGTAGGTTTGTCACACCGCTATATGAAAGATTAATCATTATATCGCGCAGGAAATCTGAAGCCAAATGACATCTGCAGCTCTACATGTGTTAATTTCTCATTCAGTCAATATTTTTGGTTTAGGGAATTAAAACAAATTAATCTTATAATTAATATGACTTTCCTAGGCTGCAAAAATCGTCAGGAACCGGGGAGTTCTCCGCATCAGATGCATTTTTTTTTTTTCTAAAAGAAAGCCAGACAATAATTACTTTAAGAAGTTCTGCATCTCCCAGATTTGTTTTGTTCCAAATAATAAAGAGGAATGCAACAGCATAAGCTTCCTAATTTGTTTCACATCTGCAAACCAGGAGTCTTCACGGTGGTTCCAGTAACCAAAGTGGATAAGACGGAGAATTCGGACAGAGAATTTCTTTCAGCTGCAAAAACGCAAGAGCTGCTTGGATCGAGAGATCCACCTGTTTCTGGCAGGTAAATTGTCAGTCCAAGCCTATTCCCAGTTCCCTGTTTGCCTCAGTTTCCCTTCTGGGCAGGTGCTCGTGGTGTGCGTAAGCGATCCCGTGGAGCGCAGGCTGCGCGTGAGGCTGAGGCCTGCAGCTTCCCATCCACAAATGGGCCCCGGCAGACAGAGCCGTGACGCTCACGTGGATCCTTCCAAGCTTTTCACAGCCGCGCTATCAGCTCCGCAGTCACAAAAAGTCCTTCCAGAAAAGGAAATGCTTTCCCTCTCCCTTTCCAGAAGAGACCAGGGGTCCCAGAGGCAGCCAAAAGTGGAGGATGCTGTTGGAGCCACATTGTCAAGGAGCTGGCAGGAGAACATGAAGCCTCGCGGCTCGGAGAAGCCACATAAGCTGCACATATTTAGGAAAACTGATAGGAATTGGAAGTTGCAGCTTTGTTTAATAGGTGGGGAGGAACAGAAGGAAAATTTGGCACCCAGAAGGAATGCTGAAAGAGGAAATGTTTCCTCTGCACTGGAGGCTTTCTTAAGGGTTTTCTGATGTAGGTGATCCTCCTTCCTCATCCCCTCTGAAAATATTTGGCTTTTCTACAAGGCTCGAAGGTTTCAGTGACCCATTTTGTGAACTTTGCCATTCTTTTCTCCCCAGAAGATCACACTGTTCGAGCCGTCCGTTCCTGTGACTTTTCCACATCGCAGCCATTTCATTTTCAGTCCTTTTTTGTTACGAACTAAAGCAAGCTCTTGGCACGTGCACCTACAGGTGGCAATGTCTTCTTACACCTGCACATGAGCAGCGGTGTAGCCCTCGGTAGAAAGGACTAACTAACACAAGACCACCTCTTTACCACACCAAAGAGCGCTACGTTTCTTGGCTGACATGGAGAAAGCCATATACAATCCAGTCTGCCTTACTCAGCAACAACTGCTAAACACACCAGATTGTCATAGCAGTGATCGTGGAAAAAGATGAACACAATATGGAATGTCTGTTCTGTAAAGATCTGCTCAAAATGACGTGCACTTTTGGCTGCATCTGTTGCATTTTGGAGCTTTATTAAACAGTATTAATTATATATACTCCATTTCCTTAGGAAGGACTGCAAAATGTTATAAAAGCCTGATATAAAAATACAAAATTTTCTTTCGAGATATTACTTTTTGGGGAAAATTAAACTAATTTGATTCCAGGGTCTAGCTTAGCTATTTAGTTTAGGTATTTGAAATGCTCTTGGATGTTTACTGGATATGATCTGCATCTGGTAAAGGAAAAGTAAGAACTAGGCACGGAATGAATGCAGTCTAAATTTCATCCTAAGAACGTGAAAGCACCAGAATGGCCAAACTCCAGCTGCAAGCTGCCACAAAACGGACACAGGCACCATCTGCTTCCTGCTCATACCTATATTTGCATTTGAGTGCAATGCTTTTGGAGATGCTCAGTCTCCAGGTTTAAATACTGCACGCTAACATTTTTTTTACCTGGAATTACTCAAAGCTTTTAATTTTTCTGTCCTAAGCATGTTTGAAGTGCAGCGGTCTGGGAGCGGGATCAGAGTTCATCCTGATTTATGGTGACTCCCCCTTCTAATCCAAAAAAACTTTCAGGACTGTCCCCAGATGAGCAATGGGAGGGCTGCAGCATCAGTACCCATCACTATCGAGCCTCTGTTATCTCCGCCTTAGATTTTCTGTTTATAACATGGGTGTGATAGTATTACTTTTTCACCACAGAAGGACGCTGTCAGGATTAATTGATGACTTGACATCCCTCTTTTCAGCCTAAAATGATTATAAACTACAGTGTCTTCGCACTGCAGTGGTGCACCTCTGTACAATCAGTGGTAAAAGTCTTCACAACACCCTTCTGCTTTTCAGGGATTTTATTAATTTAGACTGAGAGCCCCAGAGCTTTGCCCTTTGCTGGAGCTGGAAGGAGAGTGCACACAAGTCGGCTGAACCCAAGTTAATCCTTCCTGCTGCAGCACACCTACAGCCTGACCAGTGATGGAAAATACATGGGGACAAATCCATAAATAATAATAATAAAAAGGAACAGCAGAATTTTATGCACTATTCTGTGTAGACTCATCTCTTGAATTTAAGTGAAATTCAGTATGACGACCCAGATGGTTTTCTGTGTCTTGAGCTTAAATTTTTAAGTATACTTAAACTTATACTTGGTGATAATCCCAGTTATTTAGAATTTGGGGAAAGGCACAGACAGCAATGCAACTGGAAAGCAGATGAGATGGGCAAGAGAGACAGAACTTGCTCAAAGCCACAGAATGAATGCAATCTATTAAAACAAAAAATCCAGCTTAAAATCTGGGCAAGTTAATCAGTACTATGAAAGTGCTGAGCCAGGGAGAAATCCTAAATATTTCAGATAGTGCTGCATGAAGGTTTGCACCGATTCTGGTCCTGCCATCTCCCAAGGTGGGCCATAATCTGAAAGGGTTACAAATGAGCTCAGCTAAATGCAATATTAAAAAGCTTGATCTTAATCTTCTTAAGACATTTAGCATGGCCGATTTGCAGTATTTCAGTGGTAGAGAATTCAAAATGGTGAAGGGCACACAGTAATATTTCACTTCAGACAGTGCCTGAAATCCAAGCGATTCAAAACATTTCTTACACAACAGTAAGTAGAACACACGGAGAGCCCGGAGAGGAACAGAAGCATTAATTCCAAGTCACAGAGGAGCAGCTTATGGTAAGCATCAGGTAAGGAACCCACCTTCCAACCTGTGTACATCTCCTGTTGCCTGCTAACTTCATAAAATCTCTTGAATGTGAGATAAAGATGAGAAGTGGCAGTACTAAAACAGGTGAAAAACCTTCAGGAGTCAAAGCAGCATTTTAGCACTTTTCTAAAATATACACCAAGAGGTGAAACACGTTCCTGGCTACCTGCAGTTATTGACAGCAAATGGCTCACAGAAGAGGCCTCTAAAGAATTCTTCATTATTTATGAGGTTGGGCTGCATTTCTGGAGACAGAGAAAAAAAAAATAGGAAAAGGCAGAAGGTTGGGAAGAAAGGAAAGAATGCAGAAGAGTCAGACTCGGATGGAAATAGAAGCTGCCGAGAGCATTTGAGAGCACTATCAGTGGCAGAGAAAAGGTCAGAAAAATATCAGTAAAGATATAAATTAGGAAGCAAAAATAAAACTGCACAGTAATTAAAGGAGAAGAATGGAACAGAAAGAGAATAAAAAGGGGACAGACATTCAGCAATGTTAGAAGAGAAGCATGGTGAAGAGAGGATGAAGAACAAAAGAATCAAGGACGAGAAGGTAGAAAACCCATGCAATCCATTGAAAAACTTCTAATTTCTGAGACAATGAAGGAGAAGAATAGCAGGGGCTGCTATTAAGAGCTGGGAGAGCAGCAAGGCAAGACCCACACCTTTATCACAAGCAGAGCCAGAAGCTGGAAGGTGCCCTTATCCCAGTAATGTTCTTTGTTTGGGTGATAAAAGCAGGAACTCGAGGTTCTCTGCTGGTTTGGCTGATACAATGCAGACCTGGGGAGGGCGATGGAGGATGCCACAGGCTGATAAGAGGACTCCTATGACAACAGCCTCCTGCGGACCCTCTATCTCATTCTCAAGAAAAAAAAACAGCAGCACATGAAGAAATGGGGCGGCCTTGAAATGCACACTCTGCTGATCTAGAAATGGGGCTTCACTTCACGCCCGAACCAACCAACAGAAAAATTATCAGCAATTTAAGAATGCACTGTGCTATTTACTAGAATACACCTTGATCTTTTGCATTACATTTTGAGGTCAGTAAAATTTGAATCTAGGCTTATAACGTTAGAAATCAACAGTGTAGTTACAAGGAAAGAAGCACGGCCTTCAGAACAGAGAATTACAGAGTTCTGGTCTTTTCCTGACACTGATTTCCCACGAGAGCGCTCTGCCCAGGTTTCCTCATCTGTACGATGCAGCTTTACAGGAGCTTTCATTTCCACAACTGTGACGAGGGTCGGAGTCAGTAAATACTTCTGGAAGATAATATTCTTCCTAACGTGAGAGGACTCGTGTTACAAGCCTGTTCAATATACTGACGAAATACATTTAAATAATTATTTTCATGGAGGGCAATAGACTAGAATCAAAAGATTCTAGTTACACGTTTTCTATGTTGACATAAAAAAAAAGGAACAAATATATATATATATATATATATATATATATATATATATAAATCCAAATACCAACTTTCTGGTAACAATGTTCCCTGTAAAAGAGGAAATATTACTGCCAGGAAAGAGATGTTTTAGGAAAGAAATAGGGGAAAAAGAAATAACTATGAAAATGCAAACATGAAGGAAAAGTTAATTGCTTTCCATTTATGCAATTTATCACAGTATTTTTTCCATCTTTTTACATGTCCAATGCGAGGCAGAGGCACAGTGTAAATATGTAGTTAAGTCCAATGAGTTTTCTTCTTCAGCTGATATGCTTACAAAATGTCTCTGCCGTAATTGTGCCTCTAAACATTGTCTGGCATCATCAGCATCAAAAGTTACCGCAACATCTAATACCCCCTCAGTTAACAGAAAATGGAGCCAGCTAGAAGAAAATGCTTTTGTGTAAGCATCACTGATAAAAAAAAAAGATGCTGAAGAATAAATTTCAGGCAGCAATTTGGAGGTCCTACAAGTGAAAAAGGCCCTGACGCTCACCTGTGCTTGCAAAACAACTGTGCACGCCAAGGGATTCAAAGCTGGCAGGGGACAGGCACAAAGCAGCCGAACGCTACTGACAAACACCGTGTTTTATTTTCTGCTATAGCCCATGACTTATTTACAGTGAGGAGTGTGTATTTTACCTTCTGATTTTTTTTCTATTTTTTTTTTTTTTTTCTTTTTTTAAATTGCTGGCCTGAGAAAAATGGGTGGCATTTTGCTTTACGCTGGAAAAGCATTTTCTCCTATCTTGCATTATCTCGAGGAGATTCATAAAAAAAGAACCTTGGGAGTTTATTGTTTAGATTCTTCTTCTTCTCCCCTCACAATTCATGAAGAAAAATCTCAAAATAAAATATTACGCATTCTCTACCCAAAGAAACCTCAGGATCACCATCAGTCATTGAGCCTCCTGTTTATTTCCTAAAGAGAGATTAACCTTCGGAGACAAAGACCGCTCTTTGGTCTCAGTTCCACTGGTGTAAAAATCAATGCGCTTTCATTCGGATGCCTTTCTTTCGTTTCTTTTACTCCAAATTAGTTAACCCAGCTTTTCACAAGTGCGGGATTTAGATGAAAACCATTTGCCATGGAATGCACTAACTGCTATGGACTACCTCGACTAGTTCATTTACAAAATGAACTTCCTTTTGTGTTCCAAAGGTAATATGACAAATGGTTTCCTGTTGTTGGGACTCGCGGTAAGCAAGATAAAGAATCTGAGTGATGCTGACAGCCCTGATAACCTTACCTGGTATACCCCATTGTAATTCCACATACCGTAAAAAATCATGCCACGGTAATAATAGATGGGTATGAATATGATAATAAGTTGCTAAGAATTTTCTCAAGTGGTTCACTGGAAGAACAGAAGAATCAAACATAAGTCACTACATCAAAAATACTCTCTTAAACATCTGCCTGACATCGGAAAATCCACCATACTAAACCCGGGGGAACAACAGAGAGCCTCTCTAATGTTGAAAGTGAACTCCTATCACCAAACTACGATTACTGAATATTCCCCTAAATGCTCTTTCTGGGTCAAAAAGCAAGTCCTGGCCACTAATGAATACTGTAAGGGGAGTGAGCATGGGTACCAACAACAACTCTGGCTTTTCGGACTTGTGAAGCAGTTCTCTGCAAGGATGGGGCTCCTAAGAAGGAATTCTTTTGGCAAGAAGACCAAGGTTTGAAACTCATTAGTCAAAGAGATTAACACAACTACGCATCTCACAGCTTTCAGAACAAGGAATGAACTCATTTCATCAAGTCAAGTTTTCACACAACTGCAAGCAAGAAAAAGCAGAGACCGGAGAAGACAAAGGGAGAAAAGGAAAGATGAAAACAAGGAGAAGAGGAAAGTGGAGAGGAAAAGAAGGGGGTGAGAGAAGAAAATCACACATTGCAGTGCGGTAAGAAGAAGAAATTAATTAAAAGGAGCTCTGAAGGAAGAAGCAGAAGAAACACAACCCCCATTATTGGTGAAAATAAGGAAGAGTATTAGATCATTGGCTGAGGAACAACTTGATTTTTGTCTCTCAGAAGGTATTCGCATGCTTTGGCAACGGGTGCTGCGTATTACAAAGGGGGCTGGTGGCTCTCTGCTGAGTTCGCCTGGGACTTACTACAAAACCTTTTCTGTCCTTGTTTATGATGTTTCCCAGGACTGAGGCTACGTTGAACTATGATCTTCCAGAAAAAAAATGCTGCCAAAGATTTTTCCAGAACAGCCAAGGAACAAGATTTAAAAGTCCCACTACCTAATGCAACTGCAACGCGTATCTTGCATACATGGCATTTCAAAGAAGCCTCTGTTCTATGCATTCAAGTCTCATTTCCTTTTCGAGCAAGAACCGAATATATGAATGGGTTTGATTTTATGTCAAAGAAATGCTTTTTATTGCCCTTGTGAAGATCTTCCTAAAAATGTCCACATCTCGGACACATCTCAGAGCAGTCAGGCTGCTGAAACCCAGGCAGAATCTAACATCTGAACTGAAAACACAGAGCTTGACTTCACTTTCAAGGATTCCTCTCCTGGACTCAGAATAACATCGTCGGACTTCACAGAATAAACAATTTGTTTGTATGCATTAAGAATACAAAATCACAAGAACAAGAGGAAGGCTTGCTTAAGAAAAAGACAATGGTAGAAGACAGGGGATGAAGAGGCAGAAAGCGCTAAGTGTGCTCTTCTAGTTTGACTGAAACTCTCAGAAGTGAAGCACAAAAAGCGTAAGGAATGAATATGATCTGATCAATTTGACCAGCTCTACAAAAACAGCACAGCAAAAGTACTAGCGAGCTGAGTGGAGGCAGAAAGGGTGGGAGACAAAAAGACGTAAGACCAGGTCAGAACATGTAAGGAAGAAGGTGGTAAACTGATTAAGAAAACTAAAGGGAGAGATCAAGAGGGCAGCGCAGTGAGGTTGGACAGTGGGGCTTATGAGCAAGCAAGAATCAACTAGGACAGTACCATGTGCAGGCAGGGAGAGTGACGGGAACTTCTGGAAGAGAGAAATGCTGAGAAATTGTGGGAGAGGAAAATGAGATGCAGGCTTGCTGCAAAGGAGGAATAGAAAGGAGGACATGCCTGTGGAACTGAGCCTGGAAAAGAGAAGATGTTCGAAAGAGAAAGGTCAAGATGGCTCTGGGAGAAAGGGACAGGAAAGGATTGCTTTGATGGCAATAGGTGGAAGACCGTAAGCCCCCTTCCTTCGTAGCCATGAAAGGACTCCTTCATGCCAGCAGTTCACATGCATTCCTGCTAAAAAAATGGGTTTTGCAGTTGCTCGGAGAAGAAGGACATCAAAATGAATCTCTCGTCAAGGAAAAGGGCAGGGACAAGCTTACTGGAGCTTTTATGTTCAAACTGGGGTACAGCGATCCCAAACATTTAAGTTCTCAATTTTTCCAGTTCAATGTTTAAGTCAAGATCATCTTTTCCAATCATGGCTGAAACACTTGTCATGAGAGCCTTCAGAACACAGCACGAAAGTGGCTGTGTTATGAGCAGCTGGGTAGGACAGAGGGAACAAAGAAGGAAGGTTTCTACATATGACATTTGAAGCAGCATCTTGATGCTATTTGCCTTCTACTTTAAAATGCAAAAGCATCCCCTGTAGCAGAAAAGCACTCACAGGGCCCGAGTTTTGCTCCTGGTGCAGATAACACTGCTTTTACAATCACTTACTGCTCTCGCTATGTGCACCCCAGGTAGGATGTGCTTTAACCTCGACTTTATGGGAGTGGAAAAAGGGTTGACACCAAATTTCTCCACACGTAACGAGGAGCAAAGTAGGGCCGCAGAGCTTGAACAGAGAAAAGAAAGCACAGTTGCTTAGCAGAAGTGAAAGAACTGAATGTATTTGGGGAAGCAGTGAGTAAAAAAGAAAGTTTTATTTTAATATGATTCTTTTTCAGCCTATTAAGTTCTCCAATATCAGAACGAAGTCTGCTAAAAGTTGGTAAATAAAGGCTTTCTGGAGAGCTTTATTAAATCACTTATGACTTATCAAGTTAAAACTCCCACTCAGATATCTTAATAAAACTTTCAGAGAATATATTTAATTTTACTGGAAACCAGAAAATGATTGCTAACCACAGGAGTTACTGTGTGCTATATCACTGAACAGCTTTCTGTAAATAGGAATATTTACCAACAACTTGGATTTAGTTCTCCGAAGTTTCGGTTTCTGAAGGTCAAATAACTATGTAACTGCTTAATAAAGAAGCAAAGAAGTACCTCTAAATATCTCCAAGCTCTGATGGGCTTATATGCTGCTCCTTAGGTGAGGTATTAGCAAAGCTTATTTATTTTCATTTCCAAGGCTTTTATTTGCTCACTCCCTTGTGGTAAAGCTGATTTCCATGATGATTCCCTTCTTAATTTTAATACCCTTTTTACTCATCATATAGACATAAGAATTTTCCATAAAATAATGAAACCCTTCCAAAGGAAATGAAGACAACTAGGAAAGTAAACTACAGCTTACTTCCCCCCCCCCCCCCCCCCCCCCCCCCCCCCCCCCAATTAATTGATCCACCGTCTTATGCATATATGAAAGATATTTTTTTTTAATGAAAGGAAAATAAGGTTAATTAACATAAAACCCCTCACTCCTTGAGATGTTGAATTTTGAATTTTATCCATGCTGCCTTAAGTGCCTTGATTTCCCAGTAATGACCTAGTTCTCCTAATGAGTAACATTAACCCCTGGCTGTAGCTGTCCAGGACTTAATTGTCAACTGGAGCTGAAATAGGAGAGTTTGCCGATCAGCAGGTATGTGGTATATTAACTCATGTCATTTCAGACCCTAATAAATAAATCTGTTGCTAAGGCAACAGGAACATCAGCTGTACCTTTTTTTTTCCTTCCCCCCCCCCCCCCCCCCCCCTCCCCCCCACCTTTTTAAAGGAAACTGCCTTTCACACCGAGCTTTTTAAAAAGGAAATTAACTACATGTAACCGTAATTAGAAGAAACATCGTTTCTCATCTGAGAAACGTATCTACATTAATGAAAAAAAAGGCATTCAAAAAGAGGGCTGCTTTCTGCTGTGACCGGAGTGACTGAAATGATTTCCCTCAAGTGAAGGAATGCAATTTGAAGTACACATCTGAGTGAAAACGGATCACAAAATATTTTCGCTTTTTGTATTTCTGAGATAGTTCTCCTCTGCTTTATTACACTGCTGATACCAAACGAGCGAAATGCTACAGCTACTAATCAGCAGCCTGGGCAATTGAAACCAGATGAGGAAAAAATACCACTCAAAACCTAACACCTACACTACTCTCTGTGTATCTTCCAATATGATTGGCAGAAACACAATCTTCTGGAAGGATAAAAAAAAAAAACGCTCCACAACCGACTCATCAGACTTATCAGCTAATGAAAATTTAAGTACCTGATTGAAACACAGATGCCGCTGTCCCTCTCTGGCCCACGGCCACAGCTACCTGAAACTTGAATGGGAAAAGCAAGAGGAGACTGCTGCAGTCATCACAGCCGGGCAACAAGAACACATCCCAAAAGGCACACGTGATTTGGGTATTTGCTTTCTGCCTCAGTTTCTCCACTTGCAAGATCAGACCCTCAGTCCCGTGGTTTTAGAGTGATAGATCTGAAGTGTTACAAAAAGACAAACTCTACATATCTGCAACGAGTAAAACTGCAAGCGGTACTCGCTACAGGAGGAGGATTTTCATAACTGAGACCTCTCTATTATATGGTGAAAACTTCTGCAAGCTCTCAGAAACAAGAATTAAGGAATAGTGCCTCTTCCACTGAAACGATTCAGTATCCCAAATTCCGGCTGCTAGAAGAAGTTTCAAGATTAGATTTCACCAATGAATGAACAACGAAATAAGACAAATACTTCCAAACTCCCCTTCCAGTTCACATTTAAATCTGGACTTCCCAGAGGATTTAATCAGCTTTCTAGTTCACTCTTCAAAATAAACTAATAGCTCCTCCCAGACACAACTCTGGATTGCATGAAAAAGAAGGTAGGCTCTTTTCTTTAGGCTTTAGGTGTTCAAGAAGTCAAGGTGTCAGCTTCTACTTAATCAGACAAATCTACATACACGTTCATGGCAATTCACCATTTGTCATCTGTGCCGCACTTCTGGTGAACACTGTTTTCTTTGGGAGTATTAGATAACTTTTCTTACACACTTCTAAAAAGTATCCATTCAAAAACTGTTATTGTACGTCCTATGGGCTTTTTATCATATCTGGTACCTTTTAGTTAAGGCTGTATAAACACTTGCATTTTAAGCCTTTGCTTTCAGTCTGTCTTATCTACCCAACACTTTCACCTTTTAGGATTAAATTTGCCAGAATCAGTTGCTTTTCAAAGATGAAGTTTTCCTGCAGCCACTCACCCCCCATTTAGCACAAAGCCAGAGCCGAGTTCTCTGCTATTTCCCCATAGAAGGTGGCAGAGAAGCACCAACCTGCTGAGATTTCCCTGAAATGGAGGATTTTGTGGGTTACACAAGCAGGATACTTCTGAAAACAATCAACCTCTGCCTTCCTTACGTGATGCTGCATGTGTAGCCATCTGGAAAGGAAAAGCAACCAACCCCTACAATTCTGTGATTCTGCTGGGGATGCCCGTTGAGGCTAATAACAGCTTTGAGTACTCAAAGGTGATTTCGAGGTGGAGCACTTTCATCTTCTGCTGCCTTTCTACACCTGAATTCCTGGTGGGATAAATTTATTCTGCAGCGTGAGCAAAATATGACTTGGGTATAGATTCACTGTATATTAAAGAAACTGCATTCTCAAGAGTCTCTGTATTAAACACTTCTGAATGCTGAATTCCCGTTAAAGCTGAACACACGAACTACACAA
>CM060567.1:110000-265000 GCA_030625065.1 Alectoris magna | reverse complement strand
TTTGTACTTTCTGATGCTTCAGACTTGTTCAATCTCTCTGCTGCTGTTAATGGGGAATGCAGTCCCTCATGCTGTGTGGTACAAAGTCCAGGCTGTGTTTCACAAAGTCCAGACTCGCGACACGCATTGCTGTTTTTCATTAAACCTCCCAAAGCTCTGCTCTTCTGCTGCCCAGGCAGGCCCTCATGTTGATAAGAATCTCCATTTCTTTTAACACCAATTATGTTTTCCAAATGGGCAAGCTTATGCTCTGGCATGAACCTGTTAGCGAAAGGAAGGGAAAAATCTATACAGTGTTTACACCAAATTGCAGTCTCACTTGGCATTTTTTAATCAATTAATATTAAATGGAAAGACAAAAACCAGGTGGTATTGTACATCCATCCAAGCAACAACTCCACTCGGTAACACACTGCATACACATCTTAGAGAATAAGGTGCCTGTGAAACATTCACTGGCTGGGGATCCAAAGGTCTCTGAACTACAACGCTGCTAACAGCACAGGCATTAGCTGGGAGATCAAAACTACTTCTCTACTAAAATAAAATTAAGGAAACATCTCTGGGAAGTAAAAAGGCAATTTCTGTTATTTTAGCCAGTGAAGTCTTGGCGCTTTTGCTCAGACTACAGCTAAGAGTGCTAATAAATGCCAAACACGGTGGTGTAACGACATAACGTGAGTCTTGTCTATGCCTAAGCTGACACCAGCAAGTGCCTTCATCACAGCTAAGTGAAAGCTAATACAGAAAGACGATATATTGTCTAATAACATGGGCCAAACATGTTCCTGTGGCATGGAAGAGGGATTTTATCCAACTATCCTTCCCTGATTTCCGTCACGATCATCTCAGAAGAATCAAAACTTAACAACAGAAATCCCTTCCAACGGCTGGATGCATTTGCACAGAGCTGAACTCCTTTTTGTAATACGTGAAATGCAACAACGCAGATCTACTTCATTTGAGTTAAAGCAGGGATGGATGAATCGTGGTCCTTGCTCGGGAAACACTCCAGTGAAGCTCCTCCATTCAAACACGACTCTTCTAAATTAACATAAAGAGAACTACATGCGCTGCCATCACGGGATCCTCACTCTAAACGTCTGTCTGTACCTCAAGTTAATTTACCCAAATATTATTTACTTACATGCCCTTCAGTGTGATTATGGCTCTTCCAGATAAGCAGAGACATTTAAATTTTCTGTTTCCTTTTAATTTCCAAATGTTTACACACTATAGCCTGTTTATTGAACTGTTTACTAACGCGAACACTTGCTCCATTTTATCAACCTCCTCCACAGTTCTTCAGAGTTTTGCTCGATCACAGCAAGAGCTCCTTTCTCAGCTGTGAACAAACTGTTTGTCAAAACAAATGTCCTTAAATGCTGGAATCACCCTGCCCTGCAACGGAACACCTCTGAACACACGCAGGCCCTCTTCTTTTGAAATTACTGCCACAACACAAACACACACACATACACACACACTCTACATGAGCATTTTCTTCAAAAATCCTTAGATCCCCTTTCTTAAGTCAGCACACTGTGTGACTACTCTGTGCAACGTGTATTCTTTCTTTCGGGTTGCTGTTCCCTGGCTATTACTTTTCTGTTTATCTATACAAAGCTGCATTTTCAAGTCGCTGACCACACAACCTCTGAGATCCACTCTTTCCTCACTGCTCGTCGTTCTCTGCTAGAGCTGCTCTGTAGATGCAATCCCAGCAGTTCAGCCACATTTAGTCACATCGCTCAAATCCACGATGCACATTGCCAACGAGACAAGTTCCCAAATATGCCCACATTGAGCTATTCCCAACTCAGTGAATCACCATGCTCAAGACCCTTAACCTTTGATCATCTTTACAAATAAGGCCTTCTGCACTTGAAATAGGCTACTGTTCCTAACAACATGTAAAGTAGATTTAAAAATATATATATTTTCTAAACTGAAATCTGCACGTGCTGCTTGTAAACCTTCCTGAGGTGATGCCTAAGCTGGAGCATAAAGATATCAACTTGGTATGGCTGCCTATATTCCTGTGCGCCTGGCTACTAAGCACACACATGCTCTTAAAAGTAAGCTCAGCATTGCAGATATCACCTCACTTTGGGTGGTTAAGCTCAGGGCCTGGATATCTCTGACCACCATCAGACTCGTGTTCTGAATCAAGTTTCATAGGACTGACACAGGTAAGCGGCAGCCTAAGCTGAACTATCTAAAACCACTGGGTCATGAAGATCCAAACCCTAGGACACGTCAATAATGTCACTATGTATTTTATTTTACCCAATTATTTCATTCGTAAAATCCTCGTAAAATGACACAAAACTTAGTGAAGTTACCTGGCACCCATGCGAGGATGTATTTTCATATATTTACGCAGGGGAAAAGGGGAGGTGAAAATAAATAAAGGGATTTCCCTTAAACCAACAAGCCTGTAAGAGAGTCACAGAATCCCAGAATCACAGAATTATCGAGGTTGGAAAAGACCTAGAAGATCATCCAGTCCAACCATTACCAATACTTCCCAGCTAAATCATACCCCTCAACGCAACATCCAAACGTTTCTTGAACACTCCAGATCAGTCAAGAGCACTGATTCATCCAATCATATTTAACACAGAGACTTTGAAAAATCATTGCCATGAGAAGAACTACTTGATGCATTAAAGGTTGGACCACCTAAGTGCTCTGTCTCGTTGCCTGCGTTTAATCTCCCAGCCAATCGACCCCTCAGTGCACCATTTCTACATCAGAACAGGTTTTTTCCTTAGTTTTCAGTCCTCATAAATCCGCTCCACCATTTCTAACAATATTAGATACAACTTCACTAATTTCTCACCCGAATAAACTATTTAATACCCTTTTATTTAAGACATATGTGCGCAATCAATTCTGTTGTATTTACTTGTATTACACACACAGCATTCATCATCTTGACAATTTTAAAAAGTTTTAGAACACCATTTCACTTAACAGCTAAAAAAAAAAAAAAAAAAAAAGATTTATTTGATGGTTAACTTTGGAACAAGTTATCTGCATTAACTTCCATTGTTTTGGCATAAAGTAGTTCTGTATATTTTACTAACAACAACAGAGACATGATAAAGGATGTAGGCAGAGAGCCATAAACAGCTCTTGCTGCAAGACCCAGCGTTCATGTAAAAGCATTAATTTTCTGGACTTTGATTGGAAGACGTGTCTGTGTTCAGCCACTTGGATTCTACTAAATACAACCGTGTATAAAATGTTGTACCTGAATATAACAATTTTAACTGCAGAAAGACCACTGTAAATCATACACAGTATAAACCTGTCCACATGATTGGAATAATATAATGGATACCGTAGTCCCTAGCCACTAGCTAATGTTCTTTATGACACTTAAATAAATGACTTGAAAATAAAATAGTAACACAAAGTCTTCTAAACCTGCTCATGTGCCTTTCCCAAATGCATGCTGGAGAAAGACATTGTATAGTTAACACTTTTTTTCTGTTTAGATTCTCTCCGGAGCATATTTGCTCCAGCCATTCTTCTTTTCTTCTTCCAAATTCACATTCATTCTTTTCTTTTTTCCTGCCACCTTTCAGACTGAGCCATCTCTCCACCCGGTACCTGCACAGATCTTGGCCAGTGTTAATCATCAAGAGCACGCAGGATTTCTACACCACCGCCCAGCTGGGGATCTCAAAGGCATCTATAACTTTGGGGGGAGGGAAAAAAAACAACACAACACAAAAACAGCTCCTCCAGTGTTTTATTTGGAGCCAGCCCTGCTCCCACAAACACGATCACGGTTTCTGAAACTTCTGTCCAAACTTCAGAAAAAAACCACCGCAGAGAGGCAGAGCAGGGGAAGGATGCTGCTGGGTTCAGGAGAAGGTTGGCAAGCTACAGCAGCAGCTTGCTAGCTTCTAGCTATCAAGACAGATGCACCATTTTAAACCCCACTCTGAGGAAACCCATGGAATTTTACTTGGAGAAGACCTGTGCATTTTCCCTTGCTCTTCTGTAACGTTGCATTACATCCTATGTATTTATTTGCAGCAGTTCATTTGCCTAATGACAAATTACCAACAGAAATTGGTCTCGTCTCAAGGCACTGCAAGTGTGCACCATCTTATTGAACCAACAACAAAAAAGAATGGCAGTGCAGTGATGCTGCTGCTAGATGAATGGAAACTACAGCAGAAAGACTAGAGTGTTGGTTTAGGTCGGGTCAGATTATATAGGCAAGGTATGTGTTTGTCCAACAAATGCATTTTGAAGCTGCCGTGTTTATTTTGCCTCTGATGCACAGTTGTGTCCGAACGCACAATTTAAGAGACTCACTGTTGGAGAATTTCCTCTGTCTTTCCATCAACATGATCACAAACGTCTCTTTGCTACCTGTAACGTGTCCAGTAGAATTTATACGACCTAAAACCACACAGAGGTTCATGGTTGATGCAGAGCTGATAGGACACCAATACCTGGAGTCCATTTGCCTTATAACTGCCACAGTAGACAAAAGCTCCGCAGTAACTGGGAAATTCTACTTTTGCCCTTTCTTACTTTCTACCTCCTGGAATTTTTCCCATTCCCACACTGAATTTGCTCCCATCATTACTGCAAATAACCCAGCTGTGGATATTCTATGGTTCTATGAAGTGACAAAACTTGAAGACTCGTCTTTAGTGACTTTTTTAATTACAGACACACTTTGTTCAGCTGTGAGAAAGAGCTGTTGAGGGTGGCCAGGCATCCCAGAGCTGCGTTACAGTTGGAACCTAAAAGCCCGAAAGGAGATTCCCAATATTCAAGGAATTTGATATCGGGGTTAACTGAAGTTGTCAAATACTTTCTGGGATCTAATTTCACTTTCTGATCTTCAGCAATGCTTGTAATTCTTCATTCAGAAGAGGGAAGAGATTACTTGTCAGCAGTAATCTCTAACACAGATAATGCCATATAAATATTAGGGGCTTATAAGCATGGACAAGGATTAGGAGCAATGAGAGAGAGCAGAAAGAAAACCGAACAGAGCCAAGATTAAGCACTGGGAAGGGCAAGGCAAAAGAAAATACAAGGTCTGCGGCTGAGCATGTCTTCCCACAGCTGAACATACATTTTCCTGGGTAGAATAAGTAGGGTTTACGTAGAGATTTGGAGTGCTAACAGCACCTCTTCCCTGTTAGCGAAGTAAAATATATAGGAGCATTAAAATATTTGAGAAGTGCTCATTCGCCCCTGTCATTATCTTCTCTCAGCTGTCTTCTCTCCTCCATGACATGAGAAATACAGAGCAGAGTCAGGAAATCACTTCTAACCTCCTACCCAAAGCCCATCCAGTTCTACCAGGTTGCTAAGGGCTGCATCCCATCCACTTTCTGACTATGGCCAAGGCCAAAGATGTAGGTTTTGCAACTAGGCATGACCAAAACCACTGTCATTTCAGCAAGAGATCAGCTGAACACAACAAGCCCTGGAAGCGTGCCTGCCTGGCAGGTAGGATGCAAGAGCTGCTCGCAGGGAAGTGAGGCCGGATCCAGGGCAACTGCACATGGCTGCTTTTGGCTCAAGTTGGAATGCAGTCCTTTGGAGCGGGGAGAGGAAAGATCTCGGGAGAGTAGAATAGAAACAGGATAATTCTCACATTCCTCAAACCCTAACTTCCACCTATGTTTCCAAGTAATTCCTGAGCAAAATCCCTCAATATCTAGTATTCCTATTTGACGCTGCCAAGAAATTCCCCTGCTAGCACTTACATTTTTCTTCCCAGGTTAGTCTCACTTGCATTCAACTATGCTCCTATTATTTTATTCCCTAAGATGCCATACCTGCACCTCAAGTCGGGGAGGATGGTCAACTCAACCTCCAACTTTCCCCCGGGTGTTACATTTGAATTCCTAACATGAAGATCACAGCCCAAGCTGCAGCGTAAAGCCCACGTCCCGCATGACCTGGATTTTAACTAGAAGTGCTCTTCAACCAATATTTCCCAAAATACACAGAAAGGTACCACCTTCCAAAACATAAGCCTGCAGTGAAGCTATGCAAAACAGGAAGAAAGGCAGGTGAAACGACTCCAAAACAAATACAGCCCCTGAAAGTCTATGCTTTCCTGGTTTTGAGTCCTCCACGCTGCCGCTCTTCTCGTACATCATGTGAGCCAAAAGCACGTCGAGTCCAATCCAGTGCTTGTGGGATCATTCCATTTTCTTACATATTTACCGCTGACAAATTATTTCAACAATGTCTTAATTGCTTTTGGTCAGAAAAACCAAGCAGATGTTGATTACTCTGCACTTTATGACTGGAAGGGAGGCTGCAGCCACTGACGTCACGAGCAAAACTCGCTCTGACTTCAAGAGAGACAGGTTTGGCTCTAAGTAACTGAATTCGTATCTTCAGTTCCCTGACATCCTTCAAAGCTAAACATAAGACCCTGTGCAGAGCTACAATTCATAAGGCCACCATCCTCAACACAAGAAATGGTCCAAAATCCCTCAGAACGATGGCAAGGAGCTGCAGTACAGATCTTATAACACGGACGAAAATAAATGACGCGTCATTTTGTGCGAGGTGTAAACACAAGCATCAATTCAGAGCATCAACTCGTCTTCCCTATATTTAAACATCACCACTGCGCAGATCTGCTACACCAGCCGTGCAAAGGAACAGATCCATTTTTGGAGCAGCAAGATTCATCTCGGTAACAACGGATAGAAATTCAGAAATTCCGAGCTTAAGTTCTGCTTCCATAAAAGTTCAAACGAATGAATTACACTATGGAAAAAAAGGTTAAGCTTCTGAGAATTACAAGGTTTTTAAGGTTCTTTAGGATCCTAAAGGATTGGTCATGTTTATTACTGCTTACTTAAAAAAAACAACCCAGCACAGCTCGAGCGCTTATTAAGAAAATGCAAATTTCACATATAACTCCAAACAATAACAGTACCACGTCTTGCTAAACAGAACTGGGAATTAGCATTTGAGAACTTGTATCGCACCTTAAATCATCCACTCTTTTATTTTTCTTTTCTCTTTTTAATTAAAACTAATGCCAGGATCCTGCAGCATATAATTTCCTGCTTTGTGGAAATCCTTCTAATCGGGATATATGGAATGGATGTCCCCTTTAACCAGGCTGTTTTGCAACACACGCAATGCAGAAGGGAGTGCTATCATAACACTTCAATAGTTAAGTGACTTTATGAGAAAAATACTTCCAAATGTTTCCTAAAACCTTCCAAACCGCACCAAAGAACATTATCGTAATATTATGTTTCCCTATGGCCTCCAGTATTTAAGCTTGCTATTCTCGAAATGATACTTGGATGAAAAATATGAGTTTATGTAATGTGTAAACTGTTCCTAAAAGAAAAGTTGCCTTTAAAATTACTCTGTATAGATGTCAGATATTTTACATTTTCAATAGCCATTCCGTATTAATTGAACGAATGGTATTCCAGTGCTTTGGGTTGCACATGAAGAGTCTCCCTTTTAAAACCAGTCACTGCGTGATCTTATTCATAGCATATACTGAAAACAATAAGTGTCCTAAATGATTACATATCAAGTGATGCATAATAGATATCCATATTTCTTGCACAGTATACATAATCTATATAAACTGCAGAGCATATATCAATAACATATTCCAGCGAATCCAGCATCAAAGAGTTCGTTTATAGTAGGTTTTCATTTGACTCAGGGTTGTAATGTTCTGTGCAAGCATAAGCTAACCATTGCAGTGATTTCGCCAGCAAGCTGCTTTTTGGCAGATTATTGGCAGTACATATTGGCAACAAACTCGTGCAACTAAGCCCTTCTTATAACTTACAGGTAAATAATGATTTTAATAAATTTATGTAAAATGTTCCACTTGCTCACATCTGGTTTTGATCATTCACTCAACTGCCCAAATGCAAGCTTGTGTGCGTTCCTCAGGAAAACACTATGACTCTATGAACACACATTTCACCTTAATTATTTAACACTTTCTCAGGTACCCCACAAAGTAAATAATCAACGAAGCCCACTTTCATTGGGAGGTTTAGCCGAAGTAAACTTTGCCTGAAATGCTGAAGGAATTAATTAAAATTAATAATTTTATGCACGCAAAAATCTAAACCACATTTTGCTATGAGTACATTCATGTGATAAGAAAAACACAGGACTGTTGCACAGCTACCTCAGCCACAGGACATTAAAATCATAAGGTCCAGCCATTTGAGCATGCACCAATACAAGGACTCTACTTGAAAACGTGTTACTGTATGAGATGTTTTTACACCTTTGCTGTACCAGAACTGAAGCTTAAGTCAGGACAATGTCAACACGGATGAGTGTGAACATTACTGCATTAAAAAAATAGGCCCACGTAGAGACAGTGAGCTCAACCCCAACTGTTCAAACCAATGCCTTACATCTACAACTCTAAAAATTGTTCACGTGGAGACACCTCAAGTGATCGTGGAAATGAGTGCTCACTGAATGGTACTTTCAGGTCTCTACTGAAAAAGGCCTACAGTGGAAGAACGGCTGGTACATAAGAATTCAGTGGCAAATGAGAAAACCAAAATAGAAGAACTTAAGGCAAAGAATTCAATACCCAAGCCACCATATTGGATGGTGGTTCCCCCTACCTGCCATGCTCTTTCTACTGACAACGAATGCCAGCTGAGTCCATGCTGCGTGGGTCCTCCAGTACTGAGTGTCAGGAAGCAACACCTTCTGGCTGTGGAACATCGCTGCAATTAAGGGAAGCAATGTACTTCAAAGGGTTTTACATAGAGAATATACATGTCTATTCTGCTCGTGAATACATTTCAGAGTTTGTTTTTTTCGTAGTTATTTTACAAGGGGCACAATTATTAAGCATTAGATTGTAGTTGTGTTCAACACAGCTTAGCATTTGCTTGCGATTTTTGAACATTTATTCACTTACGGGAGTCAACACTTTAGGATTTTGTAAGGCTTTGCAACATGGTTAAAAGCCCGGTCAATTCTCACTGAGATATATGGGGCTTGCTGGTGAAACTCTCTATTCCTATAGCACACTTGCCTTTAATTAGATCTGCTTCGAGGATGCAGTATCCTTCCAGCACGTTATAAACCTAAGGGCATATATTTGTATTGTTTAAAGGCAGGAAATTCTGTGAACTGAAATGAGAACATATCCCTTTTGCCTTTACGGACTTTTGTTATTTTCTCTTCCTTCTGGGGCTTTGGAAACAAAACCAGTGAAAGCTGAAAGTTTGAACAATAGCAAATTACTTTCAAGGAAAAAAAAAGAGTCAAATACTAAGTATATTTTTATGGCTTTACTCATACACTTTGTATATACGTAAATTGGACACATCCAGGCAACAGCAAATACTATTTGCAGTAGGCCCTTAGACTGCAATAGGATCAGACTGGTTTCACCATAAAAGACCGTGCCTTTGCTGTTTTCGTTCATTATTATTCCTTTACTACCTTGTATTAACTTGTACCCCACCAACTTCATGACAGAGCGGATTGGTTTCATGGTAACCACAGAACTAGGGCAATCACATTTTTTACTGTAAGCAGAAAAACGAATAGTCTCTGTAATTCTTTTTGCTTTGACTACTTCTCCAAAGAGTCCCACATCGCTCCTTTAACTGATGCAAAAGGCTGGTCTGGAAGCACAGAATTCTGGGACCTCGTACAGTGTGCAGGCATGTGAAATGAGAACTGCTGAGATGAACAGAGTCTTGTGTTCCACTAAAATGAAGAGTTGGGCAGAGCTCTGCTGCCTTTTTGACAGA
Source organism: Alectoris magna (assembly GCA_030625065.1). Taxonomy (NCBI): domain Eukaryota; kingdom Metazoa; phylum Chordata; class Aves; order Galliformes; family Phasianidae; genus Alectoris; species Alectoris magna. Next base: position 255,218 of record CM060567.1, on the reverse strand, counting down.
GCAGCAAACTTTGTCACAGCTCAACTGCAGTGACAGTGAGAGCCTGAGCACTTACACAGAGGTTTCCCTCACAAACTGCGTACAACGAGCTGACTGCTTTTATCTAATAAGCTTAATAGCTAAATATAAATTACAGTGGGACGTAAGGCCTTAGAGAGACATTTGACACCCAAGATACTGGTTGGCTACTGGGTCTCTTCTAGCTTGTGTTCACACACGCTAATCCCTCTTCCTGGACAGCAGCAATTATGACACTGGTGAAATGCAGGACTTCAGTTTATTTGCTTTCATTTGGCACAGAGCTTCATGCCCATCTCATCCACTCTTGGAGGTTACAACCGAAGCTGGGATCGCAACGAGACACCATCAATCATCACAATAAACACAACTCAGCTGTTTCTGTGCACTCAGGGCCTATGGTGGAGAACAATCTTATTAAGGGATTTGAAAGAAGTAGCTTCACTTTAAATAAGTGCTCACAATAACGACTCCTAAAGAAACACTACTGATCAACCCTGGGGAACAATTAGCTAAGAGTTATTCATGCTGATCTGTAGGTTATCTGTCTTGTAGATCTTTGCATAATAGCAAAGCAGATCTATAATTATCAGCTACCAGCTACACCACTCCTACGATCTCTCCTGTAGAGGTGGGCAATGAAGACAAAGGCTTGGTTCCCACCTCAGACATCAGAAATGGAAACGGAGGATGGAAAAAGCAGGGTTCTGAAATCTAGCACCTATCTTCACCTCAACTGCCCCAGTTATTATTTACTCCTGGGGTCACATAACCGTACAGCCTCTCTTAGTCAGTGCCAACTCACTGAACGTTTTTTGCCCCAGTGGTCAAGGAACAAGTTATACTGGGTTTTGAAAGGCAGCAGCATACAAACACGTATCAGCCACTCATTTACTGGTCCTGCTTACCTTATTTTTAGATCTTCTGGAAATGTAATTAAACACACCTAGGAGCAAAATCACAGCTCAGTTCACGAACTACACACACACACACAAAAATGATCGAGATACCTTTTGTTAAAAGTCATGGCAAATTAGAAGGTCCAACTAATAGAAGCAGATGCACTGGCTGCTAAGTTGTAGTTGCAGACAGAATTTTTTCTGCTAACATCAAAAGAACAAGGTGTTCATATAAATGGCCTTTTATTTTGATCCTATTATTCTATATGAGCTAGAAGAGAGATCAAAGGAAAAAGTACCCAGGTTTCACTATTAACACTTAACATAACTCCAGTCAGAAAATCCTTTCCAGATTGCTAGCGCAATTTAAAGCACAGCACATTTTTGTTGTTCTGTTGGAAAATATACCTGAAGGCACTGTTTTGATTCCCTGACCACCTTTTTCATTGTGGAAAATTGCTTCTGATATATGTATTTTCAGTTATTTTCTTTCTTTCTTTCTTTTTTTAATGACAGCAACCCCCAGAATCCCTAGGTTTGGGAACTACGCTGTTTTGGGTCTTACATGCTGTCAGGGGGAGACAAAGCTGCCCTGTGCTGGTGACAGTGTATTAGAGACTGCATTCAGCAGGCAGGAAATTCAAATACTGAAGCTTGGTGCAGTCCCTGCCAGTGGCAGCTCCACTGAAAGCAAAGCATACCAGCTTCAATTGAGTATGTAAACAAACCTAATGGGCCTTTAAAATATGTAAAGGTTCCTCTTGATAGCTGGCAAGAACAAACGCGCTTGAAGATTTTGTATTGCTTACTGTGATATTATCCAGGCCTAGTGCTATTAATTAATAGTTCTATTGCCTCTCTTAGAGCACACCGACATTACGTAAAGAAAAAAATAAAAATACACTGTATTTCTTACAGTGTCCAAGTACAGTAAAAAATATTAATGTTAAGCCTTTCGTTGGATGTAAGTGACTCATGGATGTTCCAGTAACTTACGGCAATTCAGAATATCACTTCAAGTGAATTCCCTTCGCCCAGAGTGACCATCGAAATCCGCTAACAAACAGGTACAGCTTTTTGGACTACGTTTGGAACAATCAGTAATCTAGCAGTCATTTTAAAATAAATAAATAAATAAAGAGGGCATATGTCCTTCTTCCCTGCCTTCCCTCCTTCGCTCCCCCCCCTCCCCACCCCCCCCCCCCCCCTTTCCCAGTTGCTATTAAAACATTCATGTTACAAAGTTGTTCCAAAGTTTATTGTAAATGCCAAAAAGTGGGCACCGATCCCACAAGAGCTGGCTCGGTTATGGCCCACCATCTTGAACATATTCATTTTATCCATCTCGGTGCCAGGAGATTTTCTTTTTTTTGTCTTCTTTTTTTTTTTTTTTGACTTAACTTTTCTCTAATAGCAGTAGATTGCGCACACACGAAGAGATAGTAAGCCATGATTCTGGGAACTTGCAATGCTAAACGCATGCAGGTGAGCTGTGGCCTAAAGTGAGCATTACAATTACGGGTTAAATGAGACAAAATGTTTCATGCACAGTCAGAATATGTTCGTATTACACATAGCAGCCAGCTGGCTATAAATCCAAGAAGTAAGCTGGAAATCTTTAGAGTTTAAATGGATGAATACAGATATAAATGGAAGAACAGCGGTTTGTCACCGTATGAATGACTTTTAACTGAAAAGAGTGGATTGCTTTTACGGTGGTTTTCCAATAGAGTAACCTTGTTGAGATGAAATTAAGAATAAGTGCGATGATTGGAATGTTCCACACATTTATGTTTTCTATTCTGTTTTGAGACACAGAAGTCTCATCCTGAGCCTCTGAACAATCACAACGTGGCTTTAGATACAGGTGCTCTTAGTGAATAGGGACACCAGTTCCTTAATAATACCTCTGCAGCTGATGAGCTGTAAGCAGGACTACTCCATCAATTTATTTCAGATTCAAATTACCACGAGCTGAGCTGAAAGATGCTCTGAACCACTTTTCTTGCCATACTTTCAGCTTTAAGTGAGGCAGACTACAGCCTTCCGCATTCCAGATATATGAATCACTGAATCTACAGCCACGATCCTTGGTGCATGAGACCACGAGACTACCTTGATGCTGCTAAACCAGCACCTTCCTATCAAGCCCAAAGGATGTGAGAGGTGCATCTGAGGCGTTCTTTTGCAGGCACCAAAAACAGCCCTAAAAGTTTTCACAAATGGATGGACCTGAAGGATCTTCTGAAGAACTTCAGGCTCCTATCAAGAAATTTGAAGCATGTGTTGTCTCTCCATCTAAAGCAGATGTAATTCCCACCTGAACCCAACAGCAAGCTCCTCTTACCAAGCACAGTATCTCAGCTACACTTTAAAGATGTAAAGGACCTTGGTATGGGTGAACTGTGCTCATATTCAGTTAGATGTTATAAATAGATAATCTGCATACAAAGAAGTTTTCAAAAATCTTTACGATTGGAGGTGAGCTCATAGTTTTGATGTACTCACAGTTGACAGAAGGGGTAGATGGAAACTGTAGGAAGGCTGATAACAAGCTCGCTCCCAAAACCTTTTCTCCTATGTCTCTGAACTGATTGACTGGGAACTGAGGAGGAAAGAACAAAGATTTGCTGTTCTTTACAGTCACGCAATGAAAGTGTAGGTTAAATACAGGAAGTATTTGCAGATTTCAGATATTCTGGAGACCTTTGTTGCTTTTTCCTTGCATTGAGATTTAATCTCAGCCCCAGCAAAGTGCTGGGCTTTCAAGTTCTACCGTCCTCCACTTCGAGAGAACCCTACCCACTTTGACACATGCCGAAGTGAATACAGATTTTAACTTCAGCTTTTTGTAGCCATTTATTCGTGCTAATACGGAAAGGAAAAAATGTCTCACCAAGAACAGAAGGTCTAAAATTACACTGCTGAATAAACTAATAAAATGTTTTATATTTTTCACGTTGTCAATAGAACATGTCCACACGAAGATACAGCTATAGCTTTAAGAAGTTTGGATAGACATCTTTCCTAACGCTTGTGTTCCGTATCAAACGTGTCGTAATCACGACCTTTAAGCATAAAAAGCATCTAGAGCTTTTCGTTTGAGAAATAAATCTCATATAAGATATCTATGCACCTCTAACTCACTGAAATGTATCATTAATACCCACTACGACATTTTAGAATGCCTTTCACACCGGAGGTTAGTCTTCTCACTACAGTTCCGAACAAGCAATGTTTCTGCTTCTTTAGCATCAATCAAGCTTTAATTTCAGATTATTTGTCTGAATTCTTAAAATAAGCAAGTTTTTTTTATAGAACCAATTTCTGGAAAAAAAAAAACACCATCCTCAGTTTGAGGATAATCAGCTATTCTACTCTAACTGGCCCTCACTTGGAGGCTGTATGATCACGTACACGTGGACTGTACGACAAATCCAAGAGACGTTCTACCACTACTCACATGAATAAGCGTGAACACCTTTAACGTTTTGTTTTCGTTATGCTGCTGCATTTTACCTTTGGTTCTCAGAAACCTTTCGGTGCAAATATCAGCACTTCACCTTGCACGTCTTTCCATACATCACCCAGAACCTTTTTCCTTTCCTCTCCAAATCCAAAGTTCCCTTACTTCACTCTCATAACACGTTCTCTCTGTTATGTTCTTCCCAAGCATACAGGAAGCATCGTGTGAAGTGCTGAGCATCTTCCTACCACGCTGGATAAAAAGGGGGCTAACAACACTCAGCACATTGCTTACAGCACAACGGGTAACTCAAATATCAGATCTGCCAACATCAGCAATATCTGGCATTGCAAACCTTACTGAGTAAGATCAGGAAAATACCCGGCCATAAGACATTCAGAAGCATCACGTGCAAAAACATCGCTAGGGAAACTTCCAGTTCTCACACAAGCATTCAGATAATTTTGATGGGTCATCTGTACCGTTAGGTGCTTTCTGGAAGTACTTTCCTCCTTTGCCTTTATTTTGCTTTGTGAAGAAAACAGGAGATGAAACTCTCACCAGAAAGTAACAAAAAGTACACATTAACCTTTAAGTACGTCAGGTTTTGGTAAACAGTGAGATCACTGGAAATCTTATCTTCTGCATATGAATTAGAGGAGGGTAATGTGACTGAGCAAAAAGTCATGGGCTACTTTCATCAATATATGCCTTTTATGTAAAATAGCCTGTTAATTTAAAACTAGTTTTCAGTGTCTCTTAAGAGGCAATCAGCTTAAAATTAATCAAAGTGCTGTGCTGTTGCTTAAATGGGAGATGGGCACCTCCAGATATTCAGAAAACTCCTTGGGGCAGATTGCTCTGAGGCCAAAGGCTTTGGTCCCAGGGTCCATCCCTACCACAGGGCGATGGCTGCACGGTGGGTGAGGACCCACAGCTCTGCTCACCTCATGGCCAGACAGCGAGCGGTACACGAGGTTCCCTGGCTGATATCACTTAGCACAGGCAGCAATGGGCCTGACTAGATAGCAGGAAGACTCTGGGACCGCAGGAAGACATTGGGGCAACAGACAAGGTGCTGTGTGTGTCCCAAGGACTTCAATAAGGCTTGACACGAAGGCAGATGAGAGCCCACAGGACCTCCGGATGAAAAGAAGACTCAATGTAAACATGATCAACTTAAATCAGGGCTGTGTGGTTGAAATCACTGCACAGAGTCAAACAAGGCAGTAGGAACCAGGAAGGCTGGGCTCAGCTCACCAGCCACTGCATGAAGCTACAGCCCCCAAATTTCAGCTCCTTTTTTTTCAGCCGATCATCACCATGCCCTTAGCTTTCATCAGTTCTTCCTCCTGCATTATCTCATTTACCTACGGCTTTCCCTGCCTACATTGTTTCTACCAAAGCTACCTCCACGAGGTACACAACGTTAATTCTTCATGAAAAAAAAAGTTATTTTTCCTCTATGCTTCTCCTTAAAACATTCCTTCACTTGTTCAGTGCCCAGGGATGACTGACTAAAAAGATAAATCCCGTAGGAATAAAGCACTGATGGATATCAAAGGTGAAATTGGTAATTATTTTGTACCAGAAGTCTGAAAACACCTTCCATCAGCACGTACAGAAGAGGTCTGTATTTACCTACAAATGTATTTCCTTAACGTTTTGTGATTGATTTCCTTCAGTGAGAATAACCAACTTACAATTTTCAGCATTTACTAGGACCTTATTTCATGAATTTGTATGAAAGGCAGAAAAGTATAAATGTTTAAAAGCAGCCAGGAATACACGCAACGCAGTCTTTGTGGAAATGGTGCAATTATGTTTAAAATACCAAACGCTCAAATTACTTCTGACATTTGGTCTGAGTTGCTTTAGAATTTGCACCTATGACCAATAAAAAATAGCGGTTCTGAAGGAGACGGATTATTTCCTTTGCAATATGTTACCACAGAGCAGTTATTCTCTCTTTCTACCAGATCTGACAGCCATTCAAACACACGGGTTTTGCTGCACACTCAACTAGAAATATGATCTCTTCTTGGAAACTCCTCTCAAAAACATTTTCTTCTGTCAATTCTCAGTAAGTGCATACAATAACAAGCGTGACTATTGAACTTTTAAAGTATCAATGTTCAGTCATCTTCCTGAGTTTACATATGCAGCTGTAGGGCTCAAATCAGGAATAAGATTCTGAAGGACTGTGATCTCTGCCCACAGTTTAGATGCTTACCATCATCTTTTTGTGGTCATTAACTGGCACTGCTTTCTCCTCCTCCATTTCCAAAGGGATGATTCACAGGCTCGGTCTTCCAGGAACCAACCACTTTAGCTATTCTCTACGCTTCCTTCAACTCTTCCTCACCAGCGGCCAGCCCTCTGCTTGACCCTACCTTTAATAAATGTATGACTGGAGAGTCTCAGCTAAAATGCTTGTTGTGCCTTCTGAGAAAAGAGTGACTAACTGACACCTAAAACCCAGAATTGCACCGGTGAGCTTTCCAAACCATCCTGCAGCCACAGCAGCCTGCAAGCTGGTTTCAGTGAAAAGAGTCACTGCTGAAGATGAAACTGCCAGATTTCTTCACTTTGTTATACAACAATCGTGTACACGGTATTCTAACACTCTGCTCTGAGCCACACACAGGATATTAATCACAGTGCAGGTACAAACTAGATCAGCAACCCAGCAGCTCACTCAAAACGAGAAACAACTCATCGGCAATCATTCTTCTTCACCCACCTGCTTGGACCTCTTCCCCCACTGGCTAGCAGGCCAGTTTGGCTACTCACACTAATTAAGGTTACGTGCATGCATTTACTACCTCCTTCCAAAAGTAATTCACCGAATTGCTGGACCCACATCTCTATGGACTACCTTGAAGAGACAGACAATGCCAAGCTAACCTCCTCTTCAAACATGTTCCTACAAGAAAGAGAGCATTTTATAATGCCTACCTACCTGACTGATGAGGCACTGTGACCCATTCCGGGCTCTCCTGTTTCCTAAGCTGACCTCTGGTTCTTACCTGGATGCTACAGTTGTCCCCTTCCCACCTTCACAGACCTCCTGCAACGTCCGCAGCCTTTCAGCAGTGACAGAACGTGGCCTTGCAAGGGCATCAGCCAGCACTGTTCGGACTTTTGGAAGCTCCCCTTTAGGTACCATGCGTCTATATGGGTCAACTTCTCTCACAAAATCCCTCACTGATCCTTTCTGCTGTACTTTTCTCCCATGAGCCCTCTGATGAAGCACAAAGCCTTATAAGACCTGGCCTCATCTGCCACTAAACCATCCAGCACCATCTCCGTTGTCCCACATTTTCAGATAACGGTAGAAATTATTTTTGCTGTCTTCATTTCCCAGAAAGACTGCCTTGAGGTGTTCAACTTTCCCCTGATCATCCAACCAGATAAGAAGCAGCGTTTAATTTTGTTATACACGCATCGGATGGTCAAACAAAGCGAACCTTAACAACTAAGGTTTGGGGAAAAAAAAAAACCAAAACCAACCACAAACACCCACTTTTTGTATTAGAAGCAGAAAAAGGAGGCTGAAGAAAATGCCAACCTCTCAGCAGGCAATGAGCATCTTAACAGAGAAAAGCAAAATCAGAAAGTCGGTGATAAATTCTATCATCACTTCCAGGAGAAATACAGAAAAGAGCTTCACATGATCTCAGCTGCTGACTGAGGGTCACAGCAGGACACAGAAGGAAGCACCAGATGACCGGGAAGGCTATTTCAAAAGGTCTGCAAGTTCTCCAGTGCTAAATTTATACTCGGATGCTTAGAGTGAAAAGTGTAACAACTAACTTCCTCAGTTAAAAACATCAGGGGAAAAAAAAAGCAACAAACAAATGAAAATCTTGACTCTGAGAGTCAACAGGAATATCGAATCCTCTGAGTCAGCAGGCAAACGAAAAAGGGCTGAAATACAACCCAAGGAAAAAGCAGACAGTGCTCAAAACAGAGAAAAACACTTTGGACTATTTTCTTGAAATGTCTGTTTCTCATTTGAAGGCACTCGTCTTCAAACCAACCTGTGAGATAGGAGCCCTTCCAGAACACACTGCAACGGGTGCAGACAGCACTGGCTTCAAAAAAATGCCTTCTACCAAACAGCTACGCGGAAGGCTAGCCCACCCCCTCAAATGACACGCTGCTCAGACACATCATTCATTGCTTCCAGGCAGCTGCATTACAAATCATGCTGGTGTAAAAAGCATCACCCACCGAGAACCTGCAACACAACCCTTCTGCAAGCACCTGTCCCTCAGAGCAGCGCCAAGCACTGCGCTCACGCTGCTGGCCTGCTGCTGCTCGCTGACAGCATTACCTTGCCTGTCGCTTCTGGCATCTTTCTTACAGGTGTCAGACAATGGAAACAGCTATTCTCAATGTAACTGTCCTTCAGAAAAAAAGTCAAGCTGGTTATTTCAGAAGCTCGGACTTTACCTATGTGTATCTATACACATGGAGATGTTCTGAGCAGGAAATTCCTGTAGCAACTCCAACTTCCAACCTTAGCATTTCCAGACCCTCACACGCAACTTGGCTGTTCGCTGTTTTCTTACAAAGTAGCTTTTAGAAATTTAAGCTAACTTTCCTCCTGTGTGCTAAAGTCATTTAAAAAAAGAAGCAACAACAACAACAGCAACCACCCCACCACCACACAGATGCGTCACCAGTTAGAGGTGGTAAAACGCCATCACTGCAGATGCACAGAATCAGCTGCAAGAAAAAGGTTTACTCGGTAAACAACACAGCTGAGATTCCAAAGTTTTTCACTCCGTTCTATCTTCAATGGCAGAAGGAGCTCCTGGCTGTGCATTGCTCTCAAGTGGCCTCAGTGCCACCGGTCAGCACCTCTGGCCTAATGGCTAAGCCAGATGCAGGAAGCCTCCCAGTTCCAACTCTTATTTTCCAGTGAACGTTTTATTCTGCAGCTCCTCGACCTCTCGGTGCAAAAGAGCTGGTTATTCTGCCCTGTTGCAGAGAACTGTGCTATCTGATCTACTCTGTGGCTTCCACACCGTGTTGCAGCTCAACCGACAGCAACATCTATAAAATCCCATCCTGTCTAAAGACGTTTCTCCTAGGTACAGTGTTTGCAAAGAGCAACAGAAACTGCTATTTTTAAAATGTGGGGAATGCGGTCCTTACCCAGAGTAGTTCCAAAATCCCTCGCCATCAGTTATCCATTACCATTCAGAACCTGTGTCTAACTCGGAAATTCAGACTTCAGTGCATTTACTCTGAGTTTTATAGTACACTAAACTGTTTAATTGCTTTCTACAGGAAGTAATACAGAATTATTTGTAGATTCGGTAATGGAACCAGCGAGCCAATGATCTTCCACTTCTGAAGTTCTCCAGCTATCCTGAAATAATAAAAATACATCAAGACAGAAGCGAGAAAGCAAGTGGACAGTTCTCTACAGCTCCTCAGTAATAAACAGTACAAGCGCGATACTTCACCAGAATGTTCAAAAAGTAAATTGAATGGCAGCATGATTGCAGTGGTTCCAGTTATGTTAATTAGGCTGAATTCATGGTTCATTGATGCTGCAATTATGCTGCAAAGAAATGCTGCAAGCATGCTATCTCATCCCACCGCAGCCTGCTGAGTATGCTGCCATTATTCTTCTTATGGCAAAAAGACTTTCTAAAGAGATACCACGGAGGAGTCACGTTTATACTCACTCCACACAGTTTACAAAGGTGCAATTAGACAACTGCATTTGGACACTTTCTTCTTTTACAGATTTAATAGGAAAAACAGCTCTCCAAATTCACCGGCAATTTTTTAAGCATGCTTTACTTTGCCAATTTGCATACTAAGCATACAAATTATAAGCCTTATTAGCCCCATTTCAAACACTGGGTAAGTAAAAGAGGTGAAGAGAACTGCCCAAAGTTATGTACTACATCACGGGGAGGAGAACCCAAACGTCTCCTTCCCTTCCTTTACGGACATCTCCTCACTGTCCACTGTGAACTGGATGTAATAACACTGGAAGCACACATCACCCAAGTGCAAAACCATCCACTGTGAAAGATGCTTTAATCAAGTGAGAGCTTTGCTTTCAGTGTTTTTCCCTTTGACCAAATGATGACTTTACGATCAAACCATCAACAATGAATTAACCTGATGATCGAACTTAATTTCGACTCAAAGCATATTTAAATCTACATGCTTGCATTGAAGCAAGTGCTCTATTTTTATTTTTTGGACTTCACTGTTATGTGCTCAGTTCCTAGTAACTAAAATTTTGTTAAATCTACCTACAGACGCCCACAAATAATGAATATTAAGAGTTTATTTCATACTTTTAATATCAATTTTGAAATTAAGGTTCTTTGCTAAACTATTATCTTGCTATATTTAGTGCAGGAAAACCGAATGCAATGCTTAATTCAGCAGTATCAGACTTCCAACATGACTGTTTCTTCATTCTCCAAGAACTGTTTGGTAAGTGAAGCCTTTGTTGCCCGTTCCCTGGCAATTATAGGTGAAGAAAGCCTTCACAATACCAAAGGAATGCATAAGTAAACCACAGCAGGACTAAAGCAGAATACTTAAACTTGTGTTCCCTGGTCCCTTATATTGACATGCATGTTCCTCAATGGCCACAGTGCGCCATTCTGCAAAACGAAGGACAAATGGGCATTACAGTCTCAAATTACTGGGAGAAGAAACACGATGAGCTTAATATGTTGGCCTGCAAAGAGAGGTAAATGAGCTAACATGGCAGCAACTCAATCTCCAAGTAGGTAAGGTGTTAGAGGCACCTTCAGCAGAAGTTCTCAACACTTTTCAGCTTTTTATTGGGCTCAAGAGACAGGGATAGGGGGAGATAATCTTTCAGGCAAGAAGCCAGTCTGCTTTCTAAAGAATTATTCTGCCTTCAAAAGACAGACTTCTCGTGAAATGCATTTTCTAATGTCTTCATTCTTCAAAAACATGACGTGGAATCAAGTGTCCGAACAGAAGCCAGCCCAACGCATACCTCCAAAGAACTAAGAAACCTACCAGCCTAAATTCCAGGCTCACAAGTGACTCAGAAGTTTAAGTGTCATTAAAGACAACGGTGCTTTTTAAAAAAGTAGGCAGATCTTTAAAATATTTGATCCCGGCCACTTCAAAGTTGGCTCACTGAACTCTGGGATGATTGAGTTTCCGTAACACAATTACAGTGGTAATGGAGCTGGACTGAAAGCTAGGTTCAGCTTTCAAACAATCTCCCCAAAATAGTTGCAGATGATGCGTATTTTAGCTTTCTGATCCTCAGGTGACACAAGTATAAAGACTGTTAGCGAGACACGCATTAGAAAAGGAAGGCAGTACTCTGACTAGAATAAAAACATCTTTTCCGCAGATGAGTGGACATCCATAACGATTTAATCTAACGAGACATCCAGCTTACATGCCCATTTAAGAACGGTAATGGTCTGGCAGGTTTGTTGCTCGATGCCTCGTTCAATAACTAACCCAGTTACTTCTCTTTTTTCACTCATATTATCTCAGGTCTTCCCCAGATTAAATCTACCAGCAGTATTCACTCACACCACAGCTTCAATTAATACCCGGCCTGAGTCTTAACACAAGGAATTCACTCATCGACTGCGCCTTGGATCTGGCTTTTATAATGAGTTTTGTAACGCTCTCAAGATGAGGAACCAAAACCAGTTTGACACTACAACAAGCCTCTATATAAACAGAGGTCTGAAAGCACATGAGGAATAACAGAAATATTTAACAGACACTAAATAATGTCAATTTGAGAAATAATTTGTACGTTATGCAAGAGCACATAAAACCCTCTGCGTTCAGGTATGCAATTAGCCCACTGGTTCTGGCTTGCAATCTCTGCTTCAACGGGAGTTTAACTGCAGCACAGAAAATGATGTCAAGTCAACTTGACTAGGACAAGCACCTATGTGCTCCAAAAGTTTTATTACTCTCCCTTGAAAAGCATTGCCACGGACAAGAGGAAAACTAAACATTAAATACGCCATGAAGCATGCCAAGACACAATTACACTGTTTCCCCATTTCTTTGTGCTAACTTACACTGAGGAGACAGGAAGGTAATAAATGGCCGAGGTTCGTATGCAGGATGTAAAGAACTTGATGAACTTAGAAACAGCACAAGTCTTAAAAACATCTCAGAACTCTGATGAAAATAAGCAAAGCCTATAGTATGAGTTCATCGCTGAATCCACACCAACCTGTGCCCCTGCTTAGAAGCCAGTAGAAGTTAGCACACACTTGTACCGAGTTTTACTAAGAATTTATCAATTTCTTCTAACCTTACGCTCACCTAATCTGCTCCCAAACTGAAAACAGCAGCTATTTTATTGTCTCTGATACATAAAGCAATACAGCAATACTGTGAAATATTGTGAAAGCTGCCTATTTGCTTCATTAAAAGAAAACAATCTAATGCCTAACGAGTGCCTCCTATTCACCAACTCAAAAGTGACAGAATGGGGAAAAAAAAAACAAAACACTTCTAAATTCACTAAGTAGGCAAAAATCACTCTTAACAATCCAGTCTAACAGGCTGTCATGACTGATCTTCTCTATGTGCTCAGGACAAGCAGGGACTGGGCCACGATGGAAGAGGTCCGACTATCAGCATCCCCTGAGTACAGGGCAGCATGACTGACAGCACATCCTTACCTATCGTACCGGTTCTCCCTTGACAACACAAAGAATGATTCCTCTATTACCTGCAGCGATTTACTGAAAAGCCTTTTAAAACGCCCCGTGTTCCACGAGCTGGACTGAAGGAAGATGGTCAGTGGAGCAGATTACATCTTAAAAGCACAGATCATCCATTACCGACAGCTTTTATATCCCACACTTGAAAAAATAAAGTCCTCGTCTACATACGTATCCATAATACGTTTGAAATACGTACAGCAAATATAAAGACTGAGGGTTTAAACCCTCGCTTTATCAGCTCCGCAGCCCAATTTGGTGATCAACTAAACCTACAGTACATTTTCATCAAGTGCTGCAAATCAGCAAAATATTAAATGAATCTTGAAAAAATGATTATGAATCCACAGTTCTGTTTGACTGTATAATTCTATTTAAGATTAAAATTACTATCATAAAAAGGCCACTTTCTGAATGTAATTCCACAAAAACATCATCACAAAAGCTTTTACTGCTATTTATGTCAGAATGTATTTTAAACAGTTCTAATCATTTACCTTTGTGGACACTTAATTAAAATTACAAAACCAATTTTAATCTGTAGTCCAATTAATATGCAAATATATGCAAATGTGGTAAATCAAGGTGGTGATTAAGTTAAGGACACTCTATTTCATGTCTGCTTTAAGTGTGAAAACAAACAATCTTTTTTGTAATTGTACTGATGGATTGTGATGTTTATAGGGTTAGTATGGGGTACAAATGTTTATGCATCAACATTATGCCAAAACAAAGATTTTATACTCTGGAGTGATTTAGCATCCAGCATACATTCAGATGTAACAAAGTCATTTTGCAGTCATCTTGTGAATTAGAATAAGGTCAAAGCAAAGTTAAATTTCTATGTCATCCATTTGTATGGCTATTTAAAATTCAACAATCACTTTCTGATGTGTTAGGTAAGAGCCAAGAAGTCTCAAGAATGGCATATTATCACCCTTTATCATTTAGTGTTCATAATACACTGGTTTATCTTTGATACCATTACAGAAATAGTTCTCCCATTAAGGTGCAAAGATATTCATCCTTTTTAACCCTTTCTCTTCCGCCAATTCGGATTTTTCAACTTGCAGCCAACGCGAGGGTTTCTCTACAGCCAAGCTCTGCACTCACCCAACACCGGTAAAGCTCCCATCGGTGCCCATTTCTGCACTCACTTCTCACCTTCCTCCCCAGCTGCTGGCTCACAGAGGCGGCTGCTGCTTCCATTTCCCTGCAGGAAAGCCAATAATCTGTTGCTCCTCGAAGGAACAAATGTGAATTCCTTCGACTCACGCAGCTCCACTTGGGGCATCTCAACTCCTGGCCTTAAGCAGCTGATTTCCTCGGCCAAGAAAATAACCATGTTGGAATACGCAGCATTTAATTCTACAGCTTATTTGAGATATGCTTGGGAGTTCGGGAAGCGGCACAGCTTTCCCTTTGCCTCATATTCTCAGAAGGAACCGAAGCAGTTTTGAAACAAGTTTTGTGCAGAAGGGCTGCGTCCATCTAACATCATACAGTGCTCCCTGAGTATAAAAACAAGGCAGCAACCCCCTCTCGCCACGCAGTTTCTTTCATAACTGTTGAAACGTTCATCAAATATCACACACGCATTACAGGACAGCAAAAACGGATTGTTTAAAGTTGTTCTCACAAAAGTGATTCATTTCTCTTTTTTTCTCTTTTATTTTGAAGCTCGTGTCCAGAACAGTTTATGAGATTAAGACGAGGTATTAATAGAACATTTTTACTTCGAGTACTTTATGTTTCTGGCATTGCTATTTTTTTTCACCACAAGACATCAGAGCTGCAAATTCAGCTGAATTCAGTAAAGCTGTGTTTAAAAACACATTCTGGCTTGACTAATGAACGCAAAATAACTGGAAATGATTTTAAATATTTTCGCAGTTTTAATAAGGAAAATGGACACGAGCTATGTTTGCAATCACTGACTTTATAAACTCGTGTGGCATGTGCACTGCTCACCTCAGATTATAGGCAGCCATTAGGACTCTGTAACGAGCAGGACTGACTCACTGAGGTGTCACCCAGACTTAACGAGGCACCATACGACTCACCTGGCACAGGTTCTACAATGACATTTCAGTATGTGGTTTCTGGCTAAAAACAACCCCGATCTCCTTCAGCCCTTAACTGGACTCTTGTGAAAGAACCGCTTTCTGCAGACACGGTCACAATCTGCAGTAGGAACTAGAAGGAGCCAAATGATTGCTATAGCCTGCTCCACCTCCAGCTGCTCTGCTATGCCATCACTATGTCATCCATGGCTGGTTTCCATCATTTCATTCCTTGCTTTCAAAAAGGAAAACACATACATTTCCAAACAAGAGCAGCAAAGGAGGATGGAACAGCAGCCGGTGTAGCTGGGAGTCATGGATGAGTTTTGGCTCTGTAGGCTCTTAGGGCACTGAGTTTGTGCCTTGAACAAACCCATCGCTGCATATGAAAGGATATGAAAGCAGGGCACCACGGAAGCTGAGATGCGTACTCCACTGAACATGCATGACAAGTTACCTGCAGTGCTTCCAGAGACACCTCCAGCTCATCCTAGGATCTGAAATTAAACCTACAGGTACAAAATATGCCAACAGAGTTCACAGAGCTGCTGAAGCATCAGCGGCAGCTTATTTTTAGTGGGAGATAGAAAGCGATGCCCTGTATCAACCATCATCACGGGATGAATTTGTTGTAACCGACTGCACTAATACAATAGCACTGCCGACACAGACTGAAACTTAATCCCTCTGAAGACATGGAAGCTTCTTTTTTCAAACCTGTACAACTGAAGGACAATCTCACTACTGAGTATCCAAGAAGATGTTTCTCTTTAGCTGTCCTTCCCATATTCACTATTTGTACCTTCTTAAATTGAGCACACTGTAAATAAGCTATTATTCTTGATCACTCTATGAGCATTATCAACTGAAATTCTCATTAACCAGTTTTCATGCACTTAACTATGAAATACTCTTCTTGGGATGAAGCAGATAGAAGTTTACATGCATATTTAAAAACTCACGCAGCATTTCAGTACAAGAACAGAGTGGGATTCCACCTCCAACTGCAGCTCCAGAGGTAAAACACAAAACAGAGCAGAAGAAAATCAAAAGAAATAGAGCATTATCTCATTTAGGAACAGAAACTGGAATGCTACACAGGAAAAGAAATACATATTTAAAAGCAGATCTCAAAGCAACACTTCTACGCGGCTCACATTTAAAACTGCAATTTGTAAATGGTCAAAGTTGTATTTTAAAAGTTAAAGGTGCATGCAAAACAAATCAAAAATCAACCAAGGGATTCTTTCCCCTTTTCTATAATGTATAGCATGCTTGCATCATGCTTCTTCACATTAGAAATTCAGGTCTTGTCTGTCCTAGGAGACTGCACGGCGACTGGAGAACTGGAGTGAAATGATCACATCATCACAAGGAAAAAGAATGTGAAAACTGAGCATCTGAGTGCAAAACTGCTCTTTGGGTGGGGTTTTCATTGTTTTTACTTTATTAACCAACGCTGATCCTTGCCAGCTACTAAACAAGAGCAAGTGAGACGAAAGGTTTCCGTGTCTTTGTCTCGATTACCCTTTACAGCACAGCGCAAAGGAAGAAAACGAATTATGCTTTTACACACACTGGTCTTCTGTGTGTGTTTGGGGGAGAACAGCCTAAACACGTTACGATCTTTAACATTACAAAAAGCAGGAAAAAAAAAAAATATATATATATGAAGAAATGGGTACTGTCAAAAGCCAAAAAAACACTGTAAAAGTTTCTATTATGCCTTACAGGGCAGCAGGAAAGGCAAACCTCGTGTAAAAATAAATGATTTCTCTTTTTAAGCTCACGTTCTCAAGTCCTCTTCTGTGTCTCACATATAATCCCCTCCTGTAAGTTATGACTGAGTGCCTTGAAAGAAGATCCCCATTCACCTACTATTTAATAGGGATTCCAATGACCAGGTTTCTTGAGTTTCTGACCCCCTGCATTTCATGATTTAAACTGTATTTAAACGTATCTAAACCACTTTGACTCTTATCAACCATTTAATTACCCATTTGTCCTACTTGCCATTCACCGAAGCTAAGTTTCAGCGCTACTTCTGCAACGAGGCTGCATGTCTGTCAATCACAAGATTTTCTTTGAAATTAACTTGGAAAAAAAAGCCACGTCCTTGATTAGTCCTGTGATGCTGGAGACGCCGATACATGGCACTGCAAAAATCCAGCAAGAAATCTGCAGTTTTTAAGGCAATGGATACCCCTCGATCCAACCAACAGGGCTGGAAGCAGAGAAGGGACTCTCAGTGATGTAAATTACTCCAGCTGACTTCCACACAAGTGCAGCGCTGTAAGGCAGCTGAAGGTTTCGTCCCCAGGCCATTAGGCATGGCTGATCGAACAAGCCATTGAGAAGCATTGATCCCATTGCTTTTTGAGCCAGACTCAGTTACAGGGAATATTAAAATCATAACTTTCAGGGGGGGAAAAAAAAAAAAAAGTTATCTTAGCCGCATAACAAATGAGCAGGAAAAAAAACTGCATTAAGCTCAATATTACACCTTTCCCTCGGTTGCAGGATTTATGGCATAGGTGCTACCCAGGTCAGGTAATTCCAAAATTAGGCATCGACTCTCCTGTTTAGCTTCAGCAGGGGATACTGCTACTACCACCAACCAAGTCAATGAAGTGGAGATGCTATCAGAGTCTGATGCTTACCTTATAGAATTAAAGAATCCAGGTCAGAGTTAAATAGTTTGAATACACTTCATTTTCTTTTATGACATTGTGCTGGAGAGGGCGTTATTATTGCCGTCTTTGAAAGTAAAAAGAAATTCTTGCTGGACACAGTAGTGCCCAAACACAAGCCTTTATTTGAAGATTAAATACAGCTGTGACCTGAAGTGAGAGCACTGATCATTAATGTGTGGGAATGCTGACTGGAATATAAGCTAATTGGAAGGTAGCTATGATGGGATGTCCTGCCAATAAACCTGCCCGGATAAACAGAATTGGCTTTGGCACTGCCTTGGTAAGCATGGCTCCATTCTTTTGAATAAGCTGAGAAGCCCAAACACCAGAGGTTGTCTGGGATCTCCTCCCATAACGGGGAGACCCTAATTAGCAAAAAGGGCTCATCAAACTCTAAGGGTATCTCAGAAATTCAATCTTTGCCTCGGATTGCTCCAGAAGCAAGCTCTGCTGGAGGTGTTAAGATTTGATTATTGGCAGATAAAAAAGAACTGAGCACACTGCAAGCTCCAGAAATATGGGCTTGGGCACACACACGTAAAGAACTGCTGTTCAATCAATCTTTCGCATCAAATCAGCCACACACTTTTACTCTATTTGAAGATGTGGTTTCATAGTTTGGTCCTTTGGGGCTTGAGAACTTTGCTTGCTGTGTCTCCGAGGCAATGCACATGAGAAGCTGAGATCTCAAGGCTTCATGAATACCAGCACCTGGTTACACGTGGGACATCTGCTGCCCTGAGAGGGGCAGGAAGGGAAATGCCAATGATAGTAAATACAGCTTGTATGGTTTCTCCAACTAAATACATAATCATAAGGAACATCTCTCCACCAAAAATCTCCAACACGTGATACAACTCAAGCGTAAAGGTCTTTTTCTTGCACGCTGACAAGTGACACCAGCTTCACCATAAATGGGCCCACAGAAAGCGACAATTTTGATCTGCCAGTATGTGCTGCTATGACTAGTATTCTAAAAGCAGTGCAAATTAACTGTCGAATCACACAGATTAGATACCGAGTACATTAACTCTACTTTCTAACCACTGCAATACTCCACCCCTTGGTTATTTTTCCATAAATTTAAAGGTACTTCATGCACTGCTCTACGCATCTGAAGAGATTCCAAGCAGCTTTGGAAAAACAATGTTGTTCATCCTTGTTTCTACTGGTGTTTCTACTGTCATGTACCACTGAAATACTCTGACAAATAATTTCAATCTTTTATAAAGATTAATAAAAGCAACGAACTACAAAAATGGCTCTGTTAACGAGAGCATTAACACACTGCCTTCATTCTTTTGGTCAACAAAGACCACAGACTGGTCAAGAAAATCATCCTCACTTTGACAGAAGAGATGCAGACGACTGAAAAATGCATTAGCATTTTGTTTTTCCTGTATTAACAACAACAAAATCCTGAATCTCACTGTAGTAAAGTTTCCTTATAAAGAGCTTGCTGGTTATGAGAAGACAGGCAAAGAAGAGAGGACTGAAGTTAAAGCTTCTCGCAGGACAGAAAATGGGTGAACGCCTGCATAGCAGCACATTGATTTATTATGCCTTTAGCTAGGGCTCTATGAGATATTACCTCCAGAACGACTCATGAATAGGTTAAATTTGGCTGCTAACATTTTTTTTTTAACGTATTTCACCTCTCTACAATCAACCAAAGAACGCGCTATTGGAGCACAAGATTAGAAGTGAGCAGCTTCTAGTCTGTGTCAATTCTTAATGAGCATGTTTAAACTCAAAGTGCACCTGGATGCCATTTAAAAGAAGGCAGGGCATGAGACGACAACCAAGAAAGCTGTCATGGGAAGTCCCGATGCACAAGAAGATATAATCCCATCATTCCACCTAAGCATCGTGTACAAAAGAAACATCAAAATTAACACGGGAAAAGTCATGACAGCAACCAATTCACATGAAATTAAATATGTATATGATACAAACCCCTCTTTTGCTGAGCACGAAAACACACAGTAGGTAAGTAGCTGAAACCCAGACAAGTTCAGTAAGACCAAACACTTCTTTCACGACACCCGTAGCAATGCTATCATTATACCACGCATTAGAATACACGTGGTAAGGGCTGCATTTCTGCCTGCAGATGATTGACAACAACACAACCAATTGCTCCCGATAACTCATCTTCTGTTTTGTGCCTTTTGCCACCCTGCAGTAGATCCGTTCTCTGCAATCCATTCCATTCCTCCGCAGTAATTCCTGCCACTCAGAAGGATGGGATTTAAAAATAACATTTAAACAACGCCGAGGACAGCAACTACAAGGTGCCCACAAGAGAAATATTTAGGTGCCTGCTAAATATATTTAGCAAAGTCAACAACGGAGTTTTATTTGGCAACCCTACCTTTTAAAGCTATAGGCTCAATTAGGCCAAAAAGGAGGATGCTGCGTGTTCCTGCAAGTCTCTTACTGCATTCATTTATTGTTCAGTTCACAGTCTCTGAATACAACACAATCCTCCGACGGAGTCAGCTTTCATAATTCAGTAGTACAAAGTCTGCAAACACATGTAACCTAGATCCATATTTCACAGTGACAGCATATGATAGCAGAATGTGAAGTATTAATGCTAGTGTCACTACAGTCCTACACTCTACTGCACTTTAAGAGAAAGCAGCTGCTGAGATGAAATGTGTGCCAACTGTCTGAAGACAGAAACATAAGAAACATTCCTTCTGTTACAAAGGGAGAGACACACACAAACAGACTTTCTTTTAGACTCAACAAGCACAAAGTTTCTTACTTTTGCCTTTTACGTTTCTATTTCAGCTGGGCTCGCTCAGGGAAGCAGCGCTTGGATGCAGAAACCCGGAGCAATACATCGCCATCCAGCACCTGGCGGGGCACAGTGCCCACCGAGCTGGGAGAGATGCTTTAGGGCTTACAGCAAACTATCCTCCCCCCCCCTGCCAGCATCCCCCATGCAACCCATCGCCATGCAGTACATGGCGTGTGCCTGCCGCTCAGCTAAGGGACAAACCACAGAGCTGCGTTCTGCCATGAAACGGAACGAGCGAGGTGTGCTTTTCGAGCTCATCCTTCCATAAGGCTGGGCGAGACGCCTGCCCTGCCAGCACGAATGGCACACGGGAGCTCCCAGGGCTGTGCAGCACCGTCCCCTGACCTCACCGAAACGCTCGGCCGTAATTCACTTTGAAACTAGCACAACCTCATTGACCCCCTTATCAAACCATTTACTGTGCGTTTACGGACCGGACAATGAAATAGAGGAGGTAAGGTATTAATAGTGACACTATTTGGCAAACTCATCGAGCAGTTCATTCAAAAGGCAATTTTAAAATTGAATGAAGAGGTTTGACTAGGCAATAAAAGCAGCCACAATGCCAGTGAGCAGTACTTAGGAGGAAAGCCTCTAATTATCCTATTTATAAATCAACAGCAATTTTACTGATGACTTCTTCTCAAACTTGATTAAAATAACCTCAAAAAAAATTAAAAAATAATCAGATCACATTTATTTTATTAAATTACGATTTAAAAGTACTATTGATTCTCTTCATAAATGAAAATGATAAAAACTTGAGGACAGGAACGAGACAACATTTTTTAAGAGAAACATTTGTACAACACTCGGAAACATAATTATAGTGCTGCCCTTGGGGAAGGGGATTTTATTTTATAATGAGAATGTTTACACTGTTATGGGGTTCAATCTATCTGGGAGGGAAGGTTAAACTTCTTTCCATTAAAGACAGCCTTATAATGAAAAGCTCTGAAAGGAGAATGGAGTCTAATATAGTAGATGTAATGGCCTATTAAATGATTCACACACACAAAATGAATCAAATTCATTGTATCTTACTGCTCTTTTATGACAAAATTGTTGAAAAAATAAAACTATTGTCAAGATAATTGCATATTCCATATACTGTATTACTGTAACTACTATTCTTATTGGGTGACCCGCAGCCTATATTTTAGGTGCGTTAATAGGACATTACATTTTAAATACTTTATAGTATTGGAATGTTGCACAAAAATCCCACTTTCACTCTGAAAGCAGAAATCAATTTAGACTTAAAGTCATGCTGCAATTCTGCATCATTCTTTTTCAATTAAGTTTTTTGCATACATTCTTTATGATGTCATTTCTACATTCCTGCAACAGATGTTTGTTTATATCCCAATTTACTAAAATGCTGCCGTACTAGTTCCTGCTATTTTCAACCTAACCTCTACAACTAGCTTATGTTTCCAAAACACGGTACAATAAATGTTTTCTTAAACTTGTCCCCTCCATCTACTGCTAAGAATTACCAACTCTGATCATTACACAACAGTGAACGCTGCTGTTAAGGGTGGCTGACTGCACTGAAACGAAAGGAAGAAGTCATGATGTGTGCCTGAAAATACATGCGTCAGCTGATCAAAAACAAGATAACTTTGGGGTTTTTGCAGGAATGATTACGAAAGGTGTTCCCTTTGTCAAGACTTGATTTTGCACGAGATCTACGCTGCCATAATCCAGCAGAAGAACACTCTCTAGTAGTAAAACTGCTTGCTAAGGATGTAGTCCTGTACATGTAGGCATGGGATGCTCCTCAGGTTCTATCTCAATGCAGGTGAAAGATTACATTAGAACCTGCAGTAGGGAAATAAGAGTATTTGGAGTACCTTTAACAAACGAATGAGAGACACTATCAGTTTTGGCCAGTGGGTTCACACTTCTGGACCAACATCCCGCACCTGGGCTAACACCAACAGTTGAGACTTCAGGTTCAAAAGGCACGAAGGTCAAGTTTATATCAGCCTTTGCAGGTATACTGAGAACTCTGATGTACTAAGCAACCTCAAACAATTTCAGCAGAGCTGTATGAAAAATAACCCAGAATATCTGAAGTCTCCAGGTGGCATTCAAAGAACTCAAGGGAGTGCAGTCTTGCAGAATTAGGTGTTCATACTTCACTGAATAAATTGAGGGGCTACGGGACTTAAGTATTTGAAGGCTCCTATGCTTCTTTTAAGCTTTAAGACCCCACTGTCAGTATTAAAAATACGTCAATGTTTTTATTATTTGTGATATGGGAGGGGAGGGGAACTGAACACAAGCAGAAGTGCATGAGTTGCATACAAGGGGCCAAGGCACAAGCCACTGCCTTGCACCATCTTCCCGGAGAACTGCTTGTCAGGATGAGAAACCCAAACCCTGTGATCTACAATGGGCTACAGAAACCAGCTTATTTTAAACACATTGACCTCCTAGGCTACCTACGTTTGTTGGAATTTGTATGTAGTTTAAAACTAGTCTAAATTCACACGTAATTCTATTTCTTAAGTCTTTTAACTGAAAATTGAAGCAAGAAACATCAATTGAAACCTATTTAAATTACAGGAAGTTAGGCAGGGATTTTTCACTTTTAAGTTCCCCTTATTAAAATTCCAAACACCAAAAAACCTTCCCAAGTTTATGATCTCAAGTGAGATTTGTTTCTCCTGCAGTCCACTCCCTCTTCCAGAAGGCAAACCCCAGTTTCTAAGCCCCAGTCTCCTGCTATTAAACGTGACTGCAACAAAACAAACCAACCTTACAAATTCCACTGAAGTGTCAAGTACAAGAAGGTGAGAAATTAGAAAAGAGTATCTATTTCCACAAAGAAAAGCGGTAGAATAGATAGCAATTCATTTACCTTGCTTATAAGTAGGATACATCGTAGAGGATAAAGTTTTACCCACGAACGAGGCTCATTTCCATTAAGACGAATAAAGTAACTACACACCAATATCTAATAGGTATGGGCATGGAAAAATTACCCACGTAGAAGGTAGCAAACTAAACTAAGTTATCAGTGCTTCTGTATCTTGAAACACAAATGAAGAATGATAAGGATTATTGAGGCAACAATTACATTATTTTCCAAAGGGGGAGAAGCAGAGACTAGAGCGGGAGGTCTGAGAAACAGCTCGATAGTCTGGGAACAAGCAATAAAGAAATGAGCCCATTAGATAAACAGATTCTTAATTTACCCATGAAGGAGCCACTCGGAGATAATTTCTAGTGGCAATCAAAGGTAGACAAGGTGGATTTTATTCAGAAGATGCTCAACAAAAGACGTTGCTACATGAAGTACACTGCTCAGGGTAAAATAATGCCAATAACATACATTATCCAGCAGATGCTTTACAATTCAGTCCTTTAGGACTGTGCATATGTGGAATGAACATTCTCTCAACAAATACTACCAGTTAAAGTTATCAAACCAACCATGCGTTTTCTCCTTCCCCTGGTATCTGTTTCCAGAGCAGCCTTTCTCCATTTTACTAAGAAGGAATTAGCTGTACTTTAGACATTATTGCTCCACTGGCACAAAACGGACACGCCATGCTTTTTTCATCGTTGCCTATAGGTATGTGCTTTATAGGAAGCCCTCCCCGGTCACTGCAATTGAGTATCTGCACCCACCTAACCACTGCTCAGCAGATAATCAGGTTCTCTAAATGAAGAGAAGCTTCATTCCAGGTCCCCCAGGAAAAGGTTTAAAGAGACAAAAATGAGTGAAAAAGAGCTTGGACCTATGAGGTCAGTCACGTGCCCAAGTCAAGTTTCACGTCCTCACAAAGATCTCCATCACTGCAAGGCAGTCTCCCAGTTAACAAGTGCTTTTGAAATTTCAACTTAGCTAATGCTTTCCAAACTCCATTTTTCTCGAGAAGAATCCATTTGTTTTCTTTATAGTAGGCTTTTTAAAAGGGAGTCATAACTGATGGATTACAACATGTTTCTACCTTTTCAATCTGAATTTCATAAGAATAAAATAAACCACAAATGAAAGTGCTTGTACCAGGCACGTTGAACCTTTCTTCTTCTATTAGCATATCAGTCTGCAATCATAACTAGATCAATAGCGAAGATATCTGCTTAAAAGAGCACCATGCTTTCTTTTGTCAGAAATTCATTACTTTTTATTAGGGTCATTGCTTGAAAACTTCAAAACACCATATGGACCTAATTGTGGTTTATTTTGGCAAAAAGGAAGACACTGTAGAACAATTGAGGCATTACATTCTACAATTCCATTACTTTCATCCCTCTCAGTTTTATTACTGTGTCATTAAAGGCAACTTGAGTGAGCGAAGAATTATAGTGTCATGTGTACGGGCTAGTAGATTAATAACAAAACACACTCAAGTTTAAAGGTATCTAACAGCTGTTTTCATTATTTTGTGTAAATACGCTTGAAGCATATCTATCTGATTAGTGGATAGAGTGCTCTTCTCTGTCACATGCCATGGGCACTGCTATGTGCAAGTAATCAAAGTGCTCAGAAAATGAGTTTACATTGTTCACTGCTGAAATACACAAATGTCAGAAAGTGACTGCGCATCAAAGCTTAGGCAAATCATCTGCTGCAAACAAACAGACTCCAATGCACATTTCAGCTTTAAACATTCCTCTGCAGCACAATGAGTGAACAGGACTTATTGCTAGCCAAAATGAAGTGACGCTCGTGGAATAATAAGTTGCTAACGTATAGAGGCATAAACAAGCTCTGCATTGAGTACCTTGGAGAAGAGCTCGGTTACTCTCAAAAATAAGATGTTTGAATGCTACAAAGACTTGGCAACTTTGTGGATATCATACAACGTAGCAACGGGCAACATTTATATACATACACTGCCATTGTTGTGCTGCTGTTTTTGTTCTACTTGTTTACCAGGAATCCTGACAGATACTCCTTCCTTTTACTGGCAACAAAACGAACACAGTTTAGGCACCCTAAAAGGGTTAAACCCTCTCTTTCCCATATATAGGCACACGATTCAAGATCAGCACTTCGCGCCCAGATTGCAGATAACACAAGTGAACTCAGAAACCAAAAGACCTGTGCCGACGTTTGATGAAGGACAGATAAAATTTCAGAATTACTGCGTAAAAATTTCTTCTTTCTGTGATTCATTCGCTTCAAGCACAGACTGGGGCAACCGAACTACTGTATATGGGGATGAAAATGAAAGAAACGCCACTGCGACTCATCAGAGAAATAAAGTCGCTCTGAGTTTCATGAGCTTAACAGAAGAATTTTACTCAAACGTCTTCAACAACAGAAAGTAAACTGAGGCAAAACTGAGAAGGATGCTCACAAAGGCCCAACACTCAGCACACGGTGCCTAAGATGGCTCCTGCTGAAGCACATTTCTCTCTGCACTTCTCCAAGCACCGCACCTGTCCATCTTCCAACACCTCACCAGTTTGCATCGTCATCCTCTGAGAGAGAACAGGCTCCGCATCATTGAGTCCTCTGCACCCTGGAAGTCCACGAGCTCGTTCATAGTGCAGTTCTGGACTCAAGACTGAAGTCAGAATGGGGCCAACTCACAGACCACCTCATTTTGTGGATATCATCATAGCAAACTCCTCAATTGTCCGGCCCTACTCCTGCACTTTTTAACCAACCATTCTATGAATTTATCAAATCACCCTTAAAATTCCAAGGGGTTTTGACATTCAAAACTGTATGTCCCTAAGGAAAATCAAAACAAACAACAGCCCTACACGTTCTATTTTTTTTTTTTCAGTTCCACTCTGAGCCATTTAATAATGACCAATTGCTACCTAGTGGATGCTGTAAGGATTATCTTTGAACTTAAATAATTCCTCCTCTTCTATGGCATTTATCCTCTGACTGAATTTATAAAGATTAACGTATATCCCCTTCTCAACCTTTATTTTGCTAGGACAAGTGAACCATACTCTTCTAATCTGTTCTCGTAATACAGATTCTCCTAATCATCCTAGCAGTAATTCTCCGTACCTGCTTCACAATTTAAATTAATCTCTCTCGAACACGGATGGCCAGAACAACATACAATTTTTCAGTGTTTTACAAAGGGACAACAAAGTGTATCTTTAAAGAAAT
Organism: Alectoris magna; assembly: GCA_030625065.1. NCBI lineage: Eukaryota > Metazoa > Chordata > Aves > Galliformes > Phasianidae > Alectoris > Alectoris magna. The sequence continues at coordinate 228,444 of CM060567.1, read as the reverse complement.
CTCTCTTTGATTGCATGGGAATCATAGAAACTTTCTTTCCTCCCCCTATTTGGTATGGCTCCGTTACACTGCTGCTTGCTATCTCACTAATAGCGAGAGCTCTACGTACCTGCATATTCTTCAGATCCTGTATTTACCTGTGTAGTTGTATAGACCAGTCCACAATTCGGCACACAGTGATGAACTGCAGAGGGAAGAGCTGATTGCTTTTCCATTTAACAGCCACTAGAACCATCAGCTTGGGGCTGATGCGTGGTTACAGGATATTAAAAGGAACTCTGTGTGAAGCCAAGTCGTGGAAATGAATCGGAGCTCTTCGACTGGGGCAGAAGTGGCAGTAGGACACCTGTGGCTTCTAGACACCAGCAAAACTAGCAAGAATCTGTTTTAAAAGGCCAAAATCTTACCAGTATGCATGCTAATCGCTAGGGCTTGACCACGGATGACAAGCAGAAGGATTCGGGCTCTGGAAGGACAGTGAGACATTACACACCATCAGTCCCCTGACTGAACATGGAGAACCTGTTCTCCTGGTCTGCTGACAACTCCCAGGAGGGAAAAGGTAGAAGGAAACACATAAAGCAGGCCAAAGACAGACAAATTATTTAGTTTCCTACAAGTCTGACCTGAGAACTATTTAGGGGTCGTCGTGAACAAATCCTGCATAGCTTTAAAACAAAACTATTCTAAAAGTAATCTCAGGTTGGCCAATCCAATTAAAATCTGACCTTTTTTTCTTTCCTGGTTATTTTTAGTGCCTACGACATCGTTCAGAAGACGAAGATTGAATGCAAAAAAAAATATCTTGTTTAGGTTTGAACCATTTTCACAACCACTTTGATGTGAATTCAGATTTCTCAACACGCAAAACGCCCCATCTCGAAGAAAAAGCCAATGCAATCCAAAGATTTTTTCCTAATACTTACTTGGCCAAAAGAAACTGGGAAGGCATTCTTGGACTCGGATCTCTTGTTGCTCTTCAGCAAGCGTCCCTATTACGTGCTGCTCATACACCCAAAACTCTGATCAGTCCTCATTACTATTTAGAAATGCATCTTTTCGATAGTAAAGCTCAACAGCCTCCTACCTTAAAAGCACTTCTGGTACATTTACGTTGTGATTTTCATATTTTTAAATGTATGCTATTTGAATTATTTAAAGGGAAAAAAGAGGAGGATTATTTCATCTGGGAGTCACAACTGAGCAGGGGGAATGTCCAAAATATTAAATATTAAATGTTCCTAGTTGCAAATGTGAAAGCAAAAAAAAGAAACAAAAAATCCCCCCAAACCACCCTAACCATATTAAAATACTCCTCGCACAACAAAGAAATTATCAGCGATTTTCCAAAATTAGATATCATTTAACTTCATCCCATTTGGTTACGTATAAACAAAACATCTGTATTAAATTGTTCTTACACATGACATAAAGGTCATCTCCATTGGGTTGGAGAGCAATGTTTCCATGCTTCCAGTTTCCTTTTCGGACACAAAGCTGTGATCGTATTTATTCCACAGTGTAGTTTTATTCTCTTTGCCATCACTCTCCGAAATTCCCATACCATATCTTGCTATCTGCTGTACTGTCACTTCCATCTAACAGTATCTCTAACTGGGATTGTAACTTGAATTGGCTGTCTGCCATCTTGCACCCAGCAGTCCTCAAAGCAGATCTGATCCACTCAAAGTTTTAGTTTTACATTTAATATCAATTTGCCAGGCTATCGACCAGTTCTTCCTAATGATTCCTCCACTGTTTAAAAGGATCTGCCTTTTCTTTCCTATTTTTTTTTCCTTGTCTCCAAAACAATTCAAGATGAAGTCAGGCCTATTCTAAAGGCACTACCATTCCCCTATGGCTGCCAACAGAGACTCCTTCATTCTCCTCAAAATGATGTCTGAAAATATTCTGTATTCTCTGAGATGAACCCCCTAAAATAAATGATATTATTTAGCTATTCCTTATCCTTACTGCAGCTTTTAGCACTGCCTACATTCTTTTCTATTATCGTAGAAGAACAAATGCCCCGGCATATTTAAACAATAAGGTTCTGTCACTGTAGCAACAAACAACTAATATGATCAATATGAATTCTGTAAGCATGAAGGAAAAGAAAAAAAAGCAAAATACCCACCAGTTCTGCGCATTATTTCTGAATCTCCTAATGAAAACTACAGCATTATTCGAGATGCTCAAGGGCAGTATTTTGAAAAGCAAAATTCAATAGGGTCAGAATGTCTACTAAAGTCACCTTTTGCACTTGTGAAAGATTGAAGTCTGTACCTTTGTATGGATCAGAACTATACGGGATGCCACCACAGCACTCCAATCTCAGCCTTCCACTCTGTCACCTCTTCCCATCCACGTCTGTCACGGCATAGAGAACCCAGCGCCCTCATCTCTGAATGACTGCAGTGAAAATGAGGCTGTTTAGCACTTTGTAGGATGCTACCGTTAATCAATAGCCTTCTCCCACTTTGAATAGAAGGAAAAGAAAAAGGAAAAAAAAAAAACAACAAACAGCTTTATCTTAAGTCTATCACGACAATTTTAACCAATTATACTTAAACTTCACTGAGCGTTATTACAAGAATGTGATGCTACCTCTGGCAGCATCCTGGATGGGGATGGTATTTGACCCCAGCCTTAGGGAGGAAGATGCTGTTGTGAAAGGGGAAGAGAAAAAAACACACGGAGATCTGAGGAAGAGTGCAGAAAGCGCAAAGCCAGGCTTCCGTTTTTTATGCTTTAACACAGGTAGCTTAAAATTACATCAAATAGATGAAAACCTTTGATACTGTGGAAATTAAAGTAAAAAATATATGATTTTTTTTTTTTTTCCCTGTTCTCCTCAGGTTTAGCTGAATCACTGTATTACAGATGGACTGTTCCTAGAAGAATTAAAAATGCCATCCGTATCTGCTCCTCATGAAGGTGTCATTTTCATTTCCTCTCCCATGACATCCCTCAGCCTCAAATGCCCACACACATTACAGCAAGGTAGCCTGCTCTCTATACAAGTTGCAGCGCAATTATTATGCGTGGAAGTGCATAATAATCCAGTCCAGTCGTGACTCTACCACTGACTTCCTACATGAATATGCACGAATCAATTAAACCTCTGAATGCATCAATTTCCTTCTCAATGTAGTAATGATAATAATAATAATAGCTGCCCATTGTATAGGGCACCGCATGCAATATTTTTAATGCCTGCTAATGAAATGTGCTATTAATTACTAGAATGCGGTTTGGTTTTGAAAGGCAAGTAGGAGTGCTTCAACTTTGCATTCCAAGTGACACAACCAAAAAACCTGAGCTCTTCCAACAACCTGACTTGATGGAAGTGCTTACAAGCAGTCCAGCAAATCCTACTTGGGAGTCAAACAGCAATTACATTTGTATCAGGACTTGCAGATCCTGGCAGCGACGCCGCAGTGAGATTTGCAGCTAAGGGGTTAATGGGACGAGATGGGAGTGGTTACGGGCTCAGTGCCACAGGTTTTGCCCTTTGTGGCTTCTCACATCCCAGACTTGGAAAATATGAGCTGTGATACTGAGAAAGGTAAGAAGCCAGCACAGCCCCATAGTGATAAATGAGTTTGCATCATCTGTCATTAGAACTTCCTGCCAACAGGGTCATTCCCTATTAAATTACCACTTGTCAATGTTTAAAATACTGATTGATAAATGACTGTGCCAAAACTGATAACACGACAGCTTTTATTTTCTAATATTCCCCGTTACCACATTCTGCTACTTCAAGATACAGATAGAGTGGGTTGGTGTTTTTTTTTCTCTTTTTCCCCAAGTACTTTAGTGAAAGACAATTTAATCTAATACAACCCTAACAGGTACTGTATAATGATTGGTCCTGATACACATTATATACTATTCTTCTTGCCAAAATAAACCTACTGGCGATTTAGTGATACGGGTAGATCCAAGTTTCACATTTCATCAAATGCTAGTAATCTGTTTTATCAATATAAACTGCATTTTAATGAAAAAATTCTTTTCTTCAGTACACTTCACTTTTAATGCCCCAGAGTATAATAATTCGTTCATGCTGTAGAACAAGAATGTTTTACAAGACCTTAACTCTCCAGAGAAATTTCTCTGTAAATACAAAATGCAAGTTTTATGGCAATGTGTTGTATGCAACATGAGCAGTACCCAACATAATAAAAAACTAGGTTGCACAGAGAATTCTGCTTAAGTATCCTTGTGAGCTATTGTGGGACTAAATGGTTATTATGGCAGCATTGAGTTGAATACCTATCTGACAGATAAAAGAGAGTCAGTAAAACTATTTCTGCCTCCGAACAGATAAAAAGAAATGAGGTTTTTTTTAAGAAAGTTTTGCAAAATAAATACATCCCAGCAGACCATCCAGCCAGGCTCTCCTTTAGGAGGGCACAGTTGGGCAGCTGCTGGAGAACTGTGGGGACAACTCATCTATTTAGCTTCTGAATTGTAAACGCTGGGGCAATGGATACTCCCCAGGGCTAGAATAGCGACTCTGGCATCATCCCCTGAAGGCACGGAATGCAAGCACTGAAGGAAGCACCAGCGACCGGGGATGCTCCAGCCTCCCTTCATCAAATTCTCAGCTGAAATCCTCCATGTTGTGCCTTTCTAAGCCAGCACTGTGCTTCCCTCCCAATAGGTGTCATGCCCCAGATCTTGCGAGCATCCCTCCTGCCTGCCAACGCCAGCCCTCAAACCCTGCTTGCAGCAGGTAAGGAGGAAAGCCATTCAGCGGAGCAATTTCCATCATCTAGTTCTTCAGCAGCAAGCCCCAAGGTAGGAGCAAGCTATTGGAGTTATCTAATTATGCTAATTACCCATAAACTGTGGTGACAGGGAGGCTATGACTACCACAGAGCACCATGGAGATGCCCAAGCCACCTCTAAGTGCAGTAGATAGCCTCAAAGCTGGAATCGCTATCATTAGCATCATACTTCACCTCAGCTAATAAATGCTACTGCATGGAAAGCTAATTAGCCAAAAACTGTACTTCTAAGGTATATTTTTTTCCAACACACAAGACCGCTAGTGAGTAGTACCACTGTACCACTGTACCCACTGGGTACCACTGTAGAGCATCCCTTGGTGCCACACAGCCACGTCCCCAGTGCCTGTCTACTGCTTTGTCTGGGGATTCAGGTCTGTCCCTGGTTATGGACATCAGTATTTTCCAGCACTGCAAAGCTATTGTGTGGTGTTAATTACAGAGGAAGGGGGAGTTAGTTATCAAACTCTTATTTATCTAAACAGAGGTCTCAGGTTCAGCCCTGCAAGCCCGATCCCAGAGACGCAAGTCACAAGAATTACTGTTTTCATTCCCCAAACCAGGCTCCTCCCCACATGACAGTGATGTTTCTTTACAAGAGACACTGTCTGCGCCTTTTAGAAACCTCTGCTTTAGTCAGAAACTCCCCTGACTGTTCATAAAGCATTTTCAATATCGGAAAATTCTGTCTCTCTTACACTATCACTACCAAATATAAGATCAAATGGTTGAAAGCGTCCTGTTAACTGCACTACGTTATAAAAGCAAATTAAGAAACAACATTCTAAAATGTTTAATTCTACTCCTAAATGCGTAATGCAGACAGCACGAGACACCAGCTAACAAGTTCCACTTAAAAGAAACCATTGCCATCTTCTGCTGTCATCCCAGTGCTCCTCATGTTTCTTTTATATTAGCCCACTTCAGTCCAATCTGCATTCGGAGCTCTCAGGAACATTAATTCATTCTCGCTTATAAAAGTATCTCCCTCTTCTACCGCATCGTGGTGATGGTAAAGATATACCACAATTAGAGGACTAGTGATCATAACCAAAATCTCTATCACAATTTGCACTGGAACGAATTGCATGGAGCGCCCAACCTGACCCAGCTTTGCCAACTACCAGGGATGGAATGGATGCAGACAGACCAAGAGAATGCACTCAAAATACCAACAGAGGTGTTCCAGCAGGGCTTGCTGGCACAACGAGAGGCTGCTGCCAAGGATAACATCATTAGAAAGGGAAAGGGAGTTTTGCTCTCAGACTACGGTCTGTGCATGCTCAAATAAAAATACTTGTTATCAAAATAGATTCTATCGACTCTATAGAAAAAAAAAAACCCTTTTTTTATTACATTATAATAGAAAGTAAATTGAAATTTAATAAATGACACCATGAGTGTGAATTACACCATATTTAATTCACTGTGATGTTGAAGAAAAAAAAAGCCTGATGCACAGCACATATGGCATGTAAGATCAGCTACGGGTATACATGTCTTGCAATACCTATGCACTAGGAAGTGACATAAACTTGGAATGTTATTTGTCTATAAGCTTAGAAGTCTGGTGATATATATATTTCTATATAATATATGTGTATCAGAATGTATATAAAGGAGAATTCAAAATCTGAAATGACAGAGGATGAATCCATATGGAATAGCTGTGGTACTGCAGGGTCCAGTATGGGAGCCGGTCATTGTCAGAACCAGAAAATGGCAGGGAAATGAAATGGGCTCCACACATTTCTCACTCTGCTGAATCCTCCAATCTTTTTATCTCTGCTCAGGGCCAGACAAGGAGCACTGCCTGTGTTTGCTCAGGGAACAACCAGAGGCGTCCTTATGACGAATCTTTATCACAAAATAATTCTCTTCACAAAATGCATCGGTAACTTCTTGTAGGTTGCAGAAAAGCAGATTAGATGCCCATCTGAAATACGTAATTACACATCACGTGCATGCGTAACGCTGCATCTCTCCTTCGCCATTACTCCTTCACCCTCATATGATCACTCACTGCGCTGCTTGCGTCCATTTGCACAGCCATCACCCACAGTAATCATATTAACAGGTAAACACACAGAATCACAGAATCACAGAATTATCGAGGTTGGAAAAGACCTAGAAGATCATCCAGTCCAACCATTACCAATACTTCCCAGCTAAATCATACCCCTCAACGCAACATCCAAACGTTTCTTGAACACTCCCATGGTCGGTGACTCCACCACCTCCCTGGGCAGTGCATTCCAATGCCTGACTACCCTTTCCGAGTAGTAATACTTCCTAATGTCCAGCCTGAACCTCCCCTGGCGCAGCTTGAAACACATGACAGGATTTACTTCTTTGACGAGCCCTTTTAACACAGCGTTTTGATCAGAGGTCAGATGTATTTTCTTGTATTTTACCCCACAATCTCGGTGTTCATCTAAAGTAATCTTCACACGATCACGAGGATGATTTCTTAGATCACTTACGTCCACATGGAGATTCCATTTGAGACATACGCACCCCGCGACGTTCACACGCGAAATAAAAGAGGTCAGAGTAAAGAAAAAGAAAAAAAAAACCCCACCCCGCTCCTTTTGCCTTCAGAATTTTTAAATATTTTCCCAACATCTCAGCAAAATTATGCATTTTAAAAAGACTGCAGGCACCGAAATGATTGTCAGTCATGCAAATAATCACTTACTTACACTGTATGAGTTTGGTTTGGATAAAGCAAATTACCATTTGAAAATAACTTGAAAAACACTCTGGGCTAAGAGCTTGCTTTATAAATTTTAGCTTGGCCACAATTTTTCTTAACCTTTTTCTCCTCAATCTCCGTTCTGTCACTACAGCAATTCGGTCTACATTAAGAAAAAAAAAACCCACCACTCAAACTGCATTCAACTGCCATAGGTGCATTCGCCATCATTGAAAGCATGATCCTGTAAAGAAATAGTACGTATGGGCTGCAGCTGAAGGTCAAAACCTAAAGAATTTCAGAGTTATGCAGAGGACTGTCACAAGATTTCTCAGGTACATCAAAAACCACGAGACCCTTTTACAATGGCTCAGTGTTGAATACGTGAAACAACCGCGGTGTTCCCTCACTTTAAAGACATGGTCTCTAAGAAGCAATAGTAGGTTTGCAGAGAGGTTCAGGTAATGATCTCTTCTGCCACCCTGACAGACAAGGCCCCAAGCAGCACTGGAGGATTTTAACACGCTTGCCAAACACATAGCTTTAAGGCTTCACGTTAGACATGGGTTTTTAAAGGATTTGCATCAGTGCTTTAGAATATGTTTGCCTAGTGACTGAAATGCAAACCTTGCTCTGCAACATCGGTAGAATGAATGGCCTGATACTAAAAACCTCTCTACCCCAAACTGCCACAAGCATACGTTTAGTCTCTGAAGTGGCTGTAAGTACAAGCAGGTCAGGACAAACATCTCATTTGACCAGAACTGCCATCAGATCTGCTTTTCACCCTTACTCCAACAAAACACACACCCAGCATCGTGTCGTTTTTAAGTGTATAATCAAACTGCAGAATCAAACTCTCTCTATTTAGTATCGGTCCCATCGACGCAAAGTTCCTGTTCAGTGGGAGGAAAGTTCCTTGTAATAGGAAAAACAATTGTGCCAGGTTTAATCAAAAGTGAAAGGGATCTGGTGAATGTTCCCTTTGAGCCACATAACCCGCTGCTAATTTCAGGATGGGCTCTGAAACAAGGGTAATAAAAAACGTCCTTCGTAGTAACTGAGGAGGACTGAAGAGCAAACTGCAACTGCAGCTAATGCCAAAATCTGCAAGTCTGCTCCGTGCTACCGAAATGCTTTTCACCTACCTGGGAAGCAATAAAATGAGAGGTAGGGGAGGGGGGAAAGGAATAAAATCCCACTACAACATACCAAGGGAAATATAGCTTCTCCGCTACAGCCTTATCGCTGTTAGTGTTCTCTAGAATTTCTTTCTCCTCCTTGACCTCCCCTGTACAAACAAACAGATGGAGTTGAAGCACAGTCAACTTTTTAAAAGGTAAAACAAGTGGGAAATTATTCACACCGAGAGATGGGGGTTTGTATGCCGCCCCAGCAGCCTCTGATTGCTGAAATACACTTACTAAGGGAGAGTGCCTATCTTCCAGCTCTTAACAACGCTGTAACTGATTAGTTAAAACTTCACCATAAATAGGTAGTTTTGACAGACTGGAGGCAATTTATGACGTGGAAAATGTACTGACCTGCTCACATCAGGAAACCTGACTGGAAAATAGAGGACTTGGCACTTTGGTCTGATTATTTTTTCCAAATCCTTAGGTCTGTGGTCAGGAATCAGCTTCATAAATTTTCCAATGGATGTAAGAAACGATTCCATATTAAAAGCAGAGTTGAACACCACAATATCAGCAACCAAACTGTAAAAAGCAGTGAAGGTTAATGAACACACTGCTGTCGCGAAAGGACAGGAGCTATTTTAAATGCAACGAAAACAGGATACACATTATCATACACAAAATGTATAATGGGAATGCCAATTAATATTAGCCTTTTCAGTTGAACCAGAAGTAGCATACATACCTTAATCAGAAATGTTCCAATTCCGGTGTTTTTACAATTTGAATTATTTTTGAACTTTTTAAAAGCAAATAACAATATATTATTATCACCCTAAAGGAGCAGATCCCATTCTATCCACGGTTCACATTCCATTCATAACATGGGTAAGATTAATATTACTGTTCTTGTTTTTCCAGAGCCCTACAAACAGATTAGGGGCACTGTAATGTGTCTTTGGTAGAACCTGGAAGAAGACTCCACACAGAAAACCCTTTGTGCTGAAGGACAACATCTGTTTACACGGGTGGATAGTGATAGGACAAGGGGGAATGGCTTTAAACTGAAACAGGGGAGGTTTAGGTTAGATACTAGGAAGAAGTTTTTCACTCAGAGGGTGGTGACGCACTGGAACAGGTTGCCCAAGGAGGCTGTGGATGCCCCATCCCTGGAGGCATTCAAGGCCAGGCTGGATGTGGCTCTGGGCACCTGGTCTGGTGGTTGGCAACCCTGCACATAGCAGGGGGGTTGAAACGAGATGATCATTGTGGTCCTTTTCAGCCCAGGCCATTCTATGATTCTATGATTCCATTCTATGACGACTTACCTTTGGTTAACCTACCTTTGACTGGCCAAGTGGGCCAGGGACTGGAATAACAAAGATAATGGTTTTGTTTTTTTAACCTATGCATAAAAAGTGCATGCACTAAACAAAACGTAGATACCACATAGTTCACAGAATCAAATAAAAAGGAACAAAGGTTTGGTACGTTAATACATTGCATTGCTCCTCAGCACCTCGTTCTAAAATCAAGCAGATCAAGAGATTTCAGAAGCAGCTGAAACAGTAACTTAGGAAATAAATATTCCTCAGAGAGTTGGTCGGGACACAGTAAAAAGCTACCCAGGCCCTGAAGGCCCTGAAGTATCCGGAACTGTGCATGAGAAGCTCTGACACAGCCTTGGCTGCCCTGGCAAACGCAGCACGGATGGAGGTAAGGTTGGCACCTAGCAAAGGCTCCAGACATTTCCACCTCTCTATGTTTCATATATTGAGCCTCATCTGTTCAACTTTATCCTGGAGGCTGTGCGTAGCACCGCAAAGCTGAACACCCTTGTCATCCTTGCAGCCCAAGCAGCTACAAGGAAAGGAATTCCACCACTGAAACATGTGACTTTATTACCAGTATCATCGCAACGCTTCTGAATCATTAAGGAGAAAATAAAATCTCCCTTAACGACTCAAGAAGATTCCAAGTGCTCCAATTTCAATTTTCTCCAAAACATCTATGCAAAACAGCATAGAAAGATAGAGCTGGAAATATACCGATATAAAGATAGATCTGGAAATATATATTTTCATGTTTCTAGTATTTCCAACAGATTTGGAAGATGGAAGATGGCATTTCCTTGCAGATGACCGCTCGGTAGTTACACACTGCACTGAGGAGATGGCTTCCATTTGCTCTTAAAAACGGGGTTTATACAGCAACAAAAATGAAAGATGGAAATTACATAATTATACAGAGGTGCTACTGGAGGCTGAAGGAAATGGAATGGAGCATCTACAGAAGACTTTCAGGGGGAGGTGAGGCAAAAGAATTTTATTATTTTAAAAATGCATGCTTGGAAGATAACGTCTGTCAGCTTACAATAGCAAAATAACCGCCGTAAGAAAGCAAAACACACACAAAAAAATACTCCTTACCTCAGTGCCACAAAGACATCTTCATGGTGTAAAACCTGAAAATGGCTGCTTTCATCGCATTGCTCACTATCCTCTCCCACTCTACTGCTCAAGCAGTGAAACGTGCAAATGCAGCAGTGGCAGCAGCAGCTGCAGGATGGCCAGAGTGTACCCTGAGAAATCTGACCATAAACTGGCCTACATTATAATGATACGAAAGCTTAACTTATATCTTGAAACGCTCAATCCCTGGTCCTCATAATTCTCCTAATAGCAGATAGGGAAGAAAAGATCATGCAAATCAATTTATTCCAGTTCTCAGAACAACTCAGTTTTGCTGTTTCACTTAGGTTTGTACAGAGTCTAACCACAAAGCTTTTCAGTGTGGTGGTTATTAACTTCTTTCATTAACTTAGATTCAAGAAATACATTTGTTTTTAGCAACAATAAAAGGACCGCAGCCTTTAAAACGTCTGGGTATTTTAGCACTGCACAATTTCTGAATACCAGATGAAAAAAATACAAGGATTTATCTGGTATGTTTACTGCCCTCTCTTCACAAGAAAAGTGCAGCATTACGTTTTAATTTCTGTTTATTTCCCTAAAACCCTCTCTATAATTTCAGTTGGATGCAGTAAAAGCTATGGCCGAGCAGGAGGTGCTTAGCTGGGCTTTGCTAAGCAGACATGAAACAAAGCATCTCGCTCATAACAGCCAAGGTGGGGCAAAACCCACACAACTACCAGGTATGCCATAATAGCTCAACAGAATCACTGGACAGCTCGGGTTTGAAGGGACCTTAAAGATGACCCGGTTCCATGCCCGTGCCATGGGCAGGGCTGCCAACCACCACTGGTGCTGGTATCACTGCTCTTTTATACACTGAGACAGACGAGGGGATAGAAGATGTGGTTTTAGCCAGAACCCTTTTCTCAGCTCCTCTTTGAGACACCGTTTGTACCTCTGCTTGCTACAACCTCTTCAGTTCAGTGGAGTCCTCGGGGCTGGCGACGCTGCGCATCGGTACGTAGAAGGACACATTAAACAACACAGAGAGGTGTGAGAAACACATACCATGAAAGAATCTGGTTGTATCCATACTGAAAATCCCTTTCCTTGCACTTCTGGACAGGATACGCCAATTGGTTCTCATGGAAGTAGAGGACCTTTTTCAATTTGCCCAGGTCAGGGCGCAGGGCAGCGAGTTCAGCCAGGTTAAGCACGGAGCTTGCAAAGAGGATCCTGGAAACAAGGAGAGCAGTGTTTAGTGCCCGTGAGCATGCTCACAGGGGTCACCCCTTACCCTTCTCCTCCCCTTCTCCCCCCCCCCCCCCCCAAGAAAAACATAACCCCTATAGGGACACATCAATAGCTAAGCCTTAATACCATGTAGCAGCATTCGAAGTTTTGATCTCTTAAAAAGCAGCTGCTAAGAACCCAACTAGAAAAGCACTGAATCTCATTGGTCTTCCCAGCTCAGTTACAGAGAGATGCAAAATAAAAAAGCTGGATGGATTTTATTGAAAAAGGCAAGAAAAGCTGTATCTGAAGGACAAATGGAACAAAGATAAGGCTGACAAGGGAATACTTTGCTTGCCAGTTTCATTACACTTTACTTCTTTATGCAACCAACTACTGAAATTCAATATATGAGCAGGAATGGCACATGTTCGTGTTATGACATAAACCCTTTTGATTTATGCAGTACACTTATCTTGTGTAGTCTCTTTTTTCACCCTTTTCCTATGTTTTATTTTCTCATTTTTCTTAGGTATCCTATATATGCAATGTTTGTATCCTCACACCCCAGTACTGCCGTAGCACTCTTGCTATTCCACAGTCCACAGCATTGCTCACATCCATCAGGTATATTAAGCAGGCACAAACAACATGAACAAGCTGGTATCTCAGCCTTGTATGACCTAACAGGCTATCAGAAAATGGGCTTATTTAAATACATAATAGCAAATTGCGACCCTGCTGAAAACAGCGGCACATTTCCCATAATTTCTCCACAATTACATGAGTGCCTCCTGTCCCTTGATCAGCGCAGCCTCCAAATCAACTGAATCCTGAAACTACAGAGAACCAAAGACACTCGTGTTAAAAATTTCTCATCACGAAGGATAAAAAAAGAATAGGGATCAGGTATTTCATTGCACATCTACGTTAAGCTTTAATGCAGTACTTCTTAACGTAGCATATTTCTGACGTTTTGGGGGGCTACTGGCCATTTTAGTAGTTCAAGAACTGGATATGTGAAATGCTTAGTTCTTCTAAAATCTTTTCAATTTCTTTCTGTTTTTACATAGATTTAGTGTTCAAGCATACTGCCGAGCTCACATCATCAACACTACAAGCTTCCAACTCTGGCTGTCAAACTCAAAACCTGTGAATTTCCCCAAATAACCACACACACACACACCCCATATATGTACCATAATGTTACCTTTGCTACTACACATACTGTCTTTGAGTAATCTGCACCTAGAGAACACACTTCCTAGAGAACTCATCCTGCATCCGTCTTCATCAGTGCGAATCAATGCTAATCTGAAAGGCTTACCAAAGTAAAAGATGAATGTGACTGCTTTGCTCATCAAATATTTGGTACTTCTAAAGGGATTGTTAAACAGAATAGCAATGAAGACACGAGCACCGCTTTACTACGAGCCACTCGAAGACCAAAGAAACAGTTGTTAGGTAAGTCACAACTTGTTTGCCACGTGGAGTGACAGCCCATGGAGCACACCGTGACCGGGGCCAGGCTCCAAGCAGATGGGAAAAGGCTTCCTACTGCAGGTACAATGTGGCTAACATGCAATAGTACAGCAAAAATAAGATTAATGGTCGCTTGGAAAAATGCTGGACTGCTTTGTGGCTTATCCTTTCTTTTCCATTCCATGGGAATCTCAGAAATTCTTTCGGCAATGAGTTGGGAAGAAAACTGAACTGGTGCAAGAGAGAGCCTATAAACTCAGCTGTGTTTGAATGAGGAAGGAAAAGAAGAGATGGCACACGGGGATGGAAGGCAGGAGCAGCAGCACAGAGCGGGACACACGTGCCAGGGTGGGAAGAGCACGATGCAGGAGGCAGTGCCATAAGACTACAGCAAGAGAGCTGAAGCCTGGGCACAGCCACACAACTCTACAGCATCCAAATCCACACAGATGGACAAAGGCAGAGCAACATGAATAAAGATATTTATTATATCCACGGGAAAGAAAGGTAATTCTTGCAGACAAACCAAAGGAAGTTGAGTTGGACTAGATGACCTTTAAAGGTCCCTTCCAACTCTAAGGATTCTGTGATGCTACGATTGAATACAACAGCACCATTGCAGAGAGCCAGAGGCAGGCTTCTCTTAATGCAAAAAGGACCGAAACCTGGGAAGCATGCAAGAGCCAGACCTAAATTTTCTACAGTGTAAATGAGAAGCGATAAGAATTAACAAGCAGATCACTTAGCACTGCCCAGCTCATACATAAACCAGTGCCGAGAGAAAACTGTTGCAATTACTAGAAAATTCTGATTTAGAAGCTGAAATGACACTGCTTACATTTCTTACGGCAAATAAAGTGTTGAATTGGTAACAGCATTAGAAAACACCTTTCCTCATTCACTTGCATCACTTCTCAGTGCTTCCAGAACTGAACGCAATGGGCACGAGATGCTCTCCCGTTTGTTTCTTCGCTGGCATAAAAGCTGCTAACTACCAGCACGGAGCACTTCCTCCAGCTTTGTGAACCTAAATAGCACCTGACAGCCCAAGTCACTGTGAACATGCCCACAGAGCAGCCGTGGACGTGGCTAATGGACTCATGCGGGGCACTGGAGGATATGCTGCCGTGGATTTCCCCTTAACACCTATTACAAGGGGAAGAAGGGAAAGTTTATTATAATGTAACGTGCGACGTAAATATATGTCAGTTGTCATTCTATGTGACACCGACTTTCATTTTACCTCGGGTTATTATTTAAGTAATAAATCCTAACAAGGTGAGCTTTATCATCCCACCGAGTGTATCCGGGAGGTAGAGACACAAGGTGATAGCAAGAACGCTCCAAACATGATAATTCCTGACAGCTGCTGCTTGAGCACAAGTTAAATTGAACAGTTTATCTCAGCATAAAGATGTTATAAGGTTTTATGTTTAATTTAAAAAAATTAACATAAAACCCAGAGAAAGCAGAGTTAGGCAATCTTTCACAAACATGACATACTACAATCACTGCATAAGCTGGATTAGTACTTATTACCATGCTACTAGAGAATTAAGCTGTTTTTAGACCACCAAAGAGCTTTAAATTGCAACTTTTGTCTCTGTAAGAGAAACCTATATTTAAAACGTCTGCTAAATTCAAATTAACTGCTACATCATTAGCTTGCCACCTCACAAAAAAAAACACATTTAAACTGCTATTACAGTATTCTTATCCAAACCTATCACTGCCGCAACACATAATAAAACAGTAGCCCTCCACAAATACAATGTGCAAAGTGTCACAGAGCTGAAGGTCACACCAGTAACACCCCAGCTGTCCTCCCCAGGACAACCCCGGGCACTTTGCAGCCATCAGGATGTGGTGCCCAGCAGCACCAGCACCTTGGAGGCCAGCCAGACTGCAGGGCCACCCTCCGCACAGGCTCTGGTTTTATGCTAAGCTTGTGCTTAATTTGAAGCACTTAATTGTCCTCCTGACTTCTGAGGAACTACTTACGTGAATTAAGTTAAGCGGGTGCTTAATTCATACAAACATTCACGGGAAGGAGGCCGAGCAGGCTTGCAGACTGAGAGCAGCGCTGTGTGAGCAGAACGACCTGACCTTTGTTCTGCCCGTTCTTTAATTTCAAAGAGCTGAAAAGGACTAAAATTAAAAAAAAATAATAATTAAAAAAATAGTAAAAGCATTTATATCATCAGTCGACAATATGCATCAGCCTGGTATGGGTTTCCATTTATATCAAGCAGGATATAAAAGAAAAGGTGCTAAAATATTTTTGTTTTGTTTAACAGATCTTTGTGTCACGTAACCATGATTTACTCTTTTAAGAAACTGCCCTAAATCTTTCAATTAAATTCCCATGCAACCTAACTAAAAACACATTTTGCCTTCCCACTGGGAGACCACACAGTGCACATTTACCTATCCGTGGATCCAGAGACAGAACCCTCTGGCTTGCTGAGCTTCCAGCACAAGGCGTGTTGAAAGCACAGCTGATTGGCACTGGGACCCTTGTAGCACAGCAAGGGGCACTGCTGGAAGGAAGGGAATGAACATCCACATAGAACAGCCCGCACTTGGAGGGACCCGCAAGGACCAGTGAGCCCAACACCAAGCTCCACACTGCACCACCCAAACCCTATGGCTGAGAGCAGTGTCGCACTGCTCCCTGAGCCCCACCAAGCCCCCCGCCTTCAGTGACACGGCCTTTCCCAAACACCCAGCCTGTGTGTTGTCTTTATGCTCCTCAAGAACAAACCCGAGGGTTCTGGTTCCTCCATCTCATCCCTTGCTTTCAACCCAGTCATTTGGACACGTCCACTGATTCGGCTTTAAGGTGTGTTTTCCAACTCTAATCCACACATCAAGTAGCATCATCAACGTGCGCAGTGCTAAACAGACCAGTTATCCTCATTCAGTGTCACACATTCTCTTAGGATCAACTTGCAGAAGGTGTGCATTTATCACCGTACCGAGAATAGTGACCGCAATCAGATACAAAATGCTTTTTCATTTCCCACTGAACAATAGATGCTCCTGAATTTCCAAATAATAAATACTAATCAAGGATAATATACGACAGTACACAACATAATATAAATTAACTCTAATTTTTTTGGACATGCAACGCACAAATGTCAAAAATGCTTATAGATCCTATAATACATATCTCATAAATTACACTTTTATAGATAGAGTGTAATTTGAAATGTTTACAGAAATAATTAAGTCTTACTATTCGAACATGCCTTATTTTTCAAAACAAATCACAAGGGCTGTCATGCCTTTCATCTTAATTAGGCCACGTGTTTGTCTTATTTATTTGTTATGCACTTTCATAAACGTTCACAAATATTAATCGCAAAGAAAAATATTTTTTCCTCTTGCTGTAATTACTGCACAGAGCACAGTGATAGATACTCATGGCTCCCACCAGTTCAATAGTTTGGGATTTGGAGTTAGTCTTGTATACTGAAATACGTTATAAATGAGTATTTTCTTTTAAACTCATACTTCAAATCCCTTTTGTTGTGCTTGCATTTCAAATGACACCCTCTCTTCCTTGTCTTCTAGTACACTACTCAGGACAAGAGTTGAAATTCTTCCTCCTGCCGTCACAGACCTCAGCTCCATTTTCCAAAAGAATTTACTGCCTAGAAATCAAATTTTCCCCTTCTTCATACAGACCGTATCCCAAACAAAGCTCTAAACCATCTGCCCAAGCATCTGCTATTTGACGTTCCTGGAGCAGAGGGGGCTGCATGTCCAGCCCCATTGCTGCCGGTCCCATCCTTCTGTTTCTCCATCGATGCTTTCAGGCCTCTGCCAGGACTACAGGTAGGATTCTCCAGAGCCTGCAAGTCCTAACCTGCAAACTCCACTGACATAAGTCAGCAAAAGCAAACATATAAAACAGCCCCTCCCTCGCCTTCAAAATATTCAAGAGCCTACATAGATACATTAGGTTTTTTAGGAGAACCGTTTGGGTTCTCCATCAATCCTTCCTTTAATTTTTGATTTTTCAGTATCTTTTGAGATACTGAAAATGAAGCGAATGAGGTTAAAACTACTTTAGTATTTGACACTGAGAGGTGAGCTTGAAAGAGACACTACTTCAAGGAGAGGCTTTTCAGGTTCTGGGGAGAAGCCATATTTTGTTTGGATCCCTTTGGTTTTTAGGCAACAGCACCGAAGCTTCTTCAGTTTTATTAAGTGCATAGCATTATTTTCTTTCCCTGATTTGTAATTAAATTTGTCTTCAATTAATTACTGACAGATGCACATTTTTACTTTAGTGGCCAGATTGCTCACCATGGGCTACATCATGCTCTCTGTTTCCATGAAGAGAGAGGTCGAGACCGAGCAGCTCTTGCTGTGGTGATGGGGGAAGGAGAATGCCACGAACCCACATCATCTTCCTTGTTCAGATCTCACACCGTCAGCACTAAATAACGAAGCGAAGGCATCTTATTAGGGCAGAACATAAGCAAAGCAGGATGCCCTGCTAATGAAAAGAAGCCATTGGATGGCTCATGAGTGATGTACAGATCAATTCTGTACAAGTATATGCCGTGATGCACATTTGCAAGAGCAAATAAAACACAAGAAAAAGAAAACAGAAGAAAGAGAAAGCAACAAATGCACCAGGGAGAATGTAAAGGATGTAGGGATGTATAGCGAAAAGATTTTTTTAAAGGAAAAACATGTTAAATTGGTGTCCTTACTCCAAACTAATCACATAAGACTCACAAAACTCTGTTTACTGCTTTTAAGTCCGCAACTTCATTTAATTGGGTCTCTTACCTGTCTAATTCTGGGACAAAAAAAAAAAAGATGCAAAAGTGACTGGCATGAAAAATGCACCTCTTAAGTGGCAGAAACACCGAAAAGTCCTAAGATGACGCATCACAGGGCTGCTCTGCAGCAGCAAAGGCAAAGAAGCAACTTGATGACAAGTACGCCACATCAGATGGTGTCCACTGAAGGTAGCCTGACACACTGAAATGAAGAAACAAGTACTTTATCCAACTTTATCTGTAACAACTCCGTGGGTATTATTTTTTATAGTGGCATGCACTCGGTGCACAGGCATACACAGTGCATTGGGTGCATACATGCTGCTCTGTGCTTCTCTGTTCTGAGCATAGGATTTCTACCCAGGGAGCTGCCAAGGGATGGAGGGAGCCGACTGAAAGAAAGAAACCTAAGGGGTATACGAATGGATGCTCTGATGTATAGGAGGTTAATTTAAAAACATATATGCATATTTTTTTCTTTTATTTAAAAAAAGTTTTGAAGAAATCAAAGCTCAAATCCTCTCCCAATTTTCACATTTTACATGTAAAAAAAAAAAAATACACAACCAGAAAAGCCGTGCACTTCACACGATCACAGAGAAAAGACGGGCAGGGTCTCAGCAGACTGGTTGGCAGTTTTATGTTTCAAGTGCCCCCAAAATTCTGTTCTCCAAAACATGTCTGACTGCCACCTGCTTTGTATGCTACTTCAGGCACTTTGATATGTAAATACTTAAAGACTTGTTTTCTTTTTTTTGGGGGGGGGCGGCGGGGGGGAGGGGGTAACTTTGAAGGGCATTGCTAAAAGGAACTTAAGTTTTCTTAACGAATAGCTTTCAGATTTTTCTAATATTCCACATCTCTGATTTCATCTCAGATAATCCATAAACATCAAGTCCTCTTAAAACTATTCTTACAGAAGCTAATGCTCTTGTAGCTAATTTTTCATCCCGCAAAAACACCGCTGCAGAGCATCAATCCAAGGCAAAGCTACTGCTTCAGAATGGGGACCTGAAGCAAAGCAGGATTCTTCCCAGAAAACTAATACAGTCCTCGAAAAAACTCTGACTGTCATAAAACCTGAGCAGCTGGCAACTCTGTCACCATGAAGTATCCATATGGAAGACCGAGATGTGTCAAACTACCCAAAACGAGTTTGGATAGTGCAGAAGATGGAATAAATAATTCAGTATCTTCAACACTTTCAACAGCAGGTAGTAGATATGCTACCTGCTTCTACAATGTGCCAAAATGTAACATGCGAGTGAGAGCGAGGGAGAGAATGTGAGTATCTCCAACCTGTTTTCATGAGGGTATTTTGCTCGAGGAAGTTCTCTTTTTAGAGGCATATGATCCGTATCAGATGTTTGTCAGGAGCAGGCAGCACTACAGAACATTAGGAATAACTTAGTAACTTTAATATATACTCACCAACTGCACACTGCTTCATATATATATATATATATATATGAATATGTATACGGTCATATATATCTGTGGGTATATGTGCGTGTATATATATACATATATATGATAATCTTGATCAAATGTAACATAAAATTACAAAAAAAGTGAAAATATTTATTTCTCCCAACAGCCTCTCACACTTCTACAATGCACATTGCTGTGGCACAGTGACAGCTTCCTGCCTTAATGCAAGTGAGCAGATTATTCAGTATGATCAGCTGAACTTGCAATCACAGCTACAGTTTAAATGTTTCTGGTCTGCGTTCATGGAGGCTGCAGGATGTGGCGTTCATGTAGTGATGCCAGGAATGGAAGGACCAAGCCCTACCTGCAAGGAGTCAATGCATAACCAGCACACCGCCAAAAGCCTGTGGACAGCAGGCAGACCAATGTTCAGTGGTGTACCAACAAGGAAAGTTTCAGTCTACACCTACTGTGTGCTAATTTCCAACCCCAGCTTCTCTTACTCGATGGTTTCTGAACGTGGTACAGCTACCAGACTTGAACGATTACGCTGAAATGGCTGACTGACCAAATGAAGTGAGATTTCAAAGAAGTGAGACAAACACTCCCCTTCAATTCAAAAGCTGCCAAACATATTTCATCGAACCTTCAAAAAATAATTGTTTTGTCTGTTCTGAATTAAGCCCGAAGTGCTTTAAGAGAGGTTTCTCTGCAAACATGGCTAAAGATCACAAAGGGGAGCATTTGGATTGAATGTAACCCTTCAGTCATCTATTTCTTAAATAAAACTTGCAGCATGCCTGGCATATACCATAAACTGATTTATTTCCACTTACGTAACATGGTTTTTAAGCGTAATCGGAATTGATGCCCTTTCATTTTATTGCACATTATCACAACAGGCCTTTCTCTGCAACGCCACCAGCAAAAGAGATGGAAAAAAAACCAAGAAGGCTCTTGGTGGGGCACCAATGCAAGAACGTGCAGAGAAAGAGAGAATTGAAAGAGAATGTGCCAAACATACACCTGAGAGCACTCGGAAGTTTTGAACCCGAAGTTTTCTGTCCATTTTTGAGACATTCTCCAGGTCCTGGCTAAAAGTTTTGTAGATGTGACCTCTACACCTCTATGCTACAGTCACGACTGGGCCATTTTTACATATGGACGCATTGCCTAAGTGAGCAAAGTGACCCCAACTCCCCCCATGGAAAGATCTAGATTAAAATGTCATAATCAAAGGGTTCGGGGGTTCCAGATACTTTACAGATTATTCTCCCAGCTATAGCATCATAAACTTCTGAATTCATTTTATCACGAAATAAAGCACCCAGCACGGAACGCCCCTTACTCCCCAGTAACACGCAAGTGAAATACCACAGTGAGAAGAACGTACCAGATACTTTCTAATCTTTAAGATTCAGAAAGTGAGGCCGAAGATTGCTTATCAAGGGCCATGAAGAGAATCAGTGCCATGGTGAGAACTCAGGAGCCCGAGAGTCAAAGATAAGAGAAAGTCACGGTCTGGTGATTTAATCGATCTACATATTATCACATCACTCTGTCTACATATCTTATGGACCCTGCTCACCGCAGTACCTGACACACTTCCTGAATGAAGTGTTATCTTCATGAGACCATACGCAGTATTTTCAGATAGCGTACTTTTAGGCACAGATATCACGTGCGTATGCACATAGGTTTATATGCATTCACATAGAAATCTAAGCACATGCACGGGCAACACGCATCTATACTATATGTTTTATATATGTGTGTGTATACATAGATTTATCCCACTCTTCTGTCAAATCCCACACTATGATTGTGAAACGCTACCTTCAGAATTAAGCTATTTAAACGCCGGCCTGGAACACTGTTGACAACAGCTGATTTGTTATTGGGAAAAGACCGTGCATCTCTCCACCACAGAAAGCTAAAAATCTGTTTGAGGTGTCTGGCCGACAAGAGCTCCTATCTGCAAAAATGAAGCAAAATGAAATATTTTTGGTCAAGGTCTCCAAATAACACAGTTTTTCCGGCGATGCCTTCGGACTACACGTAAGGCCTTTCAGGAGCTCTCGGAAAGGAAACTTGACTCGAGCTGTTTGTCAGAACGACTGGAGGTATTCTCTGGAAAGTATTTCAAAAAGAGTTCTGGACCATTGGTAGTTGCACAGTCATATGGGATTCATTTTCTGTATATATCTCTCTATAGAGCGCTGGATGAAACAAATTAACTTTAAAATTCAAAGATCTTTATACAGCCCTGTGCTTTTAGGTACAGATATTTAAGCTATCTCCATTTCCTGCCAAACACTGAAATGGATAGTAAATTACATTAAATTATTAGAGATACAACCAGTAAAATTTCTCTTCTGCTTTCTCTGCTAGCTGCTGCATCTTGGTATTTCTTGCACTGAGTATTAAAGACAGTTTAATATGATCTGTGATTTTCATTCCTCCTCCAATTAAAGCACTAAGCATGTGCAGGACACACAACGGCACCTCTGAAGATCGCTTTGGGCACCATCTGCAGACTCACAAGCATTCTCCATAGGAGGTAACTCAAGTACCTGACTCAAGAAAACAGAATTTAGTTACCACGATCCATTCCATGGCACTCTGAGACGATTCCAGGATGTCCTCATTTCAGGATTGGTCCACCCCGTTTTCTGTTCTTAGGAAGTAATGAATGAACAAACACACAACGCAGAAGGAGGAACTTACATTACACATTGCTGGCTCTGCTAAAGGCCCAACTCCAGCTCAGCTCTACGGTCACTTTAGGGGTGACCGCCACTCACAGGCAAGAACACCAGCCTGCAAAACACACCAAGAGGGGCAAACTCTCATCTTGACCTCATTTATGGCAATTCAGGAGGAAATGTATTTAGGTGCTGAATTTTCTTTTCTTTTTTTTTTTTTGGAAGAAAATATGGGAAATCTCTCTCTCCCTTTCTGCAGGACCTGTAGGTTGACATGAAGGGAAAGATGCAAGCCAGTAGGCAAAGCATGAAAACATACTTTTTTTCTTCTTGCTCCTACTTCTACTAATACTAATACCATAAGTTTTACAAGAAACAAGTAAATAATGAAGGAGGAGCAGGGCACTAGTGAAAGAATATAGAAAAGAATAATCACACCCATTGGGGATTATATAGTGCAGTGTCCTGAGCTGTCCCACAGCAGACCTCCTCGGGGCTACTGTTTCAAGTAAAAATTAAACATTACACAGAAACAGTTCAAGATTGACATTTTCCAGCTTTGTGTCATGTTACATTATTTGAACGAATCTCAACTTTTAAAAACATCAAAACACCAAAGAAAAGCAGATGAGGGCTGTATTAAAAAAAAAAAAAAAAGAAGAAGAAAACACTGAGAAATGAGACTCTCACTAGAAGCAGAACAGCCACCCATGTTGAGCATTACCAGAGGCAGGATTAGGTAATGATGTCTTTAAATAAAAATTACCATCCGCTCTTTTTGTTGTGAGTTCAATATGAAGAACGCTCATTACTCCACGAGCACTTTTTGCTCGTGCCCTTGCTCAGGGGCTGCGCTCGGTTTTTGCACGCCCACCTCACAAGAGCCCCAGTTGGCCGAACCCAAAAGGAACCCAGCATGGTGCTCAGGGTCCTGAGCCAAAGCGAAGCTCAACACGGACCCAAAACTACAGCAGGAGCTCTTCAGAAGCACAAAAAAAAAAAGGCAGGCAGGATTTTTTCCTCTAAGTTACCCCAGAAATTCTACGCCGTCTTTCATAACAGAGAGCACTCGACCGCCCTCTCCTCTCATCTCTCAAGCACTTGCAGAAAGCCTGCTCTTAACCCCGCTGCACAGGCTGAAATTCCCTTTCATCTTCCATTTATTTTCATTTTTACCTGAAAGGGAGAGGAGAGCTGGGTTTTTAAGCACAACAAACCCAAACGGGGCTGTTTTGCAATGTATTAGATTGTGGTCTCCTTCCATCGACGGGAACGCATACCTGAACTTGTGCAGAAATAACAACTTGGCCCTTTTGATTTAAGTATGGCATATATTTAATGTAATGTTCATCTATATATGTTCTCACTGTTGAAGAACTCGGCGCAGGTGTTATTAATAAAATAAATTTATTTTTAAAAAGGATGCTATTCTATAAGCTTTGAAGCTCACACATAGCCTAACTTAACCCAGCTTTGGCTCATCTGGTCTTTAAATGACTCCTTTCATGTGGTCAGCCCACGAGCCATACGTACTGCTGCTCAATCACGCCACTGTACATCGTCAGCGTGAGGATGATTTGCATGATTTGCATTTCCTGTACCGTTTGAGCTTCAATGAGCTCTAAGCACCACGTACAAAAGAAACCACCGCCAAGTAATGCAAAGATTTTAGTTAAACCAGATGAGACTGTTTTAGTCAGGCTGCCAATAAGAAAGGGGGGGGGGGGGAAAAAAAACCACCAGAGTCTCAGGGATATCCTGTTAAATAAGGATTTATTTGTAGGGAATCTGAACCCTAGACGAGCAGCTACTTCTGAAATCTGAAAGTTGCATGGATTCCTTAATAAATATGGCCAAGCATCAAAGAATTCAGTGAGATTTTTCTTTTTTCTCCGTGTTGGTAAGATTTTGGCACCGCGTTATGTTACCAATTTATGTATTTAATAGCACATAAATGGGTTCTGATTACATTAGCTTTCCTACCGTATAAAACTAAATCTGATTAAACCGAATTCACCCATTGCCGGTTAAATTTCTCCCTGTGAAGAAATCTTTTATTGTATCGCGAATGATCAGTAAAAGCTGTCGGACGAATAGCTCTGATAGAAGCAGCACTACAGTGGGCTCAATGAATAAGTACGAAAGTGGGAAGAAAAAAAAAACCCCACGTCGCAGAGCCTCGTTGTCACGAAAAACAGAGACAGATGGGGAGACAGACCTATATGATGCTACAAATAGATGAATATCTTGCAAGGATTGCAACAAATGTTTTAAGACGGAGGCGAAATTTGAAGAGCTGCAGATTTGCTCGCGGTGCTGCCCGTACGTCCACCTGAAATCCACAAGCTGGAAGATGATCGTTACGTACATTATGAAGGTTTCAAAAACAACATGAAAAATGCACGGCGTACCTCACGGTTTTGCAAGATCTTTTCCAGATAATGACACAATTAACGATGCCGTTAGTTAGCAGAGGTCCTGCGTTAGCTATGAGTACAAAAAAAAAAAGAAAGAATTAAGAAAGTTTGCTTTAATTACTGCTTTAAGAAACCCGCTTGAGGAGTGCCCCGCTGCAACTTAAACACAGAGGCGTGAACTTCACGCGCAACGCTGTATTTTACAACGGGTCTCAGCTTCAATTGGAAGATAAATTCAGCAAGACGAGCATCTTGTAGAGCAAGCAGCATCTGAGCAGCCGTTCATCACGTACGCCTGATAGCAACTGAAGGCTGTCTGCTGGAGCACCGGAGGAATCTGCATACAATCATGCTTAATGAAAACCACAGCCAACTCCCACCCGCTGCTCTTTCCAAAGGACGTTCATTCTCAGAACGTTCAGTTGCATCTTCAGCTCTCCGGATTATCAAAGTGTTACCAAGTTGTAAGAAGAGCACAAGGAGTTAGCAAAGGGTTAAACCCCATCTTGAATATGAAAAATTCACGTATTCCATTGCTGTCTGCAAACACACAGCATCACAGCACTCTATAGCATGACCGTAACATTTAGCAACAGAAACGGCCACCATATTAAAAATGCCTTCTGTCATTTTTCCACTTAGAGATCCCCTGCATAATGCTCTTATTTAAAGGTCAGCTAATTTTATTATAGAAAGTAACTAATAACCTCCATTAATTCTTGGACGTGCGGATTTCTAGCACATCAACCAAATAAATAACACACCGAGGCAATACAATACAAACAGAGCTGTTGAATATAAGCTCCACTGTGCGAGCAAAAAAAAAAAAAAGAAATATATCTGCATTTGCAACAGACAAAAGAGGTCATTAGAAATGTAATACATTTTTTTTTCCTCACATGCCGGAATAGATAGAGCTGAGAAAAAGCAGATCTGCTGATGCACACCCACAGTCCAAAACACTGAGACCATCTAAAGAGGTGCTAAATGCTCTCACCTGCACACGGCCAGGCACAATCCCCAGCGCTACACAGCACGGATGTGCCCAACATTGGAGAATCTAACAATCTTACAAACTTCCTAATCTAATGTCCAAAGAATGTGAAAATATAAAAGCTAAAAACGCGCGCGTTTACGTTTTATCTTCACGATATCCCTTGTAGGGAAAGCGCTATATAAAAATGATTCACCAACAGCCACAGTTTTATCAGGCAATTTTCTCTTACACCAGTGGGCTCGCGTGCAACGCCATTCATTATCAGCCTTCCCCAGCACACTGCTTTCGGTTAGTTTGCTCCTAAGAAACATCACCGCTCTCGAAACTAAAAATAGATTGCTATTTTGGGCTACTCCATCACATGAGGAAAAGAAACAGTTTGTATCAGTCTTCTTTAATTTACAAAATAATTCCGCCGTGCAACCCGTGCATATATCATGGAAATCACTGGTGCTCCACCGGCAGGGCAAGCTGCACGCCTGCTGCCGCCGGAGCAAAACGTGCTTTCAAAGATCCCAGCAACAATAGTCTTGTGACTAAATAAGAAACAGAAGCAGAAGCCCATGAGCCAAGCAGATACCTATCGGTTTCCTTGAGCTTAATCTGATTAAAACATGGCTCTCAAAAATGTTAAATAGAATGCCACGTCAGAGAGCAGGCATATGATAAAAATAGCTCCTGACAGGAAATCATTATTAAACCGGCATTACGAGTGTATCTGTTATGGAAATTTCCCTGTAATTTTTCAAGGTTTCCCCTCATGCTCTTCTTCAGTTGCCTGTTACACTTTTTTTTTTTTGTTGGTTTTTCTTTTTTTCTTTTTTTTCCCCTTTCTTTTTCATCAATGGCGTTTAAGTTTGAGATGTAAAAAGAAAATTATCACTGCAATTTTCCGACTAGATTCTGCTCAATACCATCTCAAGTACGTCGTACATCATCTTGTCATTCACTTCAACAAGAAATCACGTAACATTCATAGGCAGAAAATAACCCAAAACGGGCAAGTGCCACTGTGGCAAAAACATACTCATGTGTCAAGGCAGGAAAATGCCTTAAATTCAGTGGCTTTCGTAATAAAAGCATCTTACATGTTTTTAATTGGGGGAAAGCTGCTAGGAGTGACCCGAGAGCCATTCTAGCATCCATCGGCCAGACTGAGAAAAAGTAAACTTTTGATAACATGCCGTAACACACATCAACATTAATACTTTTGAAAGCTTAGGTAAGTAAAATAAATTTCAGCACTCAAAAATCCCAGCCACTGCAGTCCTGCTCACTGCTACCATCCTCCTCACAAACATCCCGGCCATCACTGGGAAATAAACTTGGTTTCTTTCTTAAACATCCACCAAATGGATTTTTCAGAACAGCAGAGTTCTTGTATGTTTGGCTGGTGTTTTCTAAGACCTGCTTGATGCTCACCCTGGGTTTCAATACATTCGTCCCACCAAGGCCACACCATGCCTGACCCAGCATGAACGGACCGTGAATGCCATCGGCAGCGGTACTTCAGCCTCATTCCATGAAGTCCTGCAAGAGCACCCCCATCTATTCTGCTTAATATCCCACTCACATTAAGAAATTGTATCTACTAGAGGGATAACTCAGCTCGTGGTCTTACTGCAGTCATCTCCCTTTACAAAGCAGAAAAAATCACCCAATTGTGAAACATCAGAAACCAAGGTTCAAACTGTCTCCACTTAAACGCAAATTTATTTAGATCTCAGGCAACACAACTCAATGCATTCTGCTGATAAAGATGGGCCCAGAAGTCTAGGATCTGAATCCCTACAGTAGACTTCTATTAGGACACATGCAATGTCACAGGGAAGGATAGGCAGCCTGAAATGCCAGGAAGAAAAGCCAGTGACAGTTAAAATGCCAGAATATGGTAAAACACAGAAATGGAAGGGGTGTGGGAAGCCAAGGATGAATGAAGATGGAACCACCTGCAAACTGCTCTGCAAGCACTGCCTGAAAATTACTTCCAATGCTCCTAAAATCCCAAATGTAACCATAAGGGTCACACAGCAAAAGTCCATTCAGATGAACAGCACTGCTCTTACCCAATACCAATATCCTGAAGCAGAGTGGTTATTGTGCTTTCCCAGTGGCGCTGAAGAACCCAAAGCACTTGGTATGCACAAAGCAGAACCTCTCTGCCCACACTCCCTGGCCAGCTTCAGCCTCCCCAGGCCCTATCTTATCACCACAAGTGCGCTGGCACTCAAGAATATGAACTTCCACACTGAATTCTCAATAAACACCGAATCTTGTCAAAAGAAATATACATGCCACATAGCTTCCCGGTTTGAAATGCAGACACAGAAGTAAGAGTTAGCAGACTAAAAAATTATTACACTATTATTAATAGCAGCAATAGCATTGAGATCATTGGAAGAGACCTTGAAGATCATCTGGTTCCAACTATTTGCCTTCCTCACCTGCTGCCCCTTCTCAGATCTGCTTTCTCCTTACTATCCAAGGAAACAAGACACACTGCAGTGGAGAAACTTTCAATCTCAACACCAAAAATAAGTATGTGTACAGTTATACGGAGGACTAATCCAAACACTGAAGGCTTGCAAGTCATCCACTTCAGAAGGATGACCTGGATTTAAACAAGAATCTACAAAACTCTTAACTATAAGTATCAATTTCAGCCTCCGACATGAAGAGCAAGAAGCATCCTCCGGGCTGGAATCATCGATACATCCTACCGCAGAGCTGCCCACAAAATAACCTCTCACCTAAGGAAATTCTTTTTCCCTAAGAAGCCAAACAAAAACAATCTAAAATATTTATTGCCATGAATTTCATCCTCGTTCCATAAACTGCTTAAGAGACATGACATCATGCTAACTATCTAGACCTGTCTGGTTGATAACAGACCCAGATTTCACTCTGAAGACAAAGCGACAGAAATGTGAAAGGGTGCAAATCTACAGGTCACAGCAGATGCTGAACACCAGTCTGCCTTGCCAAGGCCAGAGCTGACAGTCCTGCAAGCACAGGAGGTCTAGCAGTGGCCAGGGCTGGCAGCGCACGAACAAACCTGGCCAACCTTCTGCAAGGCTGCTGCCCACAGCTCCTGGCTACAGGGCTTCTCCACAAGTCAGTGCGTTTCACAGAAGGCAGGATGACAAGCCTGAAAGAAGGTTAATACTAATTGAAGTTTGCAGCAGTGTGTAGCAGGGAACAAGTTCAAGGTAGCCACAACAGAGAAATCCACCTTAAACATACCCAAGCATATCCCAAGGCAGACTTCTCCCCAGCCACAAACATTTCGCTTCCAGGCCACACTGCAAATGGGCTGATTTTCAGCTTCCAGCACTGCAAGAGCACTTGGCAAATAGGTTTAATTCAGTTTTTGACGCCCTAAACTTCCCAAGACTCTGTGAAAGGGCAGTCAGTGAATATCAGGTTGGAGGAGCCAAACAATCGTTTGTGAATGTGAGCACCACCTGAGTCTAACAACATCACTGCAGCCACAAACCATACCGTTCCTCCACACAAACTTACCCCAGCTCCTCCTTGGGGCAGCTGGAAACTTTCAACCAACAGATAGGTAATAAGACAAAATAATTTTGGTTGCCATAACGCTGGTACGAATGAATGATCTCACCCAGTCTACGAGGCAATCTTCTACGGCTTATTTAGTGAATCCAAAAGTTAAAATGCTGCTTTCTTATTCTGAGCGCATAATCTCCTCAAGAAGACTATTTTCAGACATGTAAAAGAAAAGTTGATTTTACAATAGGAAAAACGAGTGTACCGCATTTCAAATCCATTAAAATATAAAGTTCTGGTTACAGGCGCAACAATCTGCCTAATTAGTTTTTCCTAATTAGCAGGATGCTCTAACCTCTTTAATAAGACTTCTGTGGACAGAATGTTCCATATTGGTTATCCATCTGAGGAAAAACTGAACAAATACTTCTGGAGCACAGCTAATAGACCGAGCGTGGTCGGGCTTCATGGTCAGCAGGCTGCTCACATGGGCTGGCACTTAATGCTGGCAATCTGCAAAAAGATGAAATAGTCTACTTAAAACGTACCAAGGCTTTGCATGACAACTCTCTTCATAACAACGGCACTGTAAAGACAAAATTAACGGTATTATGAACATGAATTAATGAAGTAACTGTTTTAAACTCCATAGGATGGAGGAAAAAAAAAGAAACAGAAATGAACACGTGTACAGGGCCAATATACGCTGCGCAAAGGTGAGCTAAAGATGGGAAGGCATATACCACAGTGATGCTGTAACAAGCCCAAGTGTGGCTGAGCACTTGTGCTCCACCATGCAGCATCCACATTGCATACAGCTTTCTTTTTTACCTTCCTCTTTGTGATTCAGCCTTAGCCCGAACCAAGCAATTAGGCAACAAAACCATCTCTGAGTCCTATCTCTTGCAGTAAAATACGCTTCCATCGTTACTACACACCAACCTTGTAATTTAAACTATCAGTTGAGAGAAACGCAGAGCTCTAGCCATGCCTTTGGACAGAGGCAGATGCCCAAGACAACAACAATTTGGGCCCTTACTTTGTTAGGAGTTTGCAGAGGAGCTGCTGAGCTTCATCTCAACAACAGAAATATTCTTTATACAGCTTAAAAAAAGCAGGAAGCTCACATAAGAATCTCAGGCACCACTCCACTCTCCCTGCAGAGTCCACCCATGCTCGGAACACGCCGGTCTTGCACCCATCAACAGATCTCCTACAGGCACAGGAAAGCTATTATTCTTCATTTTTTGAATGATTCTTCATTTTTTTCCTCATCAGGGTCTAAGAAAACCAAGAGACGCGAGCAAAATATAACTGAAGAGCAATCCCCTGAAAAACGCTTGCCAGGCGGTAATAATAGGAGGTAGAGACATCATAAATATTGTCTTTAAATACGCCCAAATCCCAGAGATCCTATCCAATTCACAATGTCAACGACCTCCCATACAATTGTTAATGATGGAAATTAGTGCTTTAGAAGGGTAGATTTCTACTTTTTAATAATGAACGTACACGCTACTCATCGTAACATAGCAGGGCACACACAAGACAACCTTACGTTCCCTGCTCCGTATTCAAAAAAAAAAAAAAAAAGAAAGAAAAAAAGGGGGTAAATTTTGCCATTTGTGACTCGTGACACAATTGTGAATAATTACATTACAATCTGTTCTTCCTGTTTTGAAACTCCTATCTACGGCCTCTTCCTAGAGATCTGCTGACTTGGGTAAGACCTGAGATCTGGGTTCAAAGCACGGAAGACCTGGATGCCTCAGAAGCCACAGAAACACTACTGAGGTCTAATTCCAAAGTAGCCTGGGAACACGAGGTCCCCTGCAAGGCCAGCATGAAATCTCTCAGAGGTAGCACTAGAGTAAAACAGATTCAGCTCGCACAATCTTGAGTAAACAGTAATGCTATAACAAACAAGAGCAGACAGCAATGAGGTCTCTGTATCCAGGTCCTGTACCATACAGGTCTCTTGCCTGCTTTCTTGAAGACATCACCTACAAGGACCTGTAAATACAAAGGCTCATTCTAGAGGACCCCAGATGACCCAGAATACTGATGCTTAGTGGAAGTAACGGAGAGCAAAGGGAAAAACAGTAGTAAGTCACGATTTGCATGGTACATGGGCAGATATAAACTTCTTATTTCTTCCCAAGACAGTCGAGTCATGCTAAAAAGTGCATAATGCCCAATGGCAACACTGGGCTAACTCAAATTACCTACTGACTTTCAGAGAGCTCATCACGATAGGATGAATAAGCCTCATTTGGAGGCTGAAGTCAAAAAAAGAACAAACAAGTAAAAAATTAGTCTGCTACCAGAGACAAAAATACTTCAAAGAGTTGCCAAATGGGGCAAAATAGAGAGGCTGTTTGTGCAGTCATCGGGCTTCACCACCCTACCTACCAACCACATCAGCCTCTGCCAGCGCCATGATGCACTGGACTTACTCGCAGGAAAACGGGGCTAAAGCACACATTTCCTTTTTATCAATGGCTACAAGGCAGACAGAAGTTATGTCTGGCACTGTAAACAGTACGATGGAGCACAGTTCCTTCAGAAATAACATCTAATTTTGGCTCATCTGCAATTTATTACAGGACAGCTACAGCAAGAGAAATTCTCCTCCTAAATTAACGTAGGCGTCATTTCCTTCCAAAACAAACAAACAAATAAATAAAGATAACTTTCTGACTACAACTTCCCCAGCAATCCATCTTTTTTCTTGCATAATTTTAGTTATCTCTAGCACTATTTCTCCAAATGCATTCGGCATATCAATTCTTTAGCTGTTACGTTTTAAAATAAAATTGATTAGCAGGAAATTTCTCCATATGCACGGTTTAAAATAATGCTGTTCCTCGGGGTTTAAACACAGAGATGTCACTACGTATGATAACTGTTTCATGTTTAGTGAGTTACAACTATTCTGTCACAAGTATGAAATGTAATTTGCTCACAAAAGCCAAAGGCGCTGTCAAACCTGCAGCACTGCAGAAGAGCAGGAAAAAAAATGCCTGCAAACTAACTGCTCCCAGATAATGGTCCCATTTATCATTCTTAAATTCCACCTTTAATTAAAAATGGGGACATCCTTTTACATAAATAAAAACCGCGTATGTTCTAACAGGTATGAATTCTTTCTGTAATTTCTGCCAAAAGCAAAAACAAAAGAAGAAGAAAAAGTATGTGTTTGTTTTTGATGTTCTGTCCACGGCTGTTTCCTTCCCTCTTTCCTCAAGCTGCTGTGACACAGAAGTGCAAGCTGCAGCGCGCAACAAGTAAAATGGAAACAATGAGAGTTAGAAGGAAAAATGATGAACAGGTTGGCAAGGTTAGAAACATAAACAATAAAAAAAAAATAAGTGCTCTGAAATGGAAAGCATCCTTTAAAATGATGGCGTCCACTGGACCATCAGAGTATACGTGCAGGAGGGAGGGAAGGAAAGACATAGACAAAGGACAGAGGCAAGAAAGGGAAAATAGTATCCAGGAGAATAAGGAGATCACACAGATCTTCATTATACTACAAAGGGGGAAAAAAGCCTTTTGGTTGCTTTGTTTTTGTCAAAGAGATTCCAATGAACAGACAGACTGTGCTTTGGTTCTTGATGTATTTTTTTAAAGGGAGAGTGAATCAACCATCATCCCAATTCAAAGTGTACCCAAGGGAGGTACTGTTCCCAAGATACCTGTGCTTAGCAGAGCAAGAGGGGAGAGGAGGAGGAAACAAGTTGCTCCAACTGCAGTTTGGGGGAATCAGAAGTCCCTATTAAATTTAATGCAGTCCAATGCATAGCAAGGGGTCTGGAGCACAGGCCTTATGAGGAGCGGTTGAGGGAGCTGGGATTGTTCAGCCTGGAGAAGAGGAGGCTCAGGGGAGACCTTATAGCTCTCTATAACTTCCTGAAGGGAGGTTGTGGTGAGCTGGGGGTCGGCCTCTTCTCTCGTGTAATCAGTGATAGAACTAGAGGGAATGGTTTCAAGCTGCGCCAGGGGAAGTTCAGGCTGGACATTAGGAAGTATTACTACTCAGAAAGGGTAGTCAGGCATTGGAATGCACTGCCCAGGGAGGTGGTGGAATCACCGACCATGGGAGTGTTCAAGAAACGTTTGGATGTTGCGTTGAGGGGTATGATTTAGCTGGGAAGTATTGGTAATGGTTGGACTGGATGATCTTCTGGGTCTTTTCCAACCTCGATAATTCTGTGATTCTGTGATAATCCAACTAGCACAGATTTTATATTGAAGGAAGAAACATCACAACCCACAAAGTTAAGTACTTTATGGGCAAGTTTAACATTTTGGTTTGCTTCAGAAGGTTTATGAGGGTCCTCTCCAACTCCAACAAGCATCCTCACTTACTATACCTCAACCTGCTCAGTCCTCAACATGATGAACTGAGTTCTTTTAGATGAAACTAAACCAGGAGGAGATGCTCCTGGAGAGCATTCAGTGCACTCAGGCCACCTCTTGTGGACATGCAGTCCATTGGAAGCTGTCCACATCCGCTTAGACAGACAGCTCCCTGACGGATGGCTGGACCTACAGCCCCACGGTGCTCTACAGCCTCCCCACAACCCCATCCAACTGCAGTACTTGTTAACATACCGCCTGCCTACATAGTCACATGCAGGTTACAATTCCAGATCCGGCCATAATCATGGAGGAACCAAGGAGACAGAAGGAGAAAACAGCCTTCAGCACGTTTCTAGAGCAACCTACCTAGCCTTTCTCCAATGCGACCCACTGCCAGAAAAAAAAACCCACCCTGTGACAAACTGCGAGACAAGAAACCATTTGAACAAACATTTCAATTATATCATCTGCATTACATTTAGAAACCTGCTTTTCTGAAAGGTTCATCACTGCCATGACGAGCAGAGGATACCTGCTGTACAAGTGGGATGTCCAGACGCTTTGCTACCACAACCCTGGCTGCCCTGCAGCGGATCGGGCCATAAACCACGTTCCTCTACCAGCCCTCCTGTTGAGAACTCTTCTTCACGTTGGGTACACATTAACCCTGCTGGCTAATTCTTGCTCCGCTGCAGACTGGCAACTGCACCATCCCTGGCAACCCGAACAGAGGCGTTCAGAACCGTGACCTCCCATGCGTGTGGGTCAGGCTAATGTTTGAAGAAAGAAAAAGAGATCAGTGGCAATGCAGACCTCCTCCCGGAGCGTTTCGCTACAAACAGTCAGCGTTACGTAAAGTTTCTTTTTATTATAAATACTTCACAAAACTCAGCCAAGCTCTAAGTAGCCATTAAGAAAGGCAGGTATTTCTAACACTGGAATATGAAGCTATAAATCCACACCACGTGCAAACCAAGTAGCTGCCAAAATTTGTACTTGTTTCTAAGGTTCAAGATAAATAAGTAAATAGGTAAAGAGATTAGGAAAGAAGCAGCACAGAAAAGAACAAAAAGAATATTAAAAAAAATAATCAAGATTTTTCTCTTTATTCGATACAAACCACCAGCTCTGTTTCTTCCCCTTTGAAAGATCAAATTAGTGTTACAGACCGGAATGACGACGAATTGCAGAGAGCATCATATTCCTTATTATACAGTACTGTATATATTTGTTATTTGAAAATAGAAATGTAATCTATAAGTAATCTAGAAATAAAATATATACATAGCAACCATTTAAAAGGACAGATAAAATGCTCATTAAAACCCTAAGTGCAGAAATACTGAATCATAATGCACAATTTCATTACATTTTACTGCCAGCAATGTAAATATCAATTCTCCAGGTGATTCATAAAATTCATTTTAGAAAGAAAAATAAGGATTTCCCCAGGCACTCGAGAACATAAAGGAAAAACACATGCCACGGTTTGAGAAACCAGACTGTTCTTTCATTGTCTCATCAGAATATTTTTCTGGAATTTCAGCAAATCTTTTACACATCAAACGGACAACTGCCATCCCACATTAGTACTGTCTATAGATCATGCACCAATCACAACGAACTCCCTTCCCGCTCCCGCACCTCTCCTTGCGTTGTGTTAATCATTCTGATCTTATTTATGCCAAATTTGAGATCATATATACTTCCCCCCGACTTCAAAGGGAAGTGGCCTTGATTTAAATTCCTCTAAAAACTCTTTTAACTCTCCAAATTGTGTTAGTGCCTAATAGCAGGACCGGAGCGGGGGGGGGGGGGGGGGGGGGAAAGAAATGCACGGTGGGCAAATTAAACAAACTCAACTTTTTGGAGAGAAGATTGCGTGTGGGGGGGTTTACACACCAAAAAACAACGTAAAGAAAACCTGTCACTTTTAAAATGAATAGCTACCATCTGCCAGGATTTTATCTGAGGCAAAGTTGATTAATGCAAAGCGAATGTTTAAGATCATATTGCTGTCTCCCGGAATAAATTTCAGGTAGTTTGCTTACTGAATTATTTGTTCTGTTTCTCTAAAGGTGTCTTTTTGTTGTTGTTGCTAATGTTGGATTCTCCCCCCCCCCCCCCCTGCTTTTATGCAGCCAGACGTAAGAATAAAAGCATTCACTCTCAGAACGTCGCAGAGCCGCGCTGCTGGCTGCAGCAAGGTAATTAATCTGAGAACAAAGGAGATTCCACCTCCTTCGCCGACTTGAGGAAAACTTTCGGGCAGCCTCGCTGCGACACTGCAGAGCGAATTTTAGCCGTCTGATTCCGAGCAGAGACAAAACACAGCGCCAGTGTTACCCGCAGAACGAAACGACTTCGTGCGCAGGCTTTCCTTAAGCCTTCCGCTGAAGCATTAACCCTCATTTACACAATTTTCCCACTGCCAAAAACCAACCAAACTAATTAATAAAACAAAACAAAACAAAACAAAAAAAAAAACCACCACATTTTTTTCTTGCTTGAAACGATGCTGAAAACACAGCAGTTTTCTTTCGTCAACTTTACCGAGGCACAGATTCACATCCGTGTTCTGATAAAAATCATTCTCAAACATAGATTTTGCGCCCCTCTAAAGAAGTTTAGCTTGAGAGGTAACATCCCAAGTTTCCCAAACAGATCCGGGTGGCACGAAGCCAGAGCAGACAAAGCCCACTTTTACACGTACGTTCCCACGTTACGTACGCTCAGCATCAGATGGCCTCCGAGCTCCCCTCAGCAGAAAGGAATTCACACCCTTTATTCAGGCCGGGACAACCTCCATTATCTGGGGCTGGAGAAGCAGAGGGTATCATCTGCGATACGCCGCAGAACTTCATGCCGTTCCATATGGACGTATATGCTCTTTGCTTACACTCCAAGCTGGCTGGACATGAGCCAGCTTTGGTCAGAAGTCACCAAGTTGTTTTAGCTCAGAACACGGTGCCTGTGTCTTGTATCTCAGTAGGGCTTATTAGTCGAGGCTCAACACCGCGCCAGGACGGCCATATGGCCTTCTGGTGCGAAGCGAGCTCACTACCAGCTAGTTCGAAGCGTGGGCAGAAGGAATGTGTATGTGTTTGCACAAGCCCGTGGTAAGTAACCTTTGTGAACTCAATTGATTTGTCGGGTTTTTAAGAAATAATGTTTTAAAAAGGAAGTTTAGTACCAATGAAATGAAAGAAGCAATGACTCTCTGTGCAGCCGGGGAGGGTAACGAGGAGCTTGAGACAGGGCAGTGTCTTCTACACTCGTCTGTCAGGGCAATTTGCCCTTAAAATGAAGGAGGCTCAGGGTTCCTGGCTTGGTATCTCTACAGCAAAGCAAGCACGCTGTGATTGGTATCCATCCACGAGGCTACAAAGTAGAGTCAGTTACAGGCACATTATTCTTAATCAAACGTGGTACCCTGTCTTAGGGGATGCTGGCTGTTGCAATTAACCACTAACTCATTTCTTTGTCCCTTTGTGCCACCCAAACAAAGTACAAAAGACGACTCACCAACCTATACCCTAGGAGTACACTCTATACACAACTGGCAAAAATATGCAGTTCACACACACACACTTTGCACCCTCCCCCCGACCACACCAGCTCACGCCAGTATGCTGAGCTCTGTCCCATCTTCGGATACAATGGAGTTAAGCAAGAATGTCAAAACACACGACGTTGACAACTGATGATATGATATATTCACTTAAATACGAAAGCAAACACTGTAAAATAAGCAAAAATAAGTATTGAGTGGTTTTATTTTTTTAATTTCTAAGCGTGTGGTTGTATTTTATTTAACTAACATGCTACTCGTCAACGCTATTAATCCATTTATTATCATTTAGGACCAAAAGCTGGGAAGATCTTTAACACAGGGAAATTATTCCTCTTCCCACGCAGATTACACAAAGATGCCAGTACTTGACATAAAGACATAAGGACATGAGACAGAAGCGTTCCCAGCACAAACGGGCATCTGTGCTTTCAGCCTTAAATGAAACGCCTGAAATTTGCCTGCTTTGCTTCAGTTCCAAACTCTAAACTTTCTCCCCAGGACACACAGCTTACAGGTATTTTTCTGAGAAGAATGCATGTAGCAAACAGCAAGTTTCAGTGGAATCACTCATACACTGAATTAATCACTGGAATAAAAACGTACAGGATCACCATTTTTAAGTGAATGTTTTCGATGACTCCATTCGTTAGACAATGTCACTCTAATAACGTATGCTTTTTTCCTTATAGAAATGAATGAAAGCACGAGATCCGAACAACCCTTAATCACGACGGTCTTTAAATGTTATTAAAATGTTATAAAAACAAACCAAACTAATGTGACACAACACACACATACACGTTATAAACTCTTGGAAGATGACATACCCTGCTCAGCACCACACTCCTCACATTCCTTCTCAGAGCTCTATTCATTGAAACAACGATTTATTTACCTTTTCTCTTCCATAAAATGTAAAAAAGCATAGAGTTTGTCTTTAAAATATAGTTGTCAAGTATCAGCGGTATATGTATACTAACATTTACCCGAGGGGTATTTCAGGGCAAGAGTTTGTTACAAATAAAAATCTTTATTCATATGAACAGCTACCTGGGGGGCAGTACTGAATGTAACACATAATATTTATATATGTAGGGGTTTTTTTGCAAATAATCCAGCAGTGCTATTAAGGCAAACTGGAAGCTACGCTGCACTTCAGCCTTTCTGCTTTGCAAATCTCAATCTCATCCTGCTAGCTTGCGTTTGAACCACGTTTTTTTTTGTAGAGAACAGCCTTTACTAAAAAAAAAATGTGCTTTTTTTCCCAGCGTGTTGTGTTGATTGCTGTGTCTCTTCCCTTTCCGATCAGGGCCAGGAGGATGCTCTGGAAAGCTGCAGTTGTACCAAGTAAGGGAAAAATCACCTGAGTCACTGCATGGCAATTCAGGAAAGCTTTTGGCAGTGTGGCTCTGAGCCTCGCTCCAGGGAGTAAGCGCCTGTTCTCCGATAAGCAAGTATTTGCAAGTTCATCACAAACTCACTGGTCACTGCGGAGTATCTCAATTGAACATCTATTACACTCCAGCTCATGTTCTGCTTCAAAAGCACTTTTTAAGGCTAAACAGCACGCTGAACTTCACTCGAAAAAGAACAAGCCTGCCTCCTTCCCCTACGACCTTATACATACAGCACTATCTACCTTTTGAAAGGAAGGCATGCAGCCATCTGCTGCATACACACACAGCAATGTTATCAGACTTGTCAGCGTCAGTATTATTTCTCACACAGCGTCCCGAAATTAAGTACAGCTGGAAAAACAAAAACTCACTAACGCTGCTCAGTTACCAACAGTTTGAGATATCTCTGACCTTTCTGTATTATTAAATGCACAAACAGAAACAAGGTATTTATGAAATGTCGTATTTTAAAAACATCGCTTGGAAGAGAAATTTTTTCTTCCACAAATAATGCCAATAATGTAAATAATGTAGATCTGACATTTCCCACTACCTCACAAGAAGGTTTACATATTTAAATGTGCAATTCAAAACACACACTCCTGCCAGTTTGATAATTTCATCCTCACAAGCAGCTACTGCCTGGGAAGCAGATCTTAAATGGTTACCAGTAAGCTAGATATAAAAGAATCGATGTTAATTTTAATCAATGATTTTTCTAGTAGGAGAGAGTAGTCAGCCTCATTAGGTTGATGCATTTCTCCTTTCAGTTTAAAAAGGACTCGAAACATTCAATTACAAAACAAACATTAAAAATGTGCAAGGAAAGTCGCAGAAGCTGCTTCTGAATCAGTTTTCCCCTCGCCAGTCGTATCAGCCTAAAACCTGCACACGTGGATAAGGTACGTACCCACGTCAAACACTGCATCTTTGTGAACTTTGACTATTGGATTCTGTCTGATCAAACACTAACAGCAACAGCACAGAAAAAGCCTTCCTCTCCTTAAGATGCTCCATTGGTTAGATCAGATTTATTTGTTGTCAGTAAAGGTTATATTTGCACATAAGTCTATGACAGATTGCAAGTTTATTAACTTCAAGTGAGTTTTCAAGCTGCTGGGTTGTTGTTTTTTTCTTTTTTTTCTTCTTCTTTTTTGGTGTTTTTTTCTTGTTGCTGGTTTGGGGTTTTTTTTGTTGTTGTTGTTTGTGATTTTTTTTTCCCCCCATCATTTCCCTCCCTTTCCCAAGATGTGGGTTACTTGACAAATTGGAGTTAAGTTATCTTGGGTCAATGTAACTGTAAGTTAAACTAATGAAGTGTATGTCTATGAGTGATGTCTGATTAGTTTAATACAGTTAGCGCTGGACAGCTTGGGCTGCTGACCTTGAAGGAACACAGATAACATTGCGATGCGTTGGAGGATGTGGTTGTGATACAAGACAAATTTACATAACAGTTTGTCATATATACTCCTCCAAAACAAAATTGTTGCAAAAGGGAAGCAGTAAGAAACCAACGCTAAATGCCTCGCACAAGACAAATGGGAAGAATAATTAGAATATTTGGCTTGGGATGGCAGCTTATTTGAAACGCAAGCTGGAAGAAGAAAGGTGTACATCTATATGGCATTCCAAGGCAGATTAAACACTGCGTTGGGCAACACTGTTCAAATGCAGCCTTCTACAGCACAAGATCTACTCTTGAAAAAACTGAGTTCCTTCCCCCATCCATTACCCCATCCATTACCTCGCTTTGCTCCAATCTGGAGTTAAAAACACCAAACTCCAATCTGGAGTTAAAAACACACAAGCTCTAATGAGTAACCGGTTGGCACATCACCTAGGTGCACCCAGGGTCCTGCTGAAGTTTATCCTGTGGCTGAAAAGCAGATACTTGTGCTATAACATCCCCAGGCACAAGCAGCTCCTCCCCATGAAGGCACACAATAAGCCAGGTATGTTGCATCACTGCCTGCAAATCATCTCACCACATCTCAACTGATCGGGTAGCAAAATTGCTGCTCTAAAGACAGATTCCTTCTGGAGTGACTTATTCTCACTCTGGGATAGCTGTCTGTTGGCCTAAGTAGTCTGCTTTTACCAGTCCAGGTTCTAGTGGACAGAACTTCGCTACTTACATAAATGCATAAATTACATCCATAGGTGCTGGCACATTACAGAACTGGACAATCATTAAGATAAAACTGAACCCTTAATCCTTTAGGTCAGCCTGAGTAGTACAGTGATAAATCAGACTTGCTAACTGGCAACTGGGAGGGTAAGTGAGGAAGCTTGCAGTGATCACATCCGTGCAATCTTTCAACCTCATCTGTGAAACAGTTTAAATCTTTCCTTACTTCTAAATTCACTTGATAAATTTAAAATAAAACGTACATGTACATCTCTAAACAAGTAGGCATCGTGTATATATGTGCATTCTTGGAGACTTTCAAGGACCAGCAACATAAGCTAAAGCATTTTAAGAAATTCTAAAGCACTGTAGTAATTTCCCATATTTACACTCATGCCCACTGCTAGTCTCTATTGCCTGTGAATACACATTTGAATACACAGAACTGAAACTGCAGCTTAAGAGACTTTGTTTGAAGGCCTCTCTGTCATCTGAGCTAACCCAGCTCCTGGGTTACCTGTAATTAGCACTTGCTGGCACCGTTTGCATGAAATAAAGAGCAGCAGTCCGTGCTTTCCAATGCCACTTCTTGGCTGGGAGCGTACAGAGGACACATTCTTCTTTCAGCTCTTCTTGAAGAAGATCCATCAGCTGTTTGTGGGAACCGCCATAAAAAGCCTCAATGAGAAGAACGCTCATTTTCCCACTGCTTCAGCTCTGTCTGGAATCTGAAAAGGACAACAGAGAAATAATTTACTGTAGAAATAACACAGTATTTGGGTTGGTCGGTTGTTCAATTAAAGGATGTCAGAAAAAGCAAGAACTCGTACAAGATCTCACAGCATCTTCCTTCTTTACCTGAAATGAATCCCTTCCTATTACGTTAATGGATTTACTTCAGGAAATGCTGCTTAACTATCACAGTGACAAAATTACAATGACAAAAGCATCGCACCTATTTGCTTCAACTCTTACAACGTATAATTTGAAATTTTAAAGGAACTAAAATATGCAGGATTTACAAATACTGCATTTTTTTTTGCTTTGCTTTCAATCAGGTATTTAAAGGTAGCTTCACTTTGCGGACTTGTGAATGCATCGTTCCTCAACAGTTTAGGGGTACGCTCATAAAACGCCTTCATTTGTTCTTATATAGCTTTATTTCTTTCACTGGAGGTAAACAGAACTGAAGAACAACTCAAATACATTTCTGCCATTACTAGCAAGCGCTTTGGCTATCTGGGCTCGGAGGAATGTCTGAGAGCAACCCAAGGACCTCAGGAGTCTCTCATTCCTGGAACAGTGCACCCTGAGCCCAAAAGAGATGCAAACCACGTTGCTGTTCCTCAGTGCTCCAACACTGGAAGAGAACAGCTCTGCAGGTTTAAGGAAGTTGTCGCGTGCAACCACAGGGCTGCTGATAAACAGGAAGCAAAACACTTTGCCCAAAGCAAAGGGAAAGATGACTGTTGCTCAGATTTCATGAGTCACAGACTTGGGGTACCAAAAAGCTGCTTTGCAGATGCTTTGACCAACGCCGCCAAATAAGAAGGTCTCAAACCAAACCCTGAAGACCATTCACCATCCATGACACCTGTCCAATCAATTCCTTCTCACTGGGGATGACCCTGATGTTCACTCCCTGCTGACTCAGTGCCTATTGCAGGCAGGTGATGCTGCCTATTGCAGGACCCCATGTCCATTTTGTGGCCTTCCCTTTCTAGTGGTGTCAGGTTGGAAAAGTCCAATCTCTGAGAACAGGAAGTATTCTGTTATCAGATATCAGAAAACAAATGGAAAAAAAAAAAAATCTAAAGTGCATTGCAGTCGTCAAAAAATCAACTGGCCAGCAACAGAAATCCAAATACTGAAGAAACGTAATTAGAGGACAAAATATAAGAAACCTCTGGACAGTTTTGAGTCATTTGGCCCATCGCTGTGCAACAGAGATGTCAAACACCTGGGTCATTACAGATCAGTTAGGAAGAAGGAAAGCATTCACCCTGTGCTCTTTCCCATCACAATCCAGCCTGGATTTAGGTTATGATTTGTTCTATTGCTCACTTTCCCACTCTGTTTCAAGTAAATTTATATTTTTTTAAACAAACATGTTACTTTCAAAAGAAAAAATAAAGAAACCAAACTGTTGTCTGGAAGCAGCGAATCCTCCCTCTTCTGAAGTTTGCTACTTTGCAGGTAGCAAGGCAGATTCTGATCTCTTTTCCACTGACCTAATTTCAGAATCACACTTTTGAAATCACTGGCGTTTTCTGAATTCACAATGATGTAACTGAAATCATAATCCCTACTCCAAAGCCCTTTTGGAACCTGCAGGGTAATAACTGCGAGAAAAACACAAGCTGTGTTGGAATAGGCGCTATTCACCTACGGAACGATCGGTAATTAATCATGCTATGCTCGTCATCAAACGTCGCCGAAACTTTAACTCAAAGGATTCAGAGAGAAATGTTTTGCAAATTCAAAAAGGGGGCACAGAGAAGTCTGAAAATGTCACCGAGTGAGAATGAGTTGCGGTGAATTTGCCAATCGGCGCTATCAGCAATAATTTGTTCATCAAATATCTGATCAAGCTGCACTCCCCCAGACTGGTTCTGAAACCAGCCCTTATTGCTAGGTTTAGCTGAATCAACACTGTGCTCTCGATTCTATTTCGCAGCAGTTTTC
This sequence comes from Alectoris magna, assembly GCA_030625065.1. NCBI lineage: Eukaryota > Metazoa > Chordata > Aves > Galliformes > Phasianidae > Alectoris > Alectoris magna. The sequence goes on along the minus strand of CM060567.1, from coordinate 184,671 downwards.
TCTGTTCGTTCCTCCCCGGGACAGGAAAAGATGTGTTCAGCTCTCAGCTTTCCCTCCTTCTTACAGATCCTAACATTTAGGTTACGCTGCACTCAACCTTCTACCCTTCATAAAAGGTAATTAAAACGCGTTTTGCAAACGTTACACACAAGAGTTCGCCATACAACAAATTCCTTTTGGCTGTTGGCTCTGAGAAATTCAGTGCAAGCCTGGATGCACTGCAGAGTGCATGGAGGTAGCTCCGGCTACACGAGGCAAAGTGGCAACTGGAGGTCCCACAGCAGCAGCGCACACAAGTGAAAAACAGCCATGATAAATTTCTCAGGTCCAAAGCTCGAGGGCTCTCTTACAAACCCCTTCCTCACCCGAAAATGTAGATACTGCTCACGAAAATCCTCATCAGCACTCGCAGGATTCTGGTGTCACACAACCTACGTGCATTACCAGTAATACACATTTAGCACAAATGTCACACGAAGTGCAGTAGATGGCCTTGTTGGCTCTTTTTTGTCTGTTTGTTTTTCAAGATGCTACTCAACTATGAAACTGCTGAACAGTCATGGCAACACAATACACACCGTGTTTACTTCGGGAGTTGACTAATCTGGAACAATAAAAACGCCAGCCACTAAAATCGTGTGCTTTAAAAACATACACTGATAATGCAAAGGAAATTATATTATATAGAACTAATAATTCCCGGCATTTAAAAAGTCACAGAGGAGGTAGGACACAGCCATTTACCTCATATTTCATCCGCACAACTTCCAGTTTTGTTCACATACAAAAACAACCTCTATTATTTTTGCTTTATTTCCCCTGACCTAGCCAAGTTAAGGTAAATATCTCCTATATACTCCTCAGAGGTCTCGAAAAGACACAGATGATAAATGGCCTGAGAACGTTCACCATATCTGATGGAATGTGATCCTCAATTAAATATAAATCACTCCAGGTATTCTTTTACCCATTTCAAAGAAAACAACAAATATTAGAAAAACATATCTGCTTCCCTTTTCCCATTACAGGGCTTCCTCTGCTCTGAGCCAGCAGCTCAGCCCCGGCCCCAGGAGCGCAGCACTGCTGTGGCCAAAAAATGCCTCTCTGCAAGCATCATGCGTACTGGTTGGAGCTCAGTATTTGGGGCAGACGTTGGGAAAAAAACTGGCTGGAATAGGAACATCCCACTCGGTGGTAACGATGCCAAAAGTCATGTGGTGGAGGCACTGCAGGTCCCTAAATGGGCTGCTGCTGTCTGACCAAACAAAAAAAAAAAATATATATATATATATATATATATCCTGTAAAGAGCAATAAATATTTATTTTAATGGCACGGAAGAATTAACTGTTCAAGTAGCCACAGAAACCACTGCTTTGTTTGAAACTCTAGGTAAACACCAACCAAGTATTTCTGATCACCAGCCTAGGTAGCGAAAGCTCGTCATTTTCCATCATTTATTAAGGAACGTACTTCTGCTCTGCCAGAGCAGAGAGACAGAAGTGTGGTTTCACAAACATCAGCACAGCTCGCATCAGGAAGCCATAATGAGCTCCTCTCATTGACGTCTTCAGACAACATAAATTACAGATCGCGTTTAAGTATCTGTCCAACCAAATAGTTGAGCAACAATCCAAAACCAAGGGAATAACTGTTAATATATTCCATAGGTAGAGGGCTGCTATTAGTAACAGGAAATAAGGTGTATGGTTTCAGTAATGATTGTTTCAACGGTCGCGGTCCCACACAGACGAGAAATTTCTTCCACCGCCGTATCCAGAGCACACACAGCTGGCTGCAGAACCCATCAGGTATGCCCCGTGTACATAAACACACGTACGGCCTTTGATGATTTCAGATAAGCAAACTGCCATACCTATTAAAAACTTTCAGTGTTCCACATTCCGGTAACATGGGATTTCCCAAAGGGCCATTACAGGCCCTACCTTGCCCCCCTGCCCCTTCATCCTCCCAGCAAAGCAGCACACACACACACACACAGAGTAACCCACATCGAACCAGCCAGCACTGCCCTCCTACTCATGCTAATGACTCACAGAAACTCCAGAGTTATACCTTAAGCACAATTGCATTCTAATGGTTGACCAAATTTTAACTCAAAAGTACCGGGCGTAAGTCATTACCAAACTGGTTATTTGCACAAAGTGAGAACGCCACTCAATCTACCCTTTATATAAATCAACTGGAAAAGGCAAGAAGTTCTCCTCTCCTTTTGAGAAAGTGGTAAACCAAAATGGTTCACCTTCGTCTGGACGTCTGCACCAGCACCAACATTCACTCACCAGTGGCACCCATCCACACAGCCCAACAGCTGCACACGCCTACACAGACGTCTACACTGAAACCAGGATGCACGGCGCTGTCTGATTTTATTCCACTAAATGCTAAAATACTCTATTTTAGTTCCCTTTGCTTATCATCTACGCGCATGTTTGTGAAGAGTGTGTTCATTACATTGACAACCAGCTCCCAGCCAAAAGTAAAAATAGAGTGAATGGGAGAAAATGGCACAAGTCCCAGTGGCCTCAGCCAGGTAAGCGTTCCCATCTGTGAACTCTGCCTCAAAATCCCTTTCAATATCAGCCGTATTTACCACACTTATTTGAAGTGCTTGGTTAAAGGGCTGCTAAGTTATTCTTCTACGGACTATTTTAACGCAGCCTGGAAAATCAGCTGTTTGTAATACAGTTTAAAACGCACAATTAATTACCCATTTTTCAACTCGCTTTCAAACTAAGAGCTGTGTGTGTCTCACTGTAGTGCTCGAAAAAAAAATCATGCTCTCATGTGCTTTCGTTTTGATGCCAAACACGATACGGATGTCCCCTGAAAGATCACTCGCAGTACACGTATGAGTCTCTACCAGCAGCCCCAATGACAAACTTTTAAGTTGAGGTTTTAAGTGAAATATATGTATTTTTAATGTTTTAGATCAAAGTGCCATCACAGGACAGGGTTGTTTTTTTTCCAGAAAGGTTATTACTGACTGACTGCCTTCTAATGCAAACTGACTTTCTCATGCTCTTCTAAGAAAGTCAGTCTGCAGCTGCAGGGGAAAAAAAAACACACACAACATAACCAAGTCCTAAGCCTGCAGGTAATCAGAACAGGAAAACTCTCCTATCTTAACACCGCAGGCTTAGCCTGACTCTAGCATTTGACCAGCAACATCTGTAATGCTGTGCAGTAACCCACCAACATACTGCTGCCAGTCTTGGTGCTGCCCATCACTTCTCTCTGACAGCTGGCAAAGAGCCCACATATAGAAATCACAGGGCTTCTTCTGTGCCCAATAGGCTCAGTCTCACAGCTCTAAGACAGTTCCTTGTTTAAAATCCACCTCTTACTTCTCTGCAGAACACAGAAAGATCCCATCGTGGAAAAGCAATGGCGCCCAACTTGTGTTTGTCACTGGGGGCTATGATCATGGCACAGGCAGTGGGATGAGTAACCCTTCTGAACGTGACTCCTCCTCAGATTCCTCATCCCAGCACTTGAGGTTGAGCGCTAACAGGTAGAAGTGTGACTGCTTCACTAGCTGCAGCCCCGGAAGAGCAGATCTATGCACCATGACCGGCAAACTTTAAGCCTAATCTCAAATCCACAGCAAGACTTTAACTGTAGCTTGCTTCTAAGCAGCATTCCCTACTGTTACAACTTGAAGGCCGCTTGTTTGACAACTGAATTGACGACAAGCAGCACTTCCAGGCTTCCCAAAGAAGACATAACAGTAATCTGTAAACTTGCAACCTTTATTCTTGCTGCACCAAAATAGATTAAACCTTCTGAAAACCTACAAAGATCTTCATTTACAAAAATACACTACTTCCATTGCATTACACTACAGAAACTTCTTGCTTGCCTTGTTGAAAACTGCTTTCCTGAACCACTGACCAGACTGGCCAAAATCTGGCTGGACCACAGCTGGTTTACATGGTGCTATGTCCCCTGCAGCTTGCTTCTCTGCCTGCAGCCAGGTGAAGCATCTCTCGGCTCCCCGAGCTGCGTGGTGAATCCTTCCACTTCTGGGCAACTGCTCATATCCTGTCCTTACAGCATCCTGAAACACAACAGTAGGAACTGGAAAGTTGCACTTTAAAGATGTCCCATGGCTATTAATGCAGAGACACCCTGACACAGGAGACTGTAAGGGCTCCTTCTGGACTCTATATATTTAGAAAGCAGCATTCCGTAAAATCTGTATATTAACCCGTGCATGCTAAGTGAACAATGGTGCTATAAATCCTTACAAAAAAAGCTGTTAATGCATATGCAGGGTGTGCATTTTAAAAACTCCATATTCCCACTGCCTTATTATTTTATCTATATAAAGACACTAACGGCCTTCACCAATTCATGTTGTAAGCCAATTTTTTTCTCCTTTCAGATGTGGAAAAAGCAGAGAAATTTAATCCTCAGCTTTTCCTTTCTACTTTCTTTCTTGACATAGCCTAAGACTATCACGAGCACTCTGTATCTATATATCTAGCCATCCTCAATCAAGATCTTTGAAGATCTTAATCTGTATTGAAGAAATTGTTTGTTTTCTCCAGTGGAGGAAAAACATCTGCACTTCACATTTCTGGTTAACTTAGAAACAGGCACAGCCACACACCGCAGTGGGGATGCGCAAGCAAATATTGTCTATAAACTACTTCTGTGCACACAGACTACATAAAACAAGGTAGGTAGTTGTGATGTTTAGTTAGGAAAAAGCTTTCTTGATTCCTAGGCCAAAAAAGAATGGGCAAAGACAGAGAGATGGAGAAACAGGGTCCACGTTCTGCCATGAGGATGACCACAGCCATGAGGATCCCTCCCATCACACAGGATAGTTCTTCCACTGAGTTTGTTTGTTCCCTTTTTCCACCTTCCGATGGCCCCAGTACATCCACAGAAGAAGCAGACATGAGGATGCTGCAGAATACTGGGTATTAAGCAATTGACCGTCTTCACAAAATGTTCTAACGTTATTTTGGGTAGCTCTTCAGTCCGTAAGAAAAGAAAAAAAACACAAGTATATCTAACAAGAGAGTAGGATCAGAAAATGCAAGGTGTAACAATTGTAACTGATAGAAAATTAGTGATTTCAATGTAACAGTTAACAATGAATTCCCATCTGCCGTGTAACTCATAAGCCTGCAATAACGATAACTTAGTTTAACAGAGACTGCTGGTGTTGGTTGATGGTATGTTAGTTTTATCCAACCTATCTGGACTGTGTTTATGGTTCTTGAAGGCTTAGGACACTTTCCAAGACTCATCTTTTTCAGCAGTGTACTTATTACAACAAATTTGTCAATATCTGTGATCTTGAAGTCTTCCATTAGGTTTAAATAGATGAGAGATACTTGATTTAGAATTTCTCTCAGTGGATAAGGGACTAATAGGTGTGGTAATGGGAGACTTAGTGCTATTTTTAAACTTGACAGGAGACATATTAGTTGCTAGTTCCCTATTACAGAAAAAGCACCAGTCTGGTTAATAATAGGCTGGCATGTTGAAATTCCTCCAATTTATTAGGAATACGATCAGAAACGTGTTCCACTCATCCCAGGCTTCAGACCAGCTTCTACATAGAAAGGTAAGTTGCATTTGCAACCAGTTTAAGCACGTTAATACTTGAAAAAGTTACATGCAAATATTTGAACTGATTGGATTTGAAAGACGTGGTCTATAGATCATATTGGCTAATTGATTAAAAGACAAAAGGCTTGCTAAAAGCCATCAGTAACTGCTGTGCGAACTAACAGAATCATCCCACATCAAAGAGCTGGTCTATTTTCTACAGCAGATTTTAATTAGTAAAAACTTAAACAATGAATCATTCTCGTATCACGACAGTTTGGGATTCAGCCCTTAAAAATATCCTTTTTGTACAAAATCCGGAATTCTAAGAGTTAATCTAAACATTAGGCTTGGTAGCCTGAGATGTTTGGCAGCAACTTTTGAGTGGGCACAAGCCAGATTTATTTTACAGTCAGAAATTATCCATTTGAATATGTGATGAAAGGATCTGCATCTTCAGTCACACCTTGAGTCAATAAAAAGGACGGGATGAGTTCTACTGTCAGATCTAGTTCTGCTGTGAAACATGGGAGGAGTCCCACACGGAGAAGTATAAGAGAAGGACTAATGTGCCAACTCCACAACACATCCCAGTAAGGCAACTTCAAAAACAGATTCTTCCAGCATGTGAACCGGACGCTAGAAGGTGCGTCAATTCCATCTGCCGTTTCATTCACAGAACAACCTGCAAACTAGCAATTTAGCATGATAAATGCAAGGACTGGCCAAGCTACGTAACTCTTAGCCAAGTGAAGAGAACAGTTACTCGTCAGATTTTCATTTGTTGCTTAAGAAGCAATATTAAATTTCTGCAGTAAGTTTCTACAGTCGTCTGGATATGATGCTCCTACAATCCATAAGGTAACATCAAAGCTGCAAAATTACCTGCATAAATACTTCTTAATTTTAACCACTAAGTGCTGATTTAATTCGACAAATGAAAACATTCAAGCTTTCAGTCACACAACTCCTGACTCCTCAGGAGGGACCTGAACCAGTGCTTCTTACTATGAGTCTATGAAACCAGAAAACACATCTCAGTAACTTCTGTCCAGTCAGCACCATGTTATTTCTTTCAGAAACCACTTGAAAACTCTCAGATTCCATAGTAAACGTCACACAACATCAAAAGACGACTTCATACGGCCCCGAACATATTTTTCCATTTTAAGAATATTTTCTCCCTATTGCCAACTTCACAAACAGAAGGATACGTTATCCACGTCAATTTATAAATCTGGTGCAATTAGAGTTGTCAATTCTATTTAGCGGTGCAGCGTCGTGTTTCCTGCAAATAGCCCAAGCCCTCTGAAGGGGCTGCAGCAGCATCGAAGGCTTCGGAGCACGTCCAAGGCACGTTCCGACAGCACGCTGCAAGCGTCTTCCAACGTCTTCTTGCTGGCACAAGAGCTGCCAGCCTAATGACTGCAGGCAGCTCCTTTCATTTCTTGTCCACGGGGCCTTAGGAGCCTGTAAAACACTCCCAAGGATTTGCTTAAAGTGATGAAGAAGTGCATATCGCTATACTTGATTTCATACTGCAAGTACAAGAAACGGAAGGGGTCTATCTCTTCCACTGGGAGGTATCTATGGATACACAGATCACAGAAAGCTGAAAAATACTGCCATCGGTTAAATAAGGATGTCTGTCATCATCTGTCAATTGAAATGGGGAACATTTCAGGAAATATTTCTTTTCAGCGATATACAAGCATCTCAAAACAATCTGTTTGGGGAGGTTATTTTGTAAACAAGCTTAGGTTCTGAACTGATTTTTAAAAACAGATACTGCAAAAGGAATGAATATCGATGTCTGGGGGAAGCCCCAGCAGACAGGAAGCAGGAGAGCGGCTGCAGGTAACAGCAAGGCAAGGACACGCACCAAGGATGAAGAAGCCTGGTCATCCAGACATAACGTTTTCCCTTGAAGGTTAGCAGATGGCTGTGATTAGAAAAGCGTCATTAAAATCACGGCCATCAGAAATTCCATGCCTTAAAAACTTTGGATTTGTTGCACAGGTTACAATCTGGCTACAGTACGCGTTCTGCATTGTCGTGCCAGAGGTTACACCAGTTTTAGATGCATTTCTCTTTGCAGGCTCCCCCCCTGCAAACAGGTACAACTTTAAGAACTGGGGACTCAATGCAGTTTGTAACGGCCACGACTACCGCCACGCAGAGAAAACAACATCTTCATTACAGGGCTCAGAGATGAAGAAGCTATTTTAAGGTTGTTACTGCAACATTCAGCTGAAGTTAAGCTGGCTATTAGTAAGTTACCAATATTACCGATATGATGAAATACCCAAGCAGACATTACAAGCCAACATGAGAATTCCACTTACACCTCACGGATGTGAGTTCCCAGGAAAACCAACTAGATGTGCACATGCGAAGGTGATCTACGAAGCTGGCCTAGTTGCACATTTAAATCAAAGGTAGCTCTGAAAGGTGCTTCACTCTCCCAATTTAACTACTGGAGAGCTAATTAAAACGTAAGTAATAAAGAGGGGAGGGGGGACAGAAAAAGCAGTGGATGTTCACTGTAGCTGCTGTGCACACTGAGCTCAGGTAAGCTGTCTTCAGCAAATCTAATCTGCATAAGGCAATGCAAACAGGGTACATAAATTAAATCTTACCAAATAAATGCTTTAGGAAGAGAAAAGAAGTTATTTCCATCTATCTACATGCATTAGTTAACACCCAGTGAAGAAACCCTAAACCCAAACGCCTGTACATTTCAGAACAGCTAAGAATCTATTCGTAAGGTGCATTCAAACACCATAATGTGAACAAAATCTGTTTTGCATGCCAATATCCTTGGAGAGGGCAATATTCATGCAAGCTGATTCAAGCTACCCTGAAGATACGCAGCTCTCTGCCTTCCTATGGCAGCTCTCAATGCCTGCGGACAAGAGAGATCCAGAAATGATTTTCCTGGAGACTACAGGCAGCTGCTCCTCACGCTCATGGAAGCATTTTCTTCTTGGGCATTACAGGAACGACTTAGGAAAAAAAGAAAAAGCCTTTTCTTTAAAGCAGTTTTTCTTTTCAAGCTGCGTGCACCACTTGATACTTACTGTACATTCAAACCAGATGAGGTACTCAAGCGAGGGCTCAGCATCAGCACACTGAAGGTGTGTAATGGGTACCCACCGAATGCAGACCAATTCACCAGGCTTTGCTTATTTATAAATGCCACTTAGGCACTGCTGACAGCTGTAACGCCCGCCTGCAGTGGCACCTGGGATGCTGCTGACACACCACTACCTTTGTAAATCTGTGCCTACAGGCGGACAATTTTAAGGAACTTGTTGGCAAATACACACAGCGTTTCTTTTTGATCCTAACTAGAAAGGTTATTTTAACTGCTGCGCTACACTGTGCTGACTTTGAACAGGAAAAACGCTTTAGAATCAAATTTTAGCGAGGTTAATCCCCTCCTCTGATTGTCTCATCACTGAGCAATAGCTCACCGGATTACTTTCATTAAAAAGTGTCTTCTGACCATATTATTGGACTGTGTAGAATTGTTCTGTATACATGCATACTCATACACACACAGAAATTCATACATCTGTTACTGCTATTGCTGCCCATTGACTTCCAAATGCAGAGTCTATGACTTGTAAATACAGCACTTCAGCTCTCCTGAAAGAAAAGCACACGGTTTGGTTCCGATAGCATTGGCAGACCACAAAGAATTCACCTTACAATGAAGGTGAAAAGGGAATACAACTGCTCAACTTTTCTAAGTCAAAGGAGTCCTAAACCATCGGAGGAAAATAAAACGCTACAAGTTCTACATAGATTTTCCAGTTACTAGACAACTGTAAGAGAATGCTTGGACGCAATAAACAAACCTCATGATTATACAACTTCTAACCAAAAAATGTTCAATTGCTTTTCAATGTATAATTTAAACAACTAAATGTAGCTGCTTCACCTCCCCCCTCCAGCCCCACCATCCTACTACATCGTCTGCCTGGTGCTTTCTCATTATCAATAACAAGAGGTTTCATCTATCTCCTTTCATTCAAAAAGGCCAAGGAGCTTAGAAACATTAATTAAACCTCGTAACACTCCTGTGAGGCAGGTAGGTGTTATTATCTCCACTTTACAGATGAGAAAACTTGCATTTTAAATTATGACTCACACAACTTTCCAACAATAGTTTTATAGCAAAGCCGTGAGCGTCTTGCAATTCCCTACTTCCAACCAGCAGAATGCATGCTCTCTTTCAAACTGGCAGGAATTTACTTGCCATTCTAGCACACATGACAATTTTTGTTTTGATCGACAGTGTTAATTTGTCATTAGCATGAATCCTTGTAAGAAAATACAAATACATATTCTACCCAGATTGTACTTTCATTATTTCACTTTCTGTTTGAGCTGAAAATGAGATGAAATTTTGTATCCCGTGTTAATATCGCTCTTCATCTGGTTAGCTGATGAATTTCATCCTCAAAAAGAAAATCCATGCTTCTTGAAAGCATATGAATTGCTTCTTGTGACTGAATCCCAGATTTCTTCTCTCATTTACGTTTTTTTTTCAGTGCGTGTCATTTTGTTTCTTAATCTTTCATTTTCTTTTCTAATTACTTCACTTTTTCTTCAATTTATTCCCTATTATAATTGCCTTTGTCCTGTATCTCTGTCTTCCTTTTTAAAATTGTTCCAATAACGCGATAAAGGATGTACCTACAGATAAAGAACAGCCTTACAGTGTATCAACTACCTTGAAGAGATGCTTACCAAATCTCCTTGTCTCACACTCTCCCCGCTTCCAGCTTCTTCCTGTGTACAGATATCAGCACCATCCCTCCTACCTGCTTGGCTACACTCCTAAATATTCTTCTCTTTCCTCATCCTGCGTCACTCCTAAAACTCCATTTCCTTCCTCACAGTTCCAGAAGCAAACTTTCACAGCTCCCCTGCCTTGACTTGCCTACATCTCCCATCTCGTCTCTTCATAATTTCTTCCTTACTCAAATTGTCTCAAACACCTTTATAAACTAACTCTTTATTCCTCCTCCTCCTTCCTTCTGTACCACCATAGAACAGAACGTACCATCCACTGAAACAACTTCTACCGTGCATTCAATTAGTCCAAAAAGCATGAGAGTCCAACCTAGTTTTAAAAGAGGCTATATTTGTCAAGTGCCTTCCAGAAAAAGCTTTATTCCTTTTTGAGGAAATCAGCCAAAGATTTCTGTGTATTTTCCCAAACCTAACCAACCCGTAGCCCATAAAAGTGGCAGCCTCCAGCTCATTAATAACTGCTTCTGAATGGGCATGCACATCACTCAAAAAACAGCCACTAAAAGAATTAGATTAAATAAATAGTTTGTTGTTGTCGTTATGTTCTCACAAAAAGATCATTACATCTTACTAAAGAGAAAGGATTCTTGAATGTCTTCTTTAATTATTATTTCTCATATTTCAGAACAGCATCAGAAGTCAAATCAGGCCTTTTTCTTTTTCTTTGTATCATACAATTTAGCACATCTTGTTTGTACTATCTGCTTTAATGAAGAGAGTTTGCCAGAGTACAGTAAAAATAGGTAGCTTTGTTATTCACATCCAGTCTGTAAATGACAACTATGCAAGCTTTGAGAACTGCTCTCATCATTTGGAAGCTGCAACAAATGTTCAGTCGCTGCTTTCTCTTTCAGCTCCCAGAATTACAGCTGGATTCTTTAAACATTATGTGTGGTTTCTTGCATTTCAAAGCTTCTGAACTACTCGGATTGCAAGAAGCAAAAATTCTGCCCACAGACACAGTCCTGTTTCCACTGACTTCGTGCTGCAGCCAAGAAGTATGGAATGGAAGCAGGATGCCACAAGTACACGATGCCACTGAAGGCTGCAGCCCCCACCATACCTCAGCTGAGGTGTGATTCACGTTCACTTCCACAGCACAAAAAACGTCTATTCCTTTTTCATCACACCTCAGAGGTAGAATCACAGAATGGCTTGGGTTGGAAGGGACCTCAACGATCGTTAAGCTAAACGCCCCCTGCCACAGGCAGGGCCACCAACAATTTCAGAAGTAGGGTCTTGCACGCAAAAAGAACAATTCTATTCCTCCAACAGAAGAATTGTTTGCTGTTTAATTACCATCACACTGTTGACATTCACTACTTTCACACTTTTTCATGAAAAGCATACAACCTAACGGAACAAAAGGGATGCATTACAGCCTCTTACTACCTGTTCCCATCTTGAGCAGAGTCTTACTCAAGCTCTGTCCGTTTCTGCACAGTTAACAAAGGTGCAGACTTACACTGTTAAGCATCTGCTGGAGAAAAAAAAAATAATAATAATGTTGAGTTTCTTTCCCTTCTAATATTCCCTAAGGTTACTCATCCCTTTGCATTCAGCTGGTCATAGACGTATCCCAAAACCCTTTGAAAACTTCACATATGCAGCCAAGATCAGAACGTATCACTAGCAGAGGCCTCTCAGAGCACATTAGTCTCACTCTCCACTGCTGTCATTCACTTTTTGCTTAATTCCAATGTTTTGCTTCTTTTTTTTTTTCCCTCGTTTCTTTTTAATCTACAGTGTCACAAATGATACGAGCCTTGTCTGCCACTGAATGTGCCACTGATGAGCAAACACTTCTCCAATACTTAAAAACAGGTTGGGACCCACAGAAGAGCAGTTTCAGTGAAAGACTCCTACACCTTTGGTTTCCTCCTCTGCGTGCATCAATTCCATCTTCACTGAAATCACCCACTCTTCTCAAATAGCTTCTTATACTCTGTAAGACAACAGTAGAGAATAGAAGTGCTGCTGAAATCCGTATCGCATTTTAAAAAAAAGTTTTGCCTTCCTAGTAATTACTTCACTTTTTGAGGACCGTCGTAATTCACCCTTCCCTGAGGCATACGAAAATCCAGAGTGAGATTTGGTTCTGCTCTTCTAAAAGCCAGCGCCGGGCAACATCAGAACAAAGTGTGAACACAAGCTTCTTAGCAGCAGAGGAACACTGGGAACATCAGAAGCTGAAAAGCGTGTAGGTGTATTAGCAGTCCTACCATCCATCTGTCAGAAATCTTCGATGTTCCTGCACATCACCCACTGGCAGAGCTGTCTGCCAAGCAAAAATATTATGAAATGTTCATTATATACTAAAATTCCCCCCCCCCCCCTTTCCCAAGGAGGAAATGGAAAAAGCAGTCCCTCCGTACACGCAGGCTTACATCGTTACCAAGAAACACTGAAACTTTCAAATTCTCCAATAAAGGAAAATCTACCCAGAAACCAGCAGGCGGGACTGTGATTTTACATATATTTTAGCAAACTTTACTTACCACTGCATATACTGACTTTTGGTTCACAGATATCTCATTTTTTAAGGTACGTTAAAGACGGAGTTTACAATTAACTGAACAGACAGCGTACAAAAGGCTTTTAGAACTACACCATATGGTCTAGGGAAAGGAACAATCTGGACTATCCACATTTCAATCTGCAGGCTTGTCCACCTCTATCACACATTGTATTGCTGTAATAAAATATTAAGATAGAAATGTAGAAGTGAAAAATAATCTATCTTTTGCACCACCAAGGGAACAAGGCATCCTACAGTCTAGTGTGTTTATTAAATATTTTAAGTTTTATGATTTTGGCACGGTGAATCAGATACAGTCAATAAAATTCTCAATTCATTTAAAACAGCATTTCCAGAAGGGTATGGGTGGGTATTCATCTTGCGCTTCAGGGAAATAAAAAATACCAGTTTACATGGGGTACACTGGCAGCAGTTTATGTAACAGATGACACATTCTTGGAAATCAAATAAAAGCAGAAAAAATACCCATTGTTGCTCAGTGAAGGACTAATCACATGGTCACAGCTGGAACCAGTGTAAATCATTCATTAATAAAATTCTGTTGTAGTAGTTACTTTTTTTCTGCTTTTCAACTGACAGCAGAAAAATCATCTTTCAATTCTTTGCAGAAATAATACGTTTGTGAGTATTCTGTAGCGACTATTAAACTTAGTAAATCTTTGCAGGAAAAAGAAAAAAGAATGCCTGCAACAAAGACATTGTTGGCTCTAAGGAAAGATATATATATTTATGTATTTTACATGCAATCCCGGAACAGAGTCCTAGGAGATACCTGCCACACCTGGAGGTACTGGCCTGACTTGTGGCTGCACAGAATCCAAACCTAGAGAAAAATCAGCTGATGTCCTTCGCAGAGCAGATTTTGTAATATAAAGTATTATAAATGCTTGATTTGACAGCCTTATGAGTCATACTCCTCAATGCAAACTAGAAACTTGCACTAGATTAAATACAGACACTAGAGGAAAAAGTCCGTGTGATGGTTAAGTGTTCCGTAAGTACAGATGCTGTTGGACACAGGTATCATGGGCTGACCCTGCTTTGAGCAAGACGAGATGAGGTGAGCTGCCCAAGTCCCTTCCAACCTGAATTATCCTATGATTCTATGACCTCTCACACTAGAGCTTCCCCTTCCTGAGCTGTGATCCTCCTTTTCTCTTTGACTTTGCAATCAATGCAAAACAACAGTCTCAAGCTTCATGTTTCATTGCCCCAAACAGCAGGGAAAATAATGCACGCGAATCCATAGGACGTTGCAGAAGAACTCACAAAAATCAGCTCATCCTCTGCAATTATACTGAAAGAAACCCTTTGCCATATCAGTGTGGGTACGTGAGCTGTTCTATACACAATTCCACAGGCCTTTTTTTCTTGTAATAAAGGAAATTACCGAGGAACAGTAAATAATAACTACACCATTTAATGTTGAAAACTGCAGCAACACGAAGTAAATGGGACAGGTTTTTCTCCATTCTAAGAGAAGGAAAAAAAAAACAACAACGAAATCATATTCCTTATTTGGTGTCAACACTGCATTTTAAAACGATCGAGAATCCCTTTAATTGAAAGGTTTCTTCAAATGTAAAAGTTAAAAATATATTATCTCCCTGACTCTGTGCCTACTAAGCAGTCTGAGCAGACTTAAAGCATCCTGGCTTGATAGGATATCTCTGTGCCATTGCAGAGCCTGCAAAGGACTTCTCAAACCTCTATCCAGCCACGGGCCCTTGCAACACAGCCACACAAGCCCTCTGCAGCCAGTGGGAACATCCAAGTGTACAGCCCAACACATGCTTGCATTTCCACATGATCAAAGACTCAATTCTTCAGCTTACTGTAGTTATCCCTACCTCACAGTGACATCTTCTGTAAAGAGATGCACTTTATTTGTAATTGGTTAATGTAAACAAGAAAGCCCTGCTTTTCTAGGAATTAACTACAAGCTGTATGAAATGACAAAGTTAATAATTATGTAAATAGTGCTAATAACACTAAAGGAAAAATCACTACCTAAGAAAACTACAGCACGTAAATGAAGTGCATCTTAGATTGCCACATTCAGAGACAAAAAAAAAAAAAAGAGCCCCAAATTTCTTGCTAACTTCTATTTTAGTAATTATTAGTCTTCATGAGCATGGGTAAATCTGAAGACAGGCACATGAAATGAATACGTAGTTGACAAGGAAGTGCAACTAAATACAAGCAGTGGCAGAAAGCATCAGTGCTCACATATGTACAGTCCACGATGTGAACAGGCATCATTTGAACAAGATACCATTTTCTGCTCTTTCTCCCTTTACAAAGAACAAAGACACTTCTCTTTTTTTTTGTCACAGAAAAATGCAGTCAAGTAGATCATGGCTAAGCAGGATCTACAGTTAAGTTTACTTCATTCTGTTTGGTAATGTGCTTCCATTTCAATAAAACATGATGAATCATAAAATGATAAATATAAATATCTCTTTATGCAAAGCTGGTTTGTACTGTATGCGACCAGCTTCTGACTCTAAAAGAACTTCTGCAGAAGAACAAGGTAACACAATTCTCCATCTGACTGTGTCGGAAGGGCCATCCCCAGCCCCACACTTGCCAGACATCATGCTTTTCAGAAGTCAGTCCGAAGGTCATAACGAAAACAGGCCTACGAGGATTCCTCCATGAGCTTCCCACAAAATACTTGATCTTCTTCTTCATTTGCCTACTTCTAGATGAGACATGACAAAGAAAAATATTTAGAAATTCATGGAGGGGGAAAAAAGCCTTTCCGAAGGCAGGAACAGTGTCTCACATTAAGCCCCATCCTCTGCCACACTTCTCTTGCCCAAGCACTATTCTTGTTGAAGCCACGCCACACACGTGACAGGAATTACACTTCTTTTTTTCTTCTAAATCTGCTGCTGACACCTTACAAAGTATATTTTTTTCTTTTGACACTGGTACCATCAAAAGAACCGTGACTAAATGGTTTTAAGGGTTTCCATGCCTAATTGCTATTATGTGGCCATTCGCCGGCAGCAGCGCAAGGCCATCATTCAGACTACCTGAGAAGCAACGACTTTGGTTGCAGCCATAAATCCAGAAAGCCACCCAACCAGCACCAGAAATGGGTCCCCATGCATGCCTCGATGCCGTTCTGATAGATTTGCAGTGACAAGCAAGGAAGGCAAACAGTACAAAAAACACCAAGTGCTGAAAATACACATCCATTAATGATTTTTTCCTCATTGGAAACACTGTACCAAGCCATAGGTAGCCTAGCTCCACTACGCGAAGGGTGACTGGGAAAAAAAAAAGCAGTATTTAGGTTAGCTAGGAGACGAGTGTGACAGATATAAGCTAATGTTAATGCTACCAAAGCTAAGATTTACCTTTACTAATCCCACTCAGTGAAAACAATAGGACACGGAGAGGAAATGAAAGATGACAAATATAAGACAAGGGAGCACGTTGGTGGGAGGTGGGAAAAGGAGAAACAAGGAGGCACAGGGGAGGGCTGCTGCTGCCTCACCTGAAGAGCTGCAATTTGTTTGGATCAGCTTATTTAAATTAGTACAATAACACAGTCATGTAGACAAGAACCAGGATTATTAATTTCCATGGATATTATCCAAGTGTGCATAAAGAAGCACAGGTTCAGGGATTTAAACTTCTGAGATGATTCATTCTTTGAAGTCAGCAGTAGTAGTAGTTGGCAGAGTCTACAGTGAAAGGTAACAAGCAAGAGGAGTCGGATTCCTTCAGGTCATTAAGGTATAAGGTCCTGACAGAAGCTATGTAAAAAAATAGAGGTATTTATAGGAAGGGAACGAATGTTCCTAAGGACTCGTTAATGCGATGCTGGGAAGCACTTGGTGTTGCCACGCTTTTTGAAGAAATAAACCACTGCAGAAAGAACGATGATGCTGGATGAGAGGGGAAAAAAAAGTCAAACCCGCACCAGGAGTGAATTGCAGAAAGCAGTGAGGAGTTGATTAGTGTTTTTGACAACAAGAGAAGAGAAAGGGCCCAGGGCTCAACCTAATAGCTATCTTACAACCTAGATTTCATTAAATTGGTATTATATTTTGTAACTGCATATTAAAATGCTTCCTACTTTAAGCACTAAATAGCTTTAAGTAAATGCTTTGTTTTCTTGAGCATGACAGATCTTCAATACCAACTGCAAGTATCAAAGCAATCTTTCACTCAAACGCTTTCAGAAACTTTTCCCCTCTCTTCTCATTTATAAACGTTCAAACCTGGGTGCCCGTGCCTCGTGAATGAACCTGAAATATGCCATTTAAATCTATTCACTGAAAGTTAAGCGCTCCAGCGGCCTGAAGTTAAAAACCGAAGCAAAAAGCAACCCCGCCAGGAACAGACGCATTTTCTCCAGTGGTCAAACACCAGAAGGAGGTCTGCTTTCAAGTTCTACCTCTGACGCTGTCAAGTTCACACGTTGCTGCTCTCCTCACCCCACCCAGCCTGCAGCTTTGTGATTCTCCGCAAGGTTGGTAAGATTTCTTTGAAAAACTAAAGCAAGTGGCAAGCGCGCATGCCAGGTACAGGAGGGCTTTCTCAAAACGCTCACAGCGTCACTTTTCATCTTCTAAGACATACATCCATGTGATCTTTTAATAACTATTTATTTCACACCAAACCAGATATCTCCCTAAAGCCTACCAATACAGCCTGCAGGCATATTTCTTAAATAAAAGTACTGAATCCTTGTATACTTTGCATTTGCATACTAAAGGAATGAATCAGTTATCACGGCAGTAGTAACACTATGCAGCAACTGCTCACCTCTTGGTGAAGGAAAAGAAAAAACACCACCCTGCTTATCTGTTTGCTGTGACACTGTACCAACTGCATTTCTTCTGTTCCACAATTCTGGTGCATCATTTTCTTACAGAACTACGACAAGCACGACTGCTCTTTAAGTTGCTCAATGCATCTGCTACATATCTTGTATATATAAGCCTTATCACCTCTTTACTTATGTATTTCTGCTTAGAGGTTAAAGAAATCGTATGATTCTATGACTCTATGAAATGGTACTATCAGTAAAGCAATTCCTTGTTGCAATATGTCAGACACTTTCCTGTGCAACTCTTGCAACTCGCTGTAAACAGAAGTAGCTTCACTACTAAATGCTTCAGAGTTCACAAAAGTAGCACATTATGGGGCTTCCACCAGTGCTTATATGAAATGATGTAAGAAACATAAGGTGCTGCATCAGGACTGCATTTGATAGAATTAGAGGAGCCTAATGCCTGGCTGTGGTCAAGCACTGAGAAAATAACTTGCTATATTTGAAAACAGGGAACTCAGCCCCTCCAAAAATTAAGAAGTGAATACTGCACATTTGTTTACAGTACAAGAATAACACTATTCTGACCAAAGGAGCAGACCTGAGAAACAGGAAAGCAGCAGAAGAAAGTCCAGCAGGAGAGCAACTGCCCACGTCTTCTTGTGAGAAATACTGAAGGTGAAATTAACTCTTTTGCTCTACAGGACCACAATCAAGGCTTTTGAAAGATGGAGGCTATCAACGCATGATACGTTATCGCCTATTATCTAAAAAGAAACTCTTATCTGCTACAGAGCATAGCACAAGCTAAACGCCAGTTGGCCTAAAATATGATGAGAAAAGGCCAATTTCCAGGAAGGCACATGACTGAAACAAGGCTGCTTCTGAGCTTATAATCAAAATTGCTCAAGTCTCTGATCACAGGAGAAGCATTTTAAGAACTTGCCTGGGCCTGCTTTTGCCAGCCTATCCCAAGCCAAGAGCCGCACCACTCGTGCGGTGTGTCCTAAGGGCCAGACCTTCAGCAACATCCCTTGTCCTAAAGCTTCAGTGAAACAGGAGGTACATGCTCTACTAAATGAAGACATTTCTCGGTGAGCTTCCTTTGGATCATCCACAGGTGCAGCATTTCCTTTGGCACGGTATTCTCTTTGTGATCCTAACTACAGAGAAGCAAGTGTAACGCGACGTATCCTGTACAAAACGTGGCACAGCTTTACATTTACTGCCTATAGATTAAGTGCCAGCACCGTGCCATGCAAGTGATGCTGCGATGTAATCTTCTAAACGGTGCCATGACAACTAATGTAATTATACTGAAATAGTATTAGCTATATTTATGTTGGGGATAGTCTTACCACAGTTCTTAAGAGAACCGTTCTGCCGCTCAGGAATTAGCCCTATCTCCTCTTCTCTGTAACGGCATAATTAGTCATTTTGACATTTTTGCCTTCCACAGTGACTAACAAACTCCTCCCACTCTTATAATTCAGTGCAGAGAGCTCAGATTTAAATTATATGGTTCAGGTAATATATACTCAACATGATCTCTTTTTTTTTTTTCCCCCTAATATCTTCTTTAATTCAACAAAACAAGCTAGAGGAATGCTTAGTGTTTCCTTCCACACCCAACAGAAAGTTCGGGCTTTTTGCAAAACAAATAACCTGGTAACTCAAGCGATATCTACTTTAAGATTCACTTCGTGTTAACATCTTCCAGTTAAAGGGTAGCATAGTGTTTTACTGACCTGCCCCCCAGACCCAGCTTGGAGGAGGTCCCCTCTGCAGGCCGACCCACAGCTGGGCAGCACCAAGCCCTTCCTCATGGCCTCCACAACCACATGCAAGGCCAAACTCAGCCTTCTGCAGCAGCAAATCAACCCAAGCATCAGGAGTCCATACACAGTTAATCAGAAATACATCCACAACACACAAACTTGTAATTATTATCAAAACTACACGGCTCTGTCAAACGTGTGCTGGACCAGATCGCATGGCCCTGCACCCCAGCTAACACAGAGGAAAGTCAACTCTAGTTCAGTATTTCCTTGTGACTGAAGTGTAAAACATACACTCTGAACGTGTACGGACTAATCAGCAAATAAGGAGCTCACAAGCTGCAAGTACCTCACTCCGCAGGCTACCTACCAGCAGATCCGTCAGCACTTTTAAAGGACCATCATCCTGCAAACATACCAGCTCCCGTTCAGCCAACAAAATATGAAAGTACTCTGAGTGATGTTCTTCCTGTTTATTATTCATTCCAAAGTGGATGCTAGCACTTAAATACTTTGAAGACCTATCCTTACTGTTGTTTCAATCACTGGGGGTGTGATTACAGCACACAAATCCCTTCGGACTAAATGCCCCGATCCAAACATCTTACAGGTACATTAAAAATTGAATGGGCATAAACAACTCCAGCAGCTTGGAGCTTGAGTTGGTATTGCAGTGATCTTTGTAATTCATAAACATCAACACTTGGGTGGTTTGCATGGGAATACAAGCGACTAATTATTATCTTTTGCTTAGGGGCACGTATGGTGTGCTCTACAGGTATCGCTACTGCTTTTTGCCTAATATATTGCCTCTTGAAGTCTTTCAGTGTAACAACTTGCTGATACACAGTGCTACCAAACTGCTTGATATTCAAAGAGAATACACCACAACTTCAGAAAGATGGTGCTAAGAACCAACAAGTAGTCACTAATCCGTATATGACTGGCAAGCGGTAATTTCATATTGCTCACTAAGAGACAAATCACATCATTACTTCACACAGATTTCCTACGAAAACATCCACGCCGTCTAAAAGGCAAAAGTGTGTAAGCTGCATTACCTTTTTTTCTGGAAAACTGCTTAATTTTGCAGTGCTTTCTGAATTGCTACCTGGATGACTTGGGTTTACTGACAGCGCATGACTCCGCGTTCACAGCGTTTGACCTCAAAGAAGAATTTGGCCCACTAAGTCTGAGTCGGTCTTTTTTAGCCAGAACTGTAAACTTTACTTTCATTTCTTCATGTAAGTGATTGGTACGACGGGTTAGCAGCACTTTCAATATTACAAATAATGAGGCAGCACAAATTCTAGAATATGGAAGCTTCCTGGGTCAAACTAACAGCCTCTTCAAATATTATTCGTAATGTTTTGTTATTAACTACCTCCTCACTAATTGACCTTTTTTTTTTCTCCCAATTTAGACTGACATTTGCAAGGTGGCTAAATAAAGCAGCAATTCAAAGACTGAAGACATTTTACGTACGCTTTGCAGCAAATGAATTCCAAACTTTGAAAGAAAATACAGTACAGAAGTTGGTTAAAAACAGCAGAGAGATTCTGCAAACAGATTCAGTTCTTCAAAAGGATGTCTGCCACTGCACGCAGCTTTAAAGTCGGTCTTTCAAGTTACAACTGAACAAATCTTTACTTGGTAAAATTACACTAAATAAAAATATATCTATCAAAAAATGCAAGCGTAACAACAACACAACGATCTGCTAATCATCCCCCAAATAGTCTCTTTTTGGTACGAAAAGCTCTGTAGGTTCCAGCATCACTATCTGCATGAGTAATCTGGGGGCCCTACTCATCTAAGCTGTTCCCGTGGCATGGCTGCGTGCGTTCATAAAAAGGCAAATAGGAAGGGCCCATGGTTGTGATGGGGAAATCTTTGTGAATGATAGCAATATTAGGCAGATGAGTGGCTGACATTTAACTTACAGTCAGTCACACATATAAAGTTACGCGCAAGTCTAAGTCAACACACAGCTTCGCAGTACGCAGCCACAATAACGCTTTCATCTGCTGTTATCTTGGATGCCCTTATGACATATTTCTATTTTCTTTTAAATACTGTAATGTGAAGTCTAGGGGAAAAAAAAAACCTCTCCATTTGCAGACTGATGATCACTGCTACACTAGTTATGTGAAAAAGCACCACTCTTTAGTCATTTCAGAAACCCAACCATTAGGATTTCATCCCATTCCTAAAATTTTCCTCTATGGTATCAAAGACATAACAATGCAGGCCCTTACAAAGAGCCTAAAATGGATGCCTCAATTTAAAGTGAAGCAGATTTGAACATAAATCAATAGAAGTAGCAGGTATCATTAAAAATCGCTGGCAATGAACACGTGGGGTCCTTTCAAATGCCACGAGAAAGCTGTAGCTGCAGTAAGCAGCAATATCTGCGTTAGTTTCATCTAGCTAGCAGAGATAAAACAACAAAGTCACAAGAAAGCTTTAGCAACCACGATAAACATTTTCCAAGAATGCACAGTATGTAATTACCCTGCTGTCATATGCAAATTCTTTGTCACTGCATCTGCACCGCTGCTGGTACCCGTAATACCTAGGCTGATTCGGTACAGGTATGTTAGCATATCTTTAAAACAACACACCTTCCACTTCTCGTCTGAAGACCTATCCTTTGATCTGTTGAAACGTGAATATAAAGAAGCAGAAATCCTTACAAAGAAATGATAATAGCTAGCTGCTTTGATACCTATGGCAACGTGACTGAAAACAAGCAATTCAAAGAAACAACTAATTCAGTTTAAAGTTATGAAGTTACGAGCCTTTTTTTGTGCGTGGTCTTTAACTTATCTGCAAAGCTCTTTCATCCAGTTTTGTAAGTAAGTGTAAGTAGCCATTCTGAATTGATTATTACAACTTCAGCATGAGTGACACTTGACTGGAAAAGTAAGAGGACGTCAGTTCCCTTTGTTTTCATTTTCAAAGAAGTCACAAGAAAATGTTTTTCTCCCTCCACGCATTTCTTCTATTCAAAAAGGAAAAACTAAAGATTGCAGCAGTCTTTTCCACCCTTCTTCTCTCCACAACAACCGAACAGACTGAAATACTTGATCCAGCATGTTAGGTAAAAGTCTGGACAACATAAGCTGAACATCAAGTCCCATCCTCCTAAAATCAGGTCATTCCTACACACAGGTATATTTACACAATTTGGTCATAGCCTCGCCTGGAGTCAATATTCTTCCAATGCACTTTGAAGTTATCAAACCAGCACGTGGCTCTTCTTTCCCGCAACAATTTAAGTTCAAGAAATTCAAGGACAGAAGAGTTCTTTCCATGTTTTCCCCCCTTTTTCTGAAATTTACACTTAGATCTCAGCAGTTCATCATGCCATGAGATGTTATGGTTTCAACTTGTACAGAAGAGCTCAGCAACCTGAGCAATTAAGCCTTACAATAATAACTTCGCATTCATTAGCTCCACAAAAGATATAGAAATACACAACTTTTTTTTTTTAGCCTCCAACCATCTCACAGAATAAAGACATGCAACACCAACCAGTAAGCTTTCGCTGACCACAGAACAGATACTTAGCTTTTGTCAGATGCTTTCAGAACTGAAGTTACTTGCATGTCCTAGGACTGTGATTAAACTGCCTGAAAAATTATAACACGACACAAAAGGCAGCTTTTCTGCATGAAAAGTTTCTAAAAAGACTTTAGCTTCTTCCAGTACAGAAGATAAAAGTATATTTTAGGTCAGTATTTCCTCTTTAGGTTTCCCTCCCAGTTGCAGGGAGGCTTTTTAGTTTCCATTCTAAGCCAAGATGAACCAGCCAGCCTAGCAAGCTGGCTCAGTGCTTCAGAGACATCACACTGCCAATCCAGGCTTTATTTCTGAATGCTATACCCCTGCTTAGCCAGGATATAGAGTTCTGCTAAGACTGGGTATGTTCACCCTGAAGAATGACACCACTCCGGTTCTTCACTCTGATCCATTAAATAAATGATATTTTGATCAGTTATTCAGTGATTTGGGTAAATACATGGCACCTGGAAAGCCACCTAGTGAGTTCTTTGATCCCATTAAAATCTAGATATCTGCTGTGAGAAAGCAAGGCACTGCTCTAAGCAGAAGGCTTTCATTTTCAGCTGCAGCTTCATGAGGAAGAGTAAAACAATCCACACTCACAGCAAGAATATCGCTTCCTTCAAGTCTGCACCCCTGCCTGTGACAGGGTCTCTTAAACCAGATGAAGCTACATACCCAACAAGCTAATAGATACATATACACCTCTATATACACAGATATATTTTAAGATCAGGATTTTGAGTACTTCCAAGCACACCATAAGGGAGATTTTAAAATTGTTTTTAACACAGTCCCATCTAAGTCATGCCTTGTATTGCACTGCTATACAAATATATTATTTATGAAACATTACAGAAACATTTAGGTACTTCAGGATTTATTTAGTAGTTTCTTTGCTTTTACAAGTAAAAGCTACTCTGGCTATGCCAAGGTCCTAACAAGCACTGATAAACTGATGGCATGCTTGCAGGTACCAGCCAACACCCATGTAGCTGCCTATGTACCCATCTCCGTTTCATCTCATTAAAAAAAAACACAAGATCCTGTTACAAAGTATGCTGAAACAGTGAGTTAATGAGCGTATGTGTTGGAAATCACCTAGAAATAATTATTAACTATTTACCAGAACTGTGTGAAATTTCCAGTAGGTAATATTCAAATTCAAGTTGTCAGGAAAAAACAGAAAAAGAACATGTCAGTCTATGTATAAATATGTATGAGTACATATAAAGCACCAGTTCACGTTCTACAAGCGCTTTTTCTTCTGCATGGGAAAAGCCCATGCTACACCTCTCTGAGAAAAGTAAAGCAATCTCCCCCCACACCTCAGCCACTTCCAAACCAAAGTGCAGTGTGACATTTGATGCATGCACTTTCAAAATCCGCTTAGCAAGTGAGTGGTAAAGTCCTTGTTAAAGATTATGTGAGTTACAGGTATGCAGATGGAAGTGCTCGAAGGGGCTCTAGCTGCAGTCTCTGAAATACTTCCACGGCAGCCATCACATGATTCAAGACCGTATGCTCTCATCACTGTCACCATTTAAACACAGGATATCGTTTTGCTTGCACTAAGATACATTCCACAGATTGCAAAGAACTACAGTTTAATAATTCAGAAACAAAGAACAAGCATCTAGCAAATAACATCCTAAAAGAACAACAGAACGCTTTGGAACTTTTCCTGCTTTTAAATTATGCTTTAACATTTGCAAGCCTCCGATAGTTTAAAAAATTCTTACTTCATCAGCTAGTCTTCCATTAGGCTTTAATTTTTAGGAAGTGCCCTCCTTGTTAAATCCAAAATGTATTCAATTTAAAACAAGTGAAAATCCTTCCTGAAAAGGATAAACGACCACATGAGACCACACTGTGGTAGCAATGGTACTGGGAGGACGGTTGGACTAGCTGATCTTGCAGGTCCTTTCCAACCTTCTGATACTATGAGAAAAATGTGCAAAGTCAGAAGTAAATGGCTCCAAACAATACAACGCATTGGACACAGTACTGAGCAGCACGCTGCAGTCCTGCAGCCCTGTTTCATCCCGCTGCTACTCCAAGGGGCACAGAGGGTCAGCAGAAAGCTCTGTAAGTATGATGAGAAGGGCTCGCCCCTGGGCATGCAAACTCTTGACTTGTGCCACAGTGCAGCAGCTGAGGAACCAAGAGCTGAGATGAACCCTGAATTTTACTGTACTCCTAACAATGACAACATGCACCGCAAAGCCTACATATGGAAATCGCTAACATCTATGGAGCCACTTAGCTGCACGCTGAAGCTTGAAACAAGTTACAGATGGGCAGGTTGTGCTTACCTACCCAATACACGCCTGGTACAAATAAATAAGGGGAAAAAATGGAAGTTTATCGTCTGTGCAAGTGGTGTTGGCTGTCTGCACGCTCCACAGGTAGCCAGCTCCACAGCCACCCCCAACAAACACAGGCCTGCCGTCAGCTCGCTGCGCATTGCGCACATGCTGGTTGGATCCATGTGCAGGTCCCTCCCCTGTGGTTCACACCATGTGAAATCAAGCACTATGGAAGTATTTTAGGAATAATACCTAAGTTACTTAGAGCTGCAATATCAGAGAAGGCTAGAATTCTGTGGACTTGTAACTGGACTTGAGCATCTAAATGTCTACATCCCTTCTGAAGATGGCATTCAGTTCAGCATCAAAGACTGTTAAAAGCTTTCTGAAAATCCTATCCTGTATTTCATGTAACATAAGCCACAGTTAACAAGTTGACTCCACTCCTGGCACACTCAAAATGCAGGGGATGCACAGAATAGAGGACAAGCTGGTATCAGCTCTGGGTCACCCAGGAATGCCTCCATTGGCAGAAATGTCAGCTGAATGTGGACTCTGCTGAGGAGCCAACCAATGCTGCCAAAGCAGTTTTTAGCTAAGGACAGGACTTGCTACCACTGTCCCAAAGAGCCTGCAAGCTTGCAAGGCTGCACACAAGCACTACAATTAAAAAGGATCAAAAGTGGAGCAAAGAGGCTCGAGACAGCACAAAATAGAAGAAAGAAACTGTGGTGGAACTGTCCATTGAGGAAAGCATCTTGATGGTCATAAGCGCTGTGTGAGGAAGGAATGATCTGGAGCTTTCTGCTTACTTCAGTAGCAAAATTTAATTAAATCTGCAATATGGTAGATAGAGAAAATAAATAATTAATCATAAATTAATTCATAACGAGCATAACAATACGTATATATTACCCCATAACATTGGATTTCACATGAATAATCAAATGCTCCTATTTCCTGTATTAACTTATGATTGTCTTCAGTTACTTTCCTCCACCTCATGTGCATCACCTGCCTTGAAGAGATGCCCCTACATATCGCACCTTCAAACTGCACAGCATGCAGCAGTGTGTGATTGATAGCTCTCCTCCTTTCAGCAGTACCTGAAGTGGAATGCACTGTTGAGGAACCTGGCTTTTCAAAGCTCTGCTTTGCCAACAACTTCTTGCTCTTGATCTTTGCTGTCTCGCATGGTAACCAGCTGCCAATGCAAACGGCCAAATCAGGCAAGACTTTCCAACATTACATTCTGAATGACATACTATTAAATCCCACCACAAAACCTAACAATAAAAAAAACAATTTTCCTTATACAATTCACATTATATTTTAAAACTTCCTAAAGCATTTGACTACTCGAGTGATAGTTTCACAATATTCCTTTTCTGTTATTTGTTGCTTTAATTTATTGAAGAAAGCTTGAACAACCTCCATGTCATGGAGACCTCCAGATAATGTTGCTGCAACGCAAGATGACAGGGCCAGCACAGTTCTGATGCCTTGGAACACTGAATCAGCAGATCAGTTGGAACACAAGAAGAAATGCGTGTCAATACAAGCAACATGATCTAAGAAACACTCGAATTCTCTGCTGCCTTGTAGGAGCTTACACCGCAGCCCTTCCCTTGTTGCAGTCTGTAACAGTCTTTTTTTCATTACTTGACAATGTATTTTAGTTTAACACGAAGGAACTTAACTTCAAGCTTGTTACCTTTCTGTCAAATTTAGTTCATGTTGCTTCATGTTAGTTCAGAAGTTAGTGGAAAAGAAAGGGGAAGGCAGAAGAAAGGGCACTGACATACACAGTGATCACAGCAGCTTATTTCCTTAAACAAATCGGGCTCAGGGCACTCCTACGTACCCAGAAACTATAGAGATGAAGCACCAACTCACCCAAAAGAGAAGCAATTCTAGTTGATTTCAATGCTTTAGAGATAGTGAGAGGGTTCCCTTGCCTTAAAATTCTGTTTCTAATGCATACATAAATGTCTTTCACACTTGGAGATCCAACTAAATGTTATTATGTCTCCATGTAAGGACAACCGAACTTCCTCACCACAGTCTCTATTCACTGTTGACAGGTTAAAACCATTAGTTTGACCAGTGGAATTCCACATATTTTGATACTTTCCTTTTGAAAGGATGAGGGTAAACGTTTTTGGTTACTCTTCCTACTCTGCTGTAGGCCCATCAGTCTCTTAGGCCTGTCACCTGCACATGCTCATATGAAGCTGCTCTACTAGAATTACAAGCACGGTACAATTGTTAGCAGACACATCTCATTCATAATCTTAACATTTCCCACCTCTGCTGCAACCACGTGAGTCCAGGTTTTGATTAGAAGGGATAAAAAAAAAAAAAGAAGTCAGCAAGCATGTTGTTAATCTTGCCTTGAAGGAAAAATTCCTTTGATTCCCCAAACCTGTAACCTCATTAGACTTAGCACACGTTGAAGCATGGTGTGAACTGTGTCACATTCACTTCTGGGGCAAGCGGAGGGAAAAGCATCTACTGAACACCAAGAGCTCTCCGCAGTTGTGCGGAGCACAAAAGCAACCTTCAGGGCCTGTGAGTGCCACCATCCCAACACTCAACCAGGACAGATGAAGAAAGGCAGTCCCCACGCAGCACACACTGAACTCCTCACTCCATCCTCCTCCGCCTGCTCAAACAGATGATACGTGCAGATACAGAAAGCAGTTCAATGATGCAGGATAGAGCTGAACTCATGGGTTTGCTCTGGGACTGATGATAACTCTGCACGGATATGGCAGCCTACAAGGAGACAACACACTGCCCAGGACCCCCAGTTCTACACAGAACTACTGGTGGTGAGACACTCAGCCCCAAGGTCTTCTGTTTGCTGTCTGAACAATACAGAACTACACACTTCAATTTTTTCCCACTAAGAAACACATGGTATTTTAGAGAAGTATTGTTACCTACATCCAAAATGGAGAGCAGTACCAGGCTGTGCTGCTTTACGTGCCTTCCACAAAGCAGGCTGGGGATCTCCTCTACTGATCTTAGTGGCGATCTCTTCTGCTTCAATCCAACTGATAGATGACAAAGTGCAACTTTCCCAATTGTAATGGTGTTCTTAAGCCTGAATAAAGTTTAAGGGCAAAATTAAAAAAAAAAAAAAAAAAAAAAAAAGAGTATGAGCTCATCTAGTCTAACTTCCAAACTGTTTTAGACTGAGTAATGTCTGCAGAAAAGACCACACTTGAGCCAAATGCAAAGGACACGAGTCCATAATCACCTATGCCCGCTGATCACCAAGAGTAGGTAGGTTACTTAGCTAAACACTTATTTGATCAAGGTCAGGGTTTCCCAAACTTAGTTTTCTGTAGCAGCTACAATTTTGAAGTATTTTGATGGCTGAATCATGTGAATGATTATCACTCACATCAACTGAAAGATACAGCAGTAAAACCAAACCACCAACAGAACTGCTGCTTAACAGTTGCTGACCTACACGCACACTGGACACGCACTCATAGGTCTTTTTCAACTCATGAGAAGTTGCACTTAAAATAGAGCATTTAAAATCTCTTCTGTATTTCCATATACTCCAAGCTTTTACATCAAAATATTGTGTTGCAATGATTTTATGCCTTCACTGACAGAAGTCCACGTTAACCTTTATTTTGACCTGGGCTTTTGACACTGCAGCAGTATTTTGACACTGCAGCATCTTTTTAAATGCAGGATCTCTTTGGAAGTCTTCCAGCGCTCTGAAATAAACACATTTACAAGATATGTAACAATTAGCATGGAAGGCTGCCTTGGGGTCAGAGGACTAGCTGCGTGAGATGCTAAGATCAGAAGAGCAGGATGATGATGCACCTAAAAGCTGGTATCTGTTCACTCTTCGACTGCCAAGTTAGATGATGCGTTTCTACTTATCCCTCAAAATGGCAAAAACAGAATGCCTGTGCACTTCGGTCTTCACAAAAGGACTTAAAAGTTCTCAAAAGCAATAAATTTGCCAGAGAGCTTGCAATGATGAACCCTGAATCTGAAGACGGGTAATTATAATGTGTTCCATTCAGGTAACAAGTTCCCAGTATCCTAATGTCGATTAACAGAATGCACTTTCCTAGTTTCGGATCAAAAAGTAAAACGCAGCCAGCACAAGTTCCTGCCTTGTATCTTTCAGATCACAAAAGCATCCACTACAAAATAATAAGACGGACAGAAAATGCAAAGATTTTCAAAAGGTATTGTTTTGCAGATGAGGCTTAGTTACGAAGCTGAAACAGAAACGGCATTGGAGCTTAGGATAGTAAGCCCTTCTGCCAATGAATTTCTTGTAAAGTCAACAATTATAATTTATTCTGATCCTTTGTGTCACCATATTAGTAGTTATTTTTCAGCAATCCCAGGGCAGCAACAAATAATGCCACAGAAGAGGACTGATATAATTACACGCTGAAAAAGATAGGCCAGCACCCTTACACTCAAAACTACCCTCTGTGGCTCCTTCATACCCCATATGTTGCTAATAAAACTGTTTGAATCATACCTATGAGACAGTTTTACTGATATTGTATCAGGTCCCTAGGTTCTTTGTTTGAGATACGATGTCACAAGAACTATAACTATGCAAATTCTGTGATACAAGATCCCACCGGACACAATATTACATACGTAATTCGCAGTATGAAACTGGGCATTAACAATAATTCTAGTGTTATATAAACGAAGCCACTGCGTTTATTGAAAAGCTCGCTACACTACAATGAAATCAAATTTAAAAAGCAATAAAAAGCAACTGACGTGCCGATGGTAAAAACGGCAACATTGGTCTTTTTTTTCCCCCCAAACAACGTAAATTGGGCTTTGCGCTCATTTGACAGTGCTTTGCAGAAACTTTTAGCACTGACTCTAAACAAATGCAAGCGAGCTCCCTCCGCCAGCGATATTAATTAATGATGTAAAACAGGAATCTTCTGAGCCCCACGGTTAGAAGCCGCTGTGTGATTTTCAGCAAGAATCTGAAATTTATTCCTGTGCTATCTGAGGTTCAATTTCTACTATTTTACTCTTCTATTACTAACAAAGTTATAATAATGATTAATACTAAGAAGCATTGCTGTAAAAACCAACAGCCCAGGGATAGCAGCACACGCTGCACTGCTCACAAAACACCTGCATTCTACCTCTGGATCTGACTTCATACACTGCATGAACTCCAGCAAACATTTCTTCCCAGCTCGCATAATCTAAATTAGAGTCTCTTAATATCTTTTTTTTTTTTTTTTTTTGCATAAAATCATGGTCAGTGCTTTTTATATAGAGATTTACACACAGACGCACCTGCAAAAAGACATGTCGGAACAGTTTGAAACATCAGTGTAACAAGAAGAGACAGCCACGGTGCAGTAAGAAACCCGACAGCACAAACCAGCTTGGCACACACGCTCCTCTATCTGCTTCCAGATAGATTTCTTCCCTCCTCTATTAATTTCTGCTCTTACCAGAGCTGAGGAATGCCGGGGATTGAAACAAATGGTCTGCTTTATAAGGACACCACAAGAAATGGCAAAACCTAAAGGAAGACTGGTAAAAAAAAAAAACAGACTTAGGAGACAGAAGTTTTCACCAAGGTGCTATGAGAATTAATAAGCCAGATAATTCTGTAACACAAATTGTACAGTAGATTTGCATTGTAAACTGTCTCACACACAAAAGGAAAAGCATGGTTCCTTGGAAAGCTTGTAATGCCTTTGACTACAGACAGAAAATATAAATGACACACCACGACTAGCTGCGAAGTCTCACACTGAGAAGTACTGACTTTAACTAAATGATTCAAGGTTTTATTCAATGGAAGAGAAAAGGATTTGCAGCCGGGCATACAGTAAGCAAGATGATGAACTGACCGCTTTATAGGAAGCTGCCTTGTGTGCTTCCGCTACAGCAGCGGCTTACAGAGGAAGTTTTCCTCAAGTTTTCATTTGTGCCACCCCCTGTGCAATACAAAAACTGTAGCAGTTTTATTCTCTATTTTTAAAAAGGCATCCTAGGTGACATCTTAGAAGTCAGTTACACCACATCCCAGGAACGTTCTGTCCTCTGCTATCACTGTGAAGTTATATCACGGTGCAATTCAGAGAGAATCATACACCTATTCTCAAAGTTTGAGAAGATAACCCCTCCTTCTCAATATGGCCCAAAGCTGCTATGAAGCAACTTATTTTTAGAAAAAGCACTTATGCAGATACTTAATTTTAATTAATAGTCTCACTGACTTCAACATTTGCACAGCGAGACAGCTCCACGCTTCAATTAAAGCCTGCACAGAAACGCTTTGCTGATTCATGGCCAAATGGATGACAGGAACATCATTATACAAAATGCTCATAAAGTTTAAAAAATAATAACAGCAACCCCACCCTCCAACAGGGCACTGGGAACCCTGTCGAACTCACAGCTTGAGCATTGCTTCCACATTGCTGAACACATGAATTCGAAGGCTAAGACGCATTGACTGAAATGCCTTCAGCGCGGACAAAAGCTTTTGGAAAATACCTTTAAAATGATACAACTCTGTGTGATCTCTGTCTTTCCATCACTGGCATAAACTACTGGCCGACTTTCAGTCTGCAGCAGTTGTGAATTTGAACAGAGGAGATAGCTGCACCTTCATTTCTGATGATGTGCTTCTTTTTCCATTGATCGCATCACGTAAGTGTGGGGTTTTCTTGAGTAAGCAATGAATCACTTCCAGTTCCATCACTGATCACACTGAACTCGTTCAGGAGATGTTCACTTCCAGGCATCAGCCACTCAGAGCTGCAGTGCTGCCTATCGTAATATACCTATAACACATCTGATTCTGAAGTAGTATGACACATAAAGAACACTGATTACGTATTCTTCATTATCTTTGTAAATCATAAACTGTAAGCTGTAAATTTAGGCAGAAACCTTAAAGCCACTCGGTAACATCTATTTGTAAGCAAAGGCAGCACACCGGATGGCCTGCTGTTTGCTACTACTAATTGCTGGGGTCCAAGCACGAGATACTCATTCCATAAAGATCGTCAACTGTGGTTGATAGTGTAACTGAGTGAAAGGTATCCCTTTTAATGTAGCAACCACCGAGAATTAACTTGTTTCACTGCACTGAAGTGGCTGCCCCAGCTCCTCTCTGCTGCACCCCAGCAAACATCCCATGGAGCAGCCCAGTACTTCTGAAGGAGGAAGAAAAAAGCAGTCTAGCAGTAACACAGGAAAAATGCTGATCTGTGATGGACGTGCCAACAAGGGAAGAAGCACAGATAGATCTCTGGTAGCAAAGATTCATGTCTGCGCATTTAAAGAAATACAGGGAGATGGGAACTGGATGGGAGCTGAGTTTGCATGCTTAGTGACAACATTCAGTAACCCCCCTTCAAATCACATACTCTTGTAGTTCTCAGCTGGCAATACAACACAGTCATTGCTCTCACAAAATTGACAACACATTTTTTCACACCAAGGTTTAGCAAAGAATAGGGAAGTCTGTTCCAACATCTAGAACAGAAAATGTTTATCTCAAAATTGATACCAGCTCACTTAAAAGAGAACCAGTCAATGAGTATGCGTGTACACACAAGCATTGCTTCCACACACTTCACTCGTTAAGCAGGACACCGTGTTTCATTTACAGCTGTTGTTTTGTATTCGGGAACTGAAGACAAACCCAGGGAAAGCAGGAGTAAATAAGTTTCTAAACAACACACATAGATGCCTTTTAACAGGACCAGACCAAACATTCCTTAAAGTTGCATTTACAAGACAAAGCTGACCTCAGGCACCACGCTCAATATGCATGAGCCAACCTACATGGATACTGACCTTAATAACACTACAGGGCAAATCTGGCACACAGAAGACGTGCTCTCCAACAAATGTTTTCCAATGTATTAGGCATACAGAAGCCTTTTTTTCTGCATCACAAACTGCACGTCACATTCCTTAAATTGCTTCCTTCCTTGACCAAATATGCTGTGGACAACCTAAGGAGCATGTCCCTCAGTGTTTATCTGGGAGGATCTCACTTACAGTTTCCACTAAAGATGAAAGTATGTGCATTTTTTTGCACAGATCCAGATCCCACAGAAAGGCAAAGGCAGAGTGAAGCAATTGAAACCAGCTGTATGAGATGCATAAGTAGAGAAGCGGCCATGGCAATTATTCCACACTACACTGTGAATCCCATCACTCCCTTGTGGTCACTGAACACTGATGATAATGTTAAAGACAAACACTGGGGTTGAGCAGGTAACTAACACTAACTTCAAAACCCAAAACAGCATCAGCACCCATCCAGATGTTACATCAATGTGCACGCACGTGTGATATCACAGCCCACATACTCTCCCCACATATATTTATCTCAGATCCTCTGATCCATTCAGGAACTACAGCAGGCAAAGACAGGAGAGCTGCCTCACCAAGATATGCTTTCAAATTCTTACCTACATTTAAGCTTTCCTACCTCTATAGTGAACTACTGAACACTCAACCACTGCTCGTACCAGTGTTTCTTCCACTTATGAAGTGACCTCTGCCCATCTGACCATAACATAACCATTCAGAAGACCTTAACAGTATTTAAATCAATTAAAAACAGTACCTCCGTCCCTCATTTTGATGCTGTAAGCAAATACTGACACTTCCACTGTAAAAGCATCATCAGCAGAGCATCCAACCTCTGAAACAACTGAATAGCCCCAAGTCTCAGTCCCACACCCCAGCACCCAAAGTAAGAATCATCTCCATGAATTTAATGATATTATTTCAACATTTAAGATTGGGCACACTTAATTCTTCGTATGTAGACTAATTTACTTCACAAGAAAGCATTTACATTATTTAACATAAGGTCTTTTAAATAGATTTACATTGAATTAAGAATAGACTTTTAAACAGTCTCACTGCAGTAATAAAAGCATACTTCATTGCTGGGTAACTAGATCATCAGATAAAAAAATGAAAGTTTCCTACACAGAATGGCCATACCCTTGATCATCATCCTGTCTGAAAGTTGTCAACTTGCAGAGATTTAGACAACTATAATAAAATAAATAGAATACAGATTCAGAGTATACCATTCTAACATTATCCTACCAGTTAAATACAATACTGCCAAATGCTTACACATGCTAAGCAATCAAAGTGAAAATCACAATGATGAATGTGTAATCTAACGTCCACTCGCTTAGATTTATATGAACCATCACATGGAAGTCTCTAGTTACCCATTTAAAGTCAGTGGGAAGGATCCGGTTTTTCCCGACCTGAATCAATTTTCAGTCTAAACTTGTGCATTTCGTAATTTCTGGCTTAAGCAGAATGAGTCTTTGCACATAGTTAGAGATGCCTGGGGCCAAGCAGTCCTTTACAATCTCAGCAACTGGCCCCATCCTTCCCTCTGATAGTGGTGCTAGAAAAAATACAATCAACTGAATTTCCCCTTCCCCTTCCTGCTGCAGGAGAAACTGATCAGTCTATTCCTTACTACAGAAGAAAAGGCCCTTAAAAGGGCAAGGTTTCATTTAAAATAGAGCTCATTAACACTGAGTGCAGAACTCCATACATTCTTGGTTTTTGTTTGTGTAACTGTGATGCCATCGTAGCTTTAAGAATGCTCTATATATCAATAGCTGGTTTCTGAAACTAACTGATGATGGAAGGCTTGCTTATTGAATCAGACGTTAAGTCACCCAATGCTCAGTTGTCATTCTCATTCTCAAAGCATTGTGCTGGTAAGACAAACTCTAGTACATCAAACAAGCTTCCCTGTAGCCTGCCTAGTACACAAAAAGCACTAGAGCATGGATGGGAGAATGGAGGTGCCGAGTGCCAGCTGCCTAACTGCTAAGTGCTGTTTATTTTTTTACCACAAACCACAGTTATGCTAACTGCCCCATGGAGAAAGACTGTCTTTTTTCCTCAAGACTGGTAATTCAATTCAAGAACACGATAACTGGACCAAGACCTTGTATCACACACTGAAGCCTATGAAGTTTCCATGCAACGCTCTGAAGTGCTTAGCCTAGTTAGTTGGTTACACCAGCCCTCATCACAAAACAGTAATACTGAAAAATACACATATAAAGATGGAGGGAGAGGGAGAGGTGTGGGTCACAGTCGTCTGGCATTCAAATGCCATTAAGAATGCACAGTGCTACCTGACACGACACTGCCAGGGACCATAAAGGCAGGGTATATCCCAGATTCTATGTTAGCAGCCACAGAGTATGTACACTAATTTCATATTAAACTCTTCAAAGTTGTGCACACACAAAATGGGAAATTAAAAGTAATACAGCAAATAGAGCGGTGATACTCCATAGCGCTTTGTTGTACCAGGAATTACACCTCATGCAGGACAAGTTACATGCAAACACAACACTTAGCAGAGTGACTGTACAGAAGAAGACATTTGACTTCTCATTTATGACTGTGCAGGCACTACTAGAATAAAATTCAGCTCATCAGACACTCAAAGGACACAGCTATGTGAAATGATGAGAACCCCAAGGCCAAGCTACAACCCTGTGAAATGCTCCAGCCTTACAAATTTGGCCTCTCCCCTGCCATTTTTGCAGAGACTAACTGCAGAAATGGCATCCAAACAATTACATATGACCTTTTTACATAAATGGTAGATTTCTCAGTTCTCATCACATGTTCCTCCGAACAAGAGCTGCCCCAAAATACTTCGCATGAAAAACTAAATGTTCCCAGTGACAACTCTGATCACGTCATTCCTTGTGCATGAACACAAGAAAGATGCAACAGCAGTAAAAACACTACTTATTCTTATAACTGCAAGACTCTATTCTAAAGATAGCACATTTCCAAATTGTCTTTCCTAAAGCTCAAGTAATATGTTCATCGCTTTAACCGAAAGCTAGCAAAGTACAATTTGTATTGTGCTGCAGGCCATCCAGTGAACGTTCTTTATTTGAATCATGGATGGGTGAAGATGAAAAGTAGTTTGGGAAAATTTACAACAGTTCTGACACCAGTGTGCATTCCTCATTACAAGTTCTCCTATCTAGTTATTAGACTTACTCCAGACCTTTTACTACCTTCAAAAAGATTATGTTCATCAGTTCTTTGTATCTTTATACTCAACCATAAGAAATTGCATAGAATACAAGCAAAAGACCCTGCTGCAGCAGTAAGGACAGAATGCAGTGGCTGAGGCTGTGGTCTACACATAATATTTAGTAGTAAAATTTGACTTCAACATCACATGCTCAGGCATCTTCTTAATGCTGCCTTACTCCAAATAACCATTCTGCTAATAAAACAAGGAAGGGGAGCACTCCCTTCTCTTCTCAATATTGGACTGATGCATCTCTACCAGGACTGCTTCCAACACTCACGGCAGGTAGCTGCATTTTGCTTATGCAATGCAAACACTGGCCTGCAGCAAACATCTATGACATGCAGACGTGCAGCTACCCAGACAAGCCATCACGGCTGCAAAGCTGACCCGCTTCTCTGAACACGAATTTTCCACACAGCCCAGAGGGGTAAGGAGAATCTGCTGCAGATTCCAGAGCTTCTCAGATGAAGTTCAGATCAGAAGGCCAAGGCAGAGGTGGAAGTGTAGATGGCTTATCAAAAAAAGCTTGCAGAAGGAACAGGTGGAGACCTGACCTTTCTGCAAGCTGTCAAGGCTCAAACTTACAGGTAAGGCAGTCTCAGACTGCTTTGCTGCAGTGTTCAAAGAGCTGACATTTGATATATTACGACTGAAGTCCCTTGTGCTAGCTAAGCTTTTCTTTCTTTCCTGCTCTCTTCAGATGCTGCTTCCTGTAGGATAGCAAAAAGAAGCTTTTGTGATTGGAATCTGGTGATTCTCCAGAGGAGACTAGGAAACACCTGGAGGTCTTGCAACATGTTGGACACAAATACCAGAGTAAAAAACACCTGCACTGCAACACCTTGAGTATCAAAGATCTTAAACAAGATGTCCAAGTTTGGATGTATGATTTTAAGTCCCAGAACTAGAAACACCAACTAGAAACCCAGAGCCATTTAGCTTGTAATCACACAGGAATTACTAGCGAGTTCATTTGTGTGAGGTCATTATCCTCATAGAAACCAATCCTGCCAAATTACAGACCAAGCATGGGTTTTGCTGGCAGCTCTCAGCACTCCCTAAATATTCCCCCCAAAGGCAACAATACACACTCTCTAAAACACCACTGAAAAAACCTTTACATAACAGTACCCCTAACAGTATTTCTATCAGCCCATTTTTTCGTATCTACATGTGACTCCATATGTACAAAGACTCCACATGTGTATATGAAAGCTCAGTAAAACACAGCTGACATTAACTTTAGCTGCAAACCTTTTTTTTCTTTAACTACAAGGAATCAAGCTGGTATTTCTGTAGCTTTCTTTTGCCACTATTTAAAAGAGTTTCTGTGCAACCTGTTTGTGAATTAAGCTGAGTTAACTGTTAACACACAACTTCACAAACGCATCGTCGATAAAGCTCTTACCCTACAACCACTAAGAGCTTTCCTCTCAAAGCAAGATATGAGGAGGAGCTTAGCAGATACCAGAATTACTGAAGTTTCCAGAGCAGTTTAACACAAATTCAAAATTACATTATTTTTCAAAGCAAAACAAGACAACTGTAAGATGCTTTTTCCCACTACTGTGTACCAGTTGTAACACACTTGATGATTGTTCCTTCAGCAAGCCAACTCTCCCCAGTAACTCTGTGAGTACAGTGATCAGATCAGTTATTTTAAAAAATGGTAAGAAAGAAAGGTAAGAGCCTTAATGAGTCAACAGCTTCCTCCGAGTTCACACAGAATGCAAGAATAAACACTGAAAACCCTGGCCGTACATGAAGGCAATTCTTACACCCAAACAATCTGATAATGTAACACTGTGTATCAAGCCAGTTTTTTTCATAAATTATGATCTAAGCAGAATACTAGTCAATTCACCAAAAGATATCAAAGATGGCCCTTTATTACAAACGATCTAAGTATCCCCCTTGAGGCTATGGCTATCAGAAAGCATTTAGTTAGCTCCCAAGCCAATATTTTTTGTATCTGTTATATTATGAAACCATAACATATTTTCAATAACTTTTAGCTTTGCTATACAGAGAAGGAAATAATTTCCCAGAACCCTTTGGAAAACGTGACATGCGAAATGATTCTCTAGTCAACTTGTGTATCATTACACTGAAAAAAAAAACGTATATCGGATCATTTGATTGTTGGAGGAAATTGAATAGTACTGGGAGCTTCAGGACAGATGGACGAACTTCAGGTCATATAAAACATTACCAAACTGTATTTGAAGAAAAATGTGAAAGTTTGTGAAAGCACCCTGGGTGAAAATACTTTGTGTTGCTAAGAAACATCATCCCTGATGATGGATGAATTAAATTCTCTCCTTTCGTAGAGCCAACTCCAGGCATCCCTTGCTTATTAGTAGAATGTCCTCTTGTACTGGCAATTTATTCTAACAGCTACTTGCAAATAAAGAGCCCTGCCTTCAAACGGAACTGAGACTTCCACACTTGCATAATTAATGCTAGAAAACAGGATAGATTTTGTACCTTGGACAGAGTTTAATAACTACACCTTCAAAGTTCACATTTTTAAATGCAGTACTAAAACATACATAATGCTTAAGACTTCCTTTTAGGATAGCCTGTAATAAAAGCTACCAATCAAACTCCAGCTGAACACTGAACTGAACAATTCAGTGAACAGCCAGCTGACAAAGAACAAAACCCTTCAAATATCCCTAAACACTGAACACAAATATGCAGGTAATCAAATTTTAAACACTACTTTGAGGGAAAAAGCACATCCATTTGTATTATGATGACACCAACATAAAAACCAAGCAAGAAGGAAATAATGAAAACCACGTGCTTTTCTTGTTTGGAAGTTTGTCTTCACGTTTCATCCAGTTCCTCTTTCAGTCTATTACTTACAGGCTGCTGCTTCTGCTGAACATATTACTGACCTTACAGTATCTTTGCATTTCTCAAGCACATGCTCCTGATGAAATCAGAGCGTACCTTTCCGTGCACAGCTTGCCTTGTCCCTTGCAGTCCCTTCAGAAAGCCCTCAGTTGGAGCAGGGGAAGGGGGAACGCCTCTCCCTCCATGTGGCAGGGCAGGAGCTTCCCTGCAAGAGAAAGAAGAGCAAGCACATCTCACCTGCACAGCCTTCAGGAGAGGGACGCAGCAGCAGAGGTGAAGCAGAGGGGAGCCCCAGCAGAAGCACGAGTCCTGAGATCAGAAAGCAGACATGCGGCCAGTGCTTGGTGCACTGGAAACGAGCACATTTCCTAATAGCCCAGACAGGAACGGGCAGGATCTTACACAGCCCAGAAATCAATGCAGCTGAATTGAGCACTGAGAAGAAACCGACTATGCAAGAACGCAGTTGGCAAAGGAGAGAATAACAAAAAATAAAAATAAAAAATTAGCTTGTCTGATGGCAAGGGTTTTTTTGTTTTGTTTTGTTTTTGTTTTTTACTTTTAATATGTCTACTATTCTAGCTTGTGTTTTTCAGCTTTTTTTTTTTTTAAGGTCTATTACAACAGTTTACATCCTAAGAGAGCTCCCAACCAAGCCCCATATTTTTAACACTAGAGACCTCAACTTAAGGAAAAAAGTGCAACAACCCTCTAGAAGCTGTTCTGTCTCCCATCACAGCCTCCAAGCCAGAAATCACATGCAGAGTTTGGTGGTGAGGCCACACACCCAGCCAGACAGAACACAGAGGCCGTCACTGAGGCTCTTCTTTGAAGACTTGCCACCACAGAGAAGAGTTACCATCAGGGAGCCAGAAAAGAAGTGCTTAATAACGAAGCCAATTTGGCTGCTCTACAGAAGGGCTTCCTGTGGG
Source organism: Alectoris magna (assembly GCA_030625065.1). Lineage (NCBI taxonomy): Eukaryota > Metazoa > Chordata > Aves > Galliformes > Phasianidae > Alectoris > Alectoris magna. The sequence goes on along the minus strand of CM060567.1, from coordinate 144,360 downwards.
CCTAGTGAGGAAGAGCTTTACAACCTAAGCAGAAGCACTGCAAAGCCTCGAAGGCCATGGCTCATCTGCATCACTTCTGCTTCTGGAAGCTCAGCAGCCCTGCGGACAGCTGCAGATCCTCCTGCAGCACAAAGGTTGCCATCACATCTGCCTCGACCATCAGCCATCATCCATGGTACTTTCTGAGTCACTGGCAGAATCTCTCCGTTCCTTAGGTTTTAGAAACTTAGATGCACAAAGGGCTTCTGATCACATCAGGTGTGCTACAAGACTAACATGAAAGGAAAACGCCTGCAGATTACGTTCCAAGTAACAAGAAAAAAAGTGAAGGTTTTGAAGTACAGAAATAACTTTTCCACTTTCCTCCTCCCTGCTCTACATGATTGGCAAAATAACACTAACATCAAATATTTAAATGCGTTTGATCGCAGGCTGTTTTTGTTCAATGTTTATCTAATAGCCATAAAGACTATCAGACACATAAGCATGCATATGTATATTTATTCAATTAATTACACCTCAGCCACTCCATGATTCCATCTTCAGCCAGCAGGTTTGTACCAAGGTACAGAATGCTAGGGGGTATTTTTTCCCCCCTTTGTCTCTCCACTGAATAATTAAAAGCCTTCACTCTTAATGAGAAACATTAAGCATTCAAAAACATTCCAATTGTGAAGGAAAAGGGGCACAGACAGCAAAGGGCTAACACAAGTTTGCTGTGAAGATGAATTCCAAAAGACAGCATTCCCAGTGTAGGACGATTTAATATTTCAGTTTAATGCTTAGATGATGAACAATAAGCTTGCAAAAACTTTACAGTTACCTGGGAAGAGCTGCAAGCATTCTGGAAAGCAGAGAAGGAACAAAGCAGGAATAGGTGAGAAAGTCACATCACCAAGCCTGGAGGTTTAAACCTAGATTAAATGTGAAATATGAAACTTTCATTCAGATTTATATTGATGTATTCCATATTTATATTAACAGGAGTATCCTATACAAAAGACAGTAACATCACTGGTACTGACTGGCTGACCTAAGTCCGGATCTGGATACAACGGTATAGGAAACTGGAAGAGCTCCAGAGAAAAGCTAAGCAATCAGGACAAGTTAAAGGGAAATAACCTTGCTCAGTACAGCGAAAAAAAAAAAAAGAAAGACAACTAAAGAAGTAGGGCACGGGCTTCAAAATAGGTTAAGAGCAGTTACAAAAATGATCATCATACCCCACTGCAATATCCGGGGCATGGGGCCGGGAACACACAAGAAGCTTAAATGGTTAGGAAAAAAAAAAAAATAATAATCGGTCCTAGTAGAAATGTTACCTCCAGGGAGAGTTAAGCAACGGATTATGTTGTGGAGGGGTTACAGAAACCTTCAGTGCTGAGCCCGGGGAAGGTGAAGATGTCAGAACGCGTTCGTGGGCACCGTGTGCATTCAGCGCAAGGCTGACCTCCTGAGAAATGGGTTTTCTTCCCTAAATGTGAGGGCTGTACGAGCATAGGCTCCTGCCAGGCAAAGCAGCAGGTGGCTTTACTGCTCCTCGGAGCTCCACGCAGGCTTTTGATATCTCTTTTTCCTAAATCACCAAGGCGGCCTGTGATTGACAATCTTCTATCGCGTCAAGCATGCTACCTTAAGTATGAAGCGCTCAGAGAGATCCTCTGGGGAAATGAAGTCAGAGCAGAGGGAGAGCAGCGGCAGCCAAACCTGGGACTCCGGTCCTGAGGAAACCTATCCCACCAGGAACCAGAAACAGATGTCATCATTTTTGTGTAGAGCATCTACGAGAAGTGAGAGCTACAAAAAGAAGCACTTAATAAAGTACTTGGACAGAGAAATAAGGAGGAAGGTTTGACGTTTCCAAGCTTATTTTCACAGCAGTATGAAAGGAAATGAGGTAGAGTCAGAGCTAATTCTCCTTATATAATTTCACATGGAATGATTAGTTCTGCCCCAACGGTAACAGCTTTCCAGAGGGTCCTGCTTGTCGCAAAGATTGCATACAGATGCTCTAAGAGCAGCTTCCCTATTCTCTGCTGACAGCCAACTTAAAAGGACAATATAATCATCTTACTATAGAATGAAGCTCTCAGCATGCGGAGGGAAGGAATGTCACAGCTACCACAGAACTGCAGTTGCACATTGGGGGCTGTGAGTTTTCAAAGTTTAATCACGAAACAGACTCATGAAAGGGAACATACGAAGAAGCTTTATGTTCTGGCAATGCCCAGTGGCACTCTGGGACATCAGGGGTAGCACAGCCACGTTCCCACAATGAAAGCAGGTGAAGAGAAGCAGTCATGTCACATGCTCACACCAATTTTTATTTTCTACTTATTAAGGCAGGTTTTCAATCTTTCCTGTGCTAATGCTCCCCTCGTAAGCCTGATTAGTGAAGCATTCCACAAGTACAGGAGTGCAGAAGGTGCTGGAATTCTCTAAGGCACCTGGGTCACTTCTGGGTGAAATACCCATTACTGGCAATTTGTCTGAGCAAGGCCAAAAAACCCACCCCCTGGAAGAGCCAGAGCTGAGCCCAACAGCCAACGCATCACACGGATAACATGAGAACTCCCTGCAAAACCTTGCAGTAGGCGTTAGTACTTTCACAAAGCACCGCCGCGTTTTCTACTTAACCCTCAAACAGACCCTCATACAAAATCCACGTTCAATTCCAAAACTGCTGCTGCAAAATCCAGTTTAGTAACTGCTACTTCTTAAAAAAAACCTACCTCTTTTTTATAAATATATGTATATAAATATATTGTTTCCCAGGGAGACAGAGCCTACTTTAACCAATATAACTATCGACTGAAAACCTAAATGATTCCCTGGAACAACACGCCAAATAATATTATAAGGAATTTAAATGTGCATCCTTTGCACTCCTTAGAATCATTTGTTTTACAAAAGGCCTACAGATTAAACACAAAGCACACTATTAGTTTTAGGCACAAGTAAGACCAATTTTTTATGCCTTGCCAGAAATAATGACTAATTAGGCCAACACTACCCTACAGTCATTTCCATAAATCCTGCCTCTACATTTAAATCACAACCAAAAGGAAAACTGACTTAATGATAACAAAAGCGTATTTTCTGTAAAGGTTTCCATTAAGTAAGATCGGGAGAAGAAATTATCCTCCAAAGCCAACATGAAGATGACACTGTTTATTTGGAGAACTTGATTTTATCTCAACCGACACAAAGATTTAAGCAGAAATGCACTGTGTTAAACTGCAATCCAACAGAAAGACAAGGCGAAAGGCAAAAGTTTCAAATGAGACATCTCAGCAAAGGAAGATTGCTGAAAGAAAAAACGTTTCTTTTAAGGCCTGGCCGTAGAAATGGAGCTATCTGCATTTGCTTTCTCCCAGCCATTCTGCCACTGGCCACACGCCATCACTGCTGACACATTTATTCTTGCACATACGTACAAAGCTTTGCAATACTCTGCAAGTTCCCCCAAGTTCTGAAGTTAAGACTTCAGAACAGTTCTGTTTCTATTACGTGCATTTAATGAACAAGAACCACAAGTCTCAGTTCTCCAAAGGAGAACTTTCCAAAGGAAAGGCTTCTCTTTGTCTTTTCAGATTGAGAAAAATAATGAAGAGCAACACTGAGATCTTCATCCTTCATTCCAACACGTTTGACCACTGAATCCTGCTGCTGTGAGTAATATCCATCATGGACCATCAATTCAGTAAATCTTCCATTCCAGAGAGGAATAAAAGCCTGCAATGTATTAAATCTGAATCCAACTAGTTAGGCGTGAACTTAAGAGTTGGTGGGCTTTCCCCCCCCCCCCTCGCCCCCCCCCCCCCCCCATCACAGCTTCTAATAATGATTAGGAATCCTGCACTCTAGATGAGCAAGTCTCAAGCACAGCAATTATAAGCCTCATAAGCGGCCATGAGACAAATACATCCTATCCATCAAGATCACCATCACCACGAGTTCGCTGCTCCCAGAGGCAAGGCCAAAGTAAACTCTTTAAGGACCACTGCTGTATTTCTAGGGGGAAAAGTTCCCACAATTACTATGGTTGTATAGGTGGACTACAGGTAACCTGTTGCACAAAAATGGCATCTGACTACCCAGAAGTAATACTGCAACAGAACTAGGGAACAGTATATAAAAACATATTGTTGTACACACAACACTTACACATGTTTTCAGATGCAAAACTAATTTAGAAGCCTCAGCTGTTTGTGTTCCTTCTGTTCCCTAACCCTAAGAAATAACAACTCATGGGAGCGCACCAGAACACATTCAGTGTCCAGCCCTGTCTGTTCTCCTCCAAGGTCTGCATTCCATCCTTAATTTCACATATTCCATCGTTACTTTTAGATTTTTCTCCAGTTCTCATTTGGACATCAAAAGAGCTACTCATACTCAAAAGACCATCAATCTGAAGTACCGGCTTCCCTATTGTCATTTATAAATTGAGCTTTGATTACTTGCCCACAGGAAATACCACGGATCAGCAATAAAACATATATACACACTGCCATACAGTTGCAGTCCAGGACTTAGGATAACAGGCTGCTTGAAGACGCGGCTCTCAGACTTCCAATTTCATATTGTCTGCCTGGTGCTTCACACATTTATTTTTTTACTCTCACATCTGCCGTGCAGCAACACGGATAGCCAAGGTGTACCTGTAAGACACGCTTTGATAGGAATCTATTCCGAAGGAAATTCACACGGGGCCGCGTGCCCTCGCAGCACCCAGGCACTGCACCGCACCGCTAACTGCACCGCTTAGCGATGGCTGCGGGCTCTCAGCAGCCCCTGCTAACAATCCTGCCACCAGAGATCAAGATGATTTTCCTGCTTCACAAACTTAGCAGAGGACGCGTCTCACATGCACGCAGAGAAAAAACAATGGCACATAACGTACTCCCAAAGTGCAGCAGTCTACTGTATGTCTTCCTGAGAACCTTCAATATATGCAGTCTCTTCTCCACTTTTACTTTTTGTTCCTGTTAGCTAGCGCTACTCAGTTATACAACCAGATCAAAACAAATGAGACACTCGCCCATTTCAAGTTCTCAAATCATTTCCTTTGGTTTTGTTACTGTTCTCACTACACAATGGCTACCGCCTCACGACCAGCAGTACGCAGAAGCACTCAAGAGACCAAACCTTACTGTCTTATTATTCACACCACTATCACTAAAACCTAACCTTAGAATATATTCTCGGTGTATTTTCTTACAATAAAATACAACTCTCTTCACACGGGAATAAATGTTTGCATCTAAGTTATGATTTTCTTTCGAACACATAGTTTAGGATCTAATTTATGCAGAAACAGCATCTTTTTAACTGATTTATTAAACCAGGTGGAAACTCAAATCTTAGAACCAAGATTTCCTTCTTACAGCTGAAAGAGCCGATACAAGAGAATATTCCACGCTAAGTATTTGCTCACCGACTGCTGCAACAGAAATGCCTTATCTCAATGGAAATCCCAATCTGGACTCTGTAGCACTGTATTGCATAAACATATTCTGATCTGGCGAAGCCAAACAATGCAGTACATAAATAATTCCTTTTTTTCTTCCTCAGATAAGTCAGATTCCAGCTGGACACAGAAACAGTAAGGAATTCCAATGCAGCAAATGCTGCTGAAGTCATCTTTCCATCAGGAAGAGCTTGGTGAGATCACAGCTTCCAGCTCACCTTCGGCTTTTGCCCATACTCCAGGAGCCCTGAGAGAAACAAAGTAATGTGCTGTTTTGATGGTAGAAGCTCTTGTCTGTACAGCATTCTGCTTAGGGATCAAATATATAAAATAACAGAAGTCCACGGTGTAGATAGTGTCAGGGGCCTTAAAAAACTATATATATTTGGCTCTTCTTCTAGCTACAGGCAACGTCGAAGACAGCAGCATCAGGGCGCAGAAAGCATTTAGGAAAAGCTAAACCAGGAACTTTTTGTTTTCATATTCTCCAATTTTATTGAGCAGAATTGTTTGAGGATAGTTTATTACTTTTACCGGCCACTCTAAAATGGGCCTACAGCCAAACAGATCTTTGAAACACGTCTGTATTTTGGTTTTAGAACAACATTAAGGAAGTTATATAACTTTTACATCAGAGTCTAAGTGACTTAGCAGCATAAATGACAAGTTTCAGCTGTAACTCGGGTACCTTGCAAGCTCTGAGCATGACTACAGCAACAGTACAAGTTCTATTTGGTCATGATCCTGAGGCAAAGCAATCAGCAAGGATTAATTAACAGCACTGTTAACTTGGGGCAAAGCCCAGGCTCCCAGCACATCCTCAGCATGCCAGCTCACACGGCCACAGCAGCACCTGCAGAGAACACTGACTTCCAAGCGGGCTGAACTCAGCTTCATGTCAGGTTCAGCCCCTGGTCCCTGCTTAAAAGCTACCTCACCCCTCATCTCCATTTTTACTATTTTCCTCTCTGCCATTTTGATGCAACTATGAAGCCTTCCTACTCAGCTTACACCTTCCCAGCATCTTCCTAAGACGCTGCCTTTAAGAGATGTTCATCGGTGTCACATTAGGACAGGAATCACCCATTGCCTACAGTTTGTGCTGTTCTTACTTTTCAGGGCTTCACTGCACCACTCTAGGCAAGATAACTGACAATAACGCTAGGACCATCACTGCCTTACAAGTCAAATTGTGTATTTATGTGGAGAGAGAAGGGTTTTGACCTGTATCTGTAAAGCACCTGTGTCTTGAGCAGGACTGAATGGCAGTGTTGTTGCCTAGGTTCCACCACTTCTTTCCACTGTCTGGCTAAAAACTGGAACGGCAAATGGGTCAGAAAATTTGTAAAGACTGAGGTACTGCAGCAGTGAAAATGATCCTCACCCTTTCATACGAGGTGGGCACATCAGTAAATAAATAAAAATAATAGTTTGAAGGAAAAAACAAACAAACAACCAACTGTCCTCAATTGACTTATCTGATCTGGATTCATGACTGTTAAATTTACGTCAGAAAGTATTCTTCCAACATGTGTTACTATGCCTGGACTTCCCCGAAAGGTAAAAAAAAAAAAAATGATGAAGCAAGAAGAATACACTCTACAGCAGGTCTTGAAAGCTCCAATTAAAATTCAATATTGTACTTTGTATGGAGGCTCTTTACATGAAAACCCTGTCATGGTTAAGATTTAAGGTTAACCAGGTTAATAGAGTCCAATAAAATAGCTCTATTTAATTATGCCAAACCACTGTTATAAGCCACACTAAAATCCGCTACTCATCTTTACCTGACTATTGTGCTCATCTCTGAGTCGTGGTAATGCACATCTAATTCTCCAGGACCAGCAAATCCCACCACAAAGTACGCTTCCCCTCCAGGAGCTGCTCCTCCTTCCAACTCCCGCCCCTGCTCCTTACAAAAAGTGCATCCATTTGAACCTGCGATGGCTTCTTCCCAGCAGCCCATTGCTCTGCTCAGCACACAGTCATGTGTTAAAAGACCTGTGCAGACCTGCCAAGCCTCATTCATCCCAGAAACACTTCCCTGAAGTTGGGATTCACTTGCAAAGCGCGGGTGGGCTGCTCCTGTGCTGGGAGGTGTTCCATCACATGACACCTGTAAGCTTAAAAGAATTAAAGAAAAAGCCTAAAACTACACATTTTGGTGAACTGAAGTTGAGTTCTATGCCTTATTTTTCCTGTGAAGCACATTAGGACACTGCAAAGGTCATGGCTTTTTCCTGACAGTTTTACCAGCATAACTACTTTTATATATTAATGTTTTAATGGCTTTATGGGGACACCTGAGGTTCAAATTTGGCAGATCAGTTCATACAGGCTTATGATAACCCAATGCTTGCCTCGTGTTGTGCTTTTTAAGAGAACACCATGCATGTTTTTAGGAAATAACACACACCCTGTGCTGCAAACGCTTACACACGTGTGGGGTGGCTGAAGAAGAGCCCAGGGCTCACCCAGTCCTGAGGGCCCGGCTCCCCCTCGGGCCGCACCGGCTCTCCGTGCCCCCCGGGCCTGCCGCTCTCCGAGCCTCGGCGAGGCCGCCTGAGGCTGCGAGCCGGGCCTCCGGGCCGCGGCCTGCCAGGCGTGGGCAGCCATGTTAGGCCGCCGTGCAGCGGCACCCCGGTCAGGCAGCAGGCCGGGCCGGCCGCTCGGGCTTGCCCCGTCCCCGCCGGGCCGCGCCGGGCCCCGGAGCGGCTCCCCCTCTGCGGAGGCGGCGGAGCCATCTTAGGGGGCGGCGGGCGGCGGCCGAGCGGTGCCCGCACAGCGCCTCCCGCGCCGCAGGTGCCGCAGCCATGCCGGGCGCTGTCCGGACGGCTCGGCTGCCCTCTACTCCCTCCCCTCCGCAACGCGCGCTCCGGGGCCGGGCTCCCCCCCCCTCTCCTCCTGCAGCCGGCAGCCGGCTCTCCTCCCGGCCTCCCCCAGGCGCCGGGCCGAGCGCCCGCCCCGCCGCTCCGCGCTGACCCCTTCCCTCCCTCCCGCCTCGCTCGGGCGGCCCCGCTCCTTACCCCACCCAGAGGGAGCTCACCTCCTCCTCCTCCTCCTCACTCCCGCCTGGAGACCGTCGGCACCGACGCGCCGGCGTCCCGGCCCCTCCCTCCCCTCGGCACGCAGGAGAGCCAGCCTCCCCCTGCCGCCAGCCGGGCCCCCTCCTTCCTCCTTCCGCGGCGGGCCGCTCGCCCCGGGTCCGGCCGTCGCCATGGGGCGGAGGGGCCGGGCCGCCCGGCGTGGGCAGCACCGGCTCTGGGGCAGCGCCGAGGGGTCGCGCCCGCAGTTCGGGCAGGTTTATATAGAGACACAGCACCACTGAGATTGGAAAAACATCGAGGATCCCCAAGTCCAACCCTAACCCACCCCAACCGTGCCCACCGACCGTGTCCCTCAGCGCCGCATCCCCACTATTCTGGAACAGCTTCCTGGGCAGCTTGCCCCAATGCATCACTACTCTTTCGGTGAATAAACGAGTCCTATTATCCAGAGAAAGTGCCCTGGTGCAGCTTCAGGCCATTACCTCTTGTCCTATTATAGAATGGCTTGGGTTGGAAGGGACATCACGGATCATCAAGTTCCAACCCCCTGCCATAACCAGCCTGCGTTGCCAGCAAAATGAAGTAGTAAATCAGATTGCCCAGAACCCCATCCTGCCTGGCCTATCAACCACTTCCAATTGGCCCACAGTGCTTGATGGCTGCGGCAGAGTTGCTCAGATGAGTTTGGGGTGCAGGGGCAGGGAGGGAGGAAGAGATAGCAAGGAGCGGTACACCAAGTGGCTTAGAACAAAAACGGGAGGAAAGAAAAAAAACCAACACCCTCCAAGGATGCTTTTGTGACAGACGCAGATGAAAGAGGAAGAAAATCAGGGCTGCTATCAGTTATGTACGAGTAGGAGGCTGCGTTCTTTTCCGTGATAAATCTTTTCAGGTGCTGTTACCCTGTGGGACACCAGGCAGGTGTTACTGTTACATCCTGTTTTGTAAACCCAAAATGAATAACAAACCTCTCAAGCAAAACTTTTCGGAGAAGGAATGTTTGTCATGCTGACTCAGTTGAGCGTAGTGTTATCTTTGGTATGTAGATGTACTTTTTTTTCTTTTTTTTTAATAGGAAGTCAAAATGAGTAACATCTAATGAACTGATAAAGCAGCATTTCCAAAGAGTACAACTGTGAGAGAAGTCAAGGATTTGAGCAATTATATCTTTTTCCTACATTTGCTAATCAGCTATTACAAGAGTGATGAGAAGGCTGACATGCATGAGAAATACCCTTCTGATAATAAGCGCTTTGTTTCACACTTTTCTAGGTTCATAAAACTTGAATCAAGTCACGTCCCAACAGTTTTCCACTCTTGTCCACCTCTGAAGTTCCTGATACCATCAAGCTATGGGAAGGACAAACTATTATTTGTTGTTTTTAACCTATGCAGAAATGCGGGGATCTGAAAGTCTTTAAGTATTTATCACTCACGTGATACTTATTTTTGTAAATATAACTCCTTGTCTTTCAGCCGTTGTCACAGAGAGTGAGGTGGGAGGAGAACTTCAGTCCTGCTGCAAGATTGGTCCCAGCGTGTTCTGGAACACAGGCAGGCTGGGTGCTTTATCCCCAACTTATAGACAAATTGAGGTGAGGAAGTGAAGGCATTCATTTTTAAAGCGTGGAAGTGCTGATTTGTAAGCAGGCAATTTAGGCTTGGGGTTTTTTTTCCTTTTTTTTTTTTTTCTTATTTTTTCTTTTTTTTTTTGTTTCTTTTTGAGGAAAAGCCCCATGTATATACAGTTCCCATTGAAATTAAACTTTAGGCACCCAAGCAGAAAGACTTTGGCCATACTCTTTTGGGGTCCTGCAGCCCTAATCCCATGTTCTAATTGGCGAGTAATCTGTGGACAGATATTGTAACAGTTCCTTTAGAATATTTTTCTACTTCTCGCTCATTTGCATACTAATGGCATAAAAATAGGCACTTCCTGCCAGTAATTAGCTGGAGCCCAGTATTTAAAGAAAGAAAAAGACCACAGCATTATGGTAGACGGATGGTACCGAGGAAGCTGCAGAAAAGAGTCACTCCTCTTGCACTCGGTGCCCTTCATTTAGAGTTCATGACTGGCAACTCCGTTACCTCTGTGTGACAGGGATTAACTGTTTGCTTGGCCTAACAACTTTGCCTCTAATGAGCCTCTCAGTAACTTTTTTCTTCACAGATCACTCTGTCTGTCCTACACCCAGGCTCGCTGCTGTAAAGGTTTTTCTTTTTTCCCCCCCTTTTCCCAGAACGAATAATGCTCAGAGTGAAGTCTGCACCGGGAGTGTTGTTCCCTATGAAGCACCATGACTCAGAGCAGCTTTGGGTGTACATGAGGAGCTGTGACCTAATGAGGCACCGTGCAACTCATAACCACGTGAAGTCATATGAAGCTCAAACGTTCAACCACTTTAAAACAAGCTGTTAAGTGCTGCAGAGCTTCGGGTATCTATACTGGGCTATTTAACACACACAGAGATCACAGAGTTGAGCACAGACCAGGTTGGTGATACACGAACGTTTTTCCTGTGCAACTTAGCAACACAGGTAGCTTTCTTTTAACACATGAGTGCGTTGAGTCAAACACACAGTGGAGGGTTGCCTGTGTTGCAGAAATTTCTCCACTGCTCCTCTGCTGGTGGTATCTCTGTGAAGATGGAACATGAAAGCGTGGAGTTAACCATCTGACTCTGAGGAACAGTGATAACTTCCACAAGACAGGGAAAGTTTATTTTCCTTCTTTCATTCTCCCAACTTCTCTGGAGATAAGTAATATAGATTACATTCTCCAGGGCTACCGAGCTGACACCTTCAGCAAAGAATTAAATGGAGGAACTCTTCCCATGGTATTGCTTACAAGAAATTTAAGCAATTAGTGTTTGCTGTCTACAGTCGGACAATACCGATCTCCAGTGATGCAATTTAAAAGCTCACGAGATGAAACTACAGTTAATTATATACCCTTAACTTATTTACCTATTTCAATAGCAAGGTAATTACTATTGTTCGGGTATCAATCTCTCTAACACACTGATGGTAGCTATTAGCTTATCTGGAGTTGCTGCTCCAAATAGACCCAATGAATGAGGTTTGTATTCCCAAAACTGTGATCTGCGCTGCACCTGTAAATGTTTTGTCCCCTTAGAGGGATCCGGAATGGAAGTTAGACTCTCTAGGGAATGTCTCCTTTGCAGACATGAAATGCCTGCCTCAAATTATTTCAATGTGATTTTTACATCAACACGACTGTGTACTCCCAAGGAGGGAGTGGTGATGTCCAACAGCTGGGGTGGTTCTTTCAGACTCCCACTAGAAAAGCCTTTTCCACCTTTCCTGCACCTTTTAATTTTGTTTCCCCTCTATGCGTCCCACTTTGTTGCTGATTTGAATGTCAAGTATGCATGGAACTCTGTGTATTACATTGTGCCGAACTAACAAATGAAATTGTGTCACATGCTTCTTATCTTTAAAAGCAAACCTTGCAAAGCTTGTATCCACTCTTCCAGCACAGCTACGTTACCAGAAAGTATTTTCCTGAAAACTTTGAGACTCCAGCTTATTAAAACAGATCCTTAGGATGATTGGGTCTATTCCATTAGTAGATTTATAAAGTGTACAGACTGGGTAAACAACAGTGACAGCTTGGGGAAGTGTATGCACCTGTTTATTAAAAAGACGTTAACAAGGGCAAATCTAAAATAAGAACATGTACCACAACCCAATTTTCAGCAAATTTTTATGCATGCCTACACTCAAGGTTACCAATGTTATTGGCAATTTCTCTCTCTCTTTTCTCTCTCAGGAGTACACAACTGATGAGCACGGAGCATCTGTGGCAAAGGAAAAAAAACACCGTCTTCAAGTTTTGAGGAGCAAACATGACCCTTTCCGTTTCTACTGATTTCCACCCACATTCAGTTAGAATGCGGAGAGAAGGAGGAAAACGAAAACAAAAAAAAAAGCAGATTTTCTTTGCATGGAAGGACTGGAGAATGTATTGTTTTCTCCATCACAAGCAAACGCTTTCATCACCGTTTTTGCTCTACATTCTAAGCGACAGAGAGTTTTCTATATTTTCCTTGTATAACTTAGGAGAGGTCACATTTGTCAAAGTCCCTCTGCGGAAGTGAGCCTTCCCTTTGGATGTATGCAAATTCTACAGCACATATGCAGTTTGTAATTTGCCGATAGGTATAAGCATATGCAAAATGGAGATTAAATGTGTATGTGCAAGTTTGCAAAATTAATCAACCGAGAACATACAGAACTACAAATGCTTTGTTGAAAAGATTTATGAATTAGCCTCCTATGCAAGCTTTCACTCAGGGATGCTAAATACGCTTCATTTTTATTAATAATTAATAATCTATATGATTTACATGATAATATTTTTCACCCATAATAGCATTTTAAAAATATATCCCAGTCGTGTAAGGACCTGTCAGTACTTCTGCCTGTTCACAAGTGCTTTAGTGGTGCTTTTTATGAGTATAAATGCTGCCAGTCTGGAGCCCCCCTCCAGGATTAGATCTTAATCCCTAAAGATATGTAAAAGTGCTACCACCTCTGTTTTACAGATTGAAAACTGGGAGTTGAATGGGCAAATGCACGCAAGTTTACACACAGTCCATAATGGAGTAAAGAAAGAAAGTCTAGACACCAAACTTGTGAAGAGTATGGTAAGAACTATGAGTTACTTTCCCTTCTTAGAGACACTTTCGTATCGGCAGCTGATCTGAGCATTATCAACAGAAAAATTGAAGCCTTTGGCCTCACTGTAAGTCCTGTGTTTCAGTGTACAACCAGGTGAGCTGGGAGCCTACACTTGATTCCTTCTGTTTTCAGAAATTGAAGCAAAGGGTGTTCAAATGATTCTCACAATCAAGGCAAAAAAAAAGCAGCGTTTCCTTTCAGTGCACCTTTTACTAGAACCGGGTACAATGGGGTGTAATTATTTTCAGAACATGAACAATATCTGCTATCTTCCTCCCATCCTAGGTAGAACTGTAATCTGTTGTGTTTTCGTTTTGTAATTTTCTAAAACAAAAAATTCTGATTTAACCAAACCTCTTCAGAAGGAAACTGACTGATATTATCTTACTTCCCTCTTTTCTTATTGTGGAATTGTTGAGAGAATGCCAGTTGTTGCTACTTGTCATTGCAGATTTCTATTGCTCGTTGAAGGCAATAAATACGAACCAGAAGACTACTTAACAACTGACCAGCATGCAGAATTCAAATGTGTAGGTAGTAACACAATGACAATATCAATCTAGTTTTTTCATTCATTACTTAATTGCAAACACACACATACACAAGCACACAAACTGTGGCTTCTGCAAAGCAATGAATTGACTTCACGGTATTTTTTCAGCAAAAAAATGTTGAAGAGCTTTTATTTCTCAGGTACAAAACGGAGAGTGAATGAACATGTCTGTCTTTCAGAGGGTTGCAGCAAAAGTCACTGACGCTTGGTATTGTCAAAAGTAGGAAAACTGGGAACTGCAATATGAAATGAACTGCCAAGGCTGATGATCGCTCGCGTATTTCTGACTCCACACAGAAAGCCTGTTTTGTCCCATGTGTGTGGTACAAAGAGACTGGAAGGTTCTGTTTGCCTCTGAACTGGGTTAATGGATCCTGAGGACAGTCCTCCCAGCAATAGCATGCATTAAGGGATCTGCACAGGTTTCACAGCTGCACAGTGCTGCATTGCTCTGCAAGGCATGATCTAATGTACGGCTGATTTCTCTCCGGGGGGCACTTTGATTCTTGGTTTCAGAGGGGACCCTTTCAGTGTTCCTAATGATGTTTTTGGCTACAAAGCCTGGCAGTGTTAAAGCACCGGTGAGGGCTCTGCGCAACTGACACTAAAGAAATGCAGCTTAAAGAGCTGTAGCAAAAGCCATCGCATTGCTGCTGCCCACCACTCAAACAGAGAAAGGTAGAAGTACCAAAAAAAAAACAAAACCCAAGCTCTGCAAGCAGAGTAACAAAGCTGTTTGCTATTATGGACAAAAGCTGCAGGAAAATAAAAAAAAAAGAAAAAAAGAAAAAAAAAAAAAAGAAGAGGAAATGGGCTGTATTACTGCGAGTTGGCACAGAAATGAAATACCAGGGTGCAATTTATGTATAGTAATTGTTCACGAAGCATTCTTTTGGTTTTGATAGTGACTCATTGTGTTCTTTGTGACCTTTGATGTACAGGATGGGCTGCTAGAAGACAGAGGAAGCCACAGTAAGAATATAAAACTTTATTAACTTAAGATTTTGTTGTTTTGTTTTGTTTTGATTGCTCACTGATCATAGGTAATATCTCTGGGAAAAACTACCAGGGGCATTTACTTGAGCCCTTAAGGTTTTTGCCTTTGCAGTTGAAAAATAGCTCTGGTTTAGCTGAAAAAATTGCTTTGGTTTTAAAGAGGAAATTTGTTAAACAATTGGTTGCTGATGCTGATTACCGAGTTCTGAAAAATAAAATAACTGATTGAAATACTACTGCGGTGGTAGGCCAGGTAATGAGCAGTGATAGGCACAGCGCAGCACGGACGGAAAATGGATTGGGAGGATATTCTTCTGAGTGAATATTTTATGTTTAAAAAAAAAAAAAATACAAAAAAAAATCCTTTCTTACAGTCATCGGAGTTGACACAACAGACTCTTCAGTGCTGTTAAGTTCCATTATGTAAATCCATAGTGATGTAAGCCAGACACTGTCAAGTCTGATACGCCCCAAATTTGACCTAATTAGCCATTTGGTTGTTACTTTTTTCAAAGCTGGTGCAACTCGGCTCAGTTCAGGATATAGATGCTAATTGAATGCATAACCTACAGGTGCTAAAGAATTCCTACAAAAGAAGGTCTATCCTATTAGGAATGCAAGTCAAGGCTCAGGGTCATCAGCTCGGGTAGTGGGGATGGGAATAGAAATCCCATCTACAGCTCTCTCCATGTCACTGTTGTATTTCCAGGAGTGAAATTCAAATCCAGAGTAAGTCAATGCAATCTAATAGACATTTGCCAGCTGAAGCCACTCCAGCTTCATTTGGTTGAACAGAGAAAGAGCCCTTCCTTTGGTTTACCTTACCCCGCAGTAACAAATGCACTGGCGTGCAAATGACAGCTGAATTTTGCTCCTGTTTGTGTACCCACCATCTCAACGCATTGTACGTAACCACCACTGCACAGCTTGCTCCAGGTTCACCTTTCAAGCTGTATGTCCCCATGCTAGTGTCCCCAGCCCAAGCTTATCTCCTTTACATTCACGTCCTCTTCCTACCCAGATCAGCCATTTGATAAGCAGCAATACAATAACATTTTTTGTGACTACACCTTGGCCCAGATGTCTTCATATAAACACTCTATCTCTTCTGCTGTTTCCCTGCAATCCCCTAACCAAAATGAAACAAGATAAAAAGAGCTGCACAGCCCCTGAGCTTCCTGGCTTTTATCTTTTTATACCAAACCCCTTTGTGTTAATTTTGCGTGGCTATTTTTACATAAGAAATAATATCCTGAATTACTGCTGTCACGTGCACTTAGGAATCCCACCTAACCGTACTCATCTGGCAACCTGATAGTGCTTCCTGCCCCTTCCCTCACATCAGCGCTGCAGAGAGAGCACTGCTCAAAGTTTCACATCTGACAAAGCAGATGATTTGGCAACACCTTCCTATAGATATATACTTTTTAAAAAGAAATATGCCTGTCTTTGAGTAAACTTTTCTTTCCAAGTGTTCTGTTTTGTCAGCTTGCCAGCTCTACTTCTAGCATTGTTCTGCTGAGATTGCTGTAAGGAAAATGAAAGAGAAGAGAAAGGTACAGAACTGGGGGAAAGGGAAAAGGGTTCAGAGGGCATTTAAAGCCTGGGGAGCCTAGCATGGGAAGGGAGATAGGCTTAGGAAACATGGAATAAAGCGGTGGAATGAGAGATAAAACAAGAACATAAAGGATAAGGGATTAGAGAGATAAGGAGTTCAAGAGATGAAATATGAATAAAGGAAAACAAGAAAAATAAGGATGAAAGGAAAGAAGTGACAGGAGTAAGACATGTAAACAATTAACTAAGAAAATATTCTGTTTATTTTAGTAAAAGAAAATTATAGTATCTTTATTATTCTCTGGTTTGCTAGTTCAGAGGAATTTTTCAAGCTAAGAGCTGACATTTGGGTAGTATCACTGAACAATGATAAATATAAGCCTTCCAGTTGTTGCATTAAACCAGTTCTGAATTTGGTTAATTAACATGTCGTTCACGATACTAAACACTGGATAAGAAAACAAAGCAATAAAAAAATATAAGTTCGAAACAGCTGCGATACAAAGTGCAGATCTGGAGGAACTCTTCACAATATTTGCAGTTACATCCACCAGCTTAGCGCTAAGCACTGGAGCATAGATGGACCAGCTAGCTGGCAGTGCTGCAGATTGATACCAGAACTGGGAAGTGCAAAAATAATGGAGACCGTTGCCACAAAATTTACTCGAGATCACAGATTTGTCTTCAAAAGTATTTCAAAGGATGTTTTTCTTCTGTCTAGGTATTTACAAAGTGTTATCGGTCTCGGTTTCTGCCTGAGCTGTTCACGTAGGCCACATAATGTGTTGGAACGTAGATAATATTGCTTGTTTTCCCTGATTGTCTGAATGTATATCATCAGGAAGCTGAAACTTAGTTGAACCCACATTCACTATTTTTTTTTCCCCCACCAGAAGGTCTGCATACACTTATGAGTCCAACAGGCAGTATCAAGAAGCAGCAATTCTTTTTTTTCCATTAGTCTATGTTTGACTCTGATAGGAAGTGACCAAATAAGTTATTAACCGGCTGAGCCGTACCTTTCTGATACCTTTAAACTTGCATAACATTGTTCAGGCCTAGAGGGAAAACATTCCTTGAGGTCAGAGTTATTTGGCATGTAAAACCCAGAGTCTGCAGAATTATTAAGTCCTGTTATTTGCCAGTTAACAGAAATCTCTCCTTTTTTTCTTCTTATTTTTCTTTTTTTAGACATGTTTTGCCAAGCCATCATCATACTACTGCTTCTCAGAAGGCTTTTTCTTCCCTTGGTGCCCAAACCTTGCTGGATCTGTCTGCACATGTCTCCCTATCCCCCCCAGCACACAAAGAAATGTGGGGTTGCAGTCAGGCTGGAAGTGCCACATTGCATTCTAGAGATGAGATACTACTTTTACACGAACAGTGTGAGCAAACAAGAATTTACATATCAGGAAGTCAGGACGTTTAACTTTCCACATGGGGAGCCTGCTTTGTGCTCAGATTACAACCTCGCTCTCCTATCTGTTGAGCAGAAAGACATTTCAGAAGCTCTTGCACCTTCTGAAGGTGCACCGAGAAATGGAGCCAGAACAAACAGGGTCTTGTTCTGCTCCGCAAAGGGCAGGGCATCAGCAGTCAGAGGTGAAAGAACATTTTTCTGTCCTGCCTCCTTCTTGATTTCCTTCTGGCAGGCAGAGGTGGGGGCTGAACGGCTGCAAGTTTCCGTCAGAAGAAGTTTCCTTTGCCTGCTGTGGAAGCACACAGCTCTACAGCCTTCTGAGCAGGTCTCCCAGCTATCGTGAAGGAGTCTGAAGATGCAGTCAGGATACTGCGTGTTCCTTTTCCTCAGATGTGATGGGACAATCCCGTGGCAGGATTTCTTCCTCCAGAATAATCCACAAAAATAAAGCGAAGCGTCTAGTGAGTGCTGGTCCTAATACTGATGTCACCCAGCCATGTTAATTCCGTAAGAAGGAGAGAATCCTTCCGATTTGAATGTTTTGTTTCAGTGCAAAGCATGAGTTAATGGAAAACTGGATTTGCTTAAATGCGGGGCGGAGGGGGACACAATATAGTAAAACTACCCTAACCCCCCCACAAGATACTGCTTGCATTCAAACCTGTGAACCCAAAGAGAAACCTAAGACACCTGTGGGCTGGGATAAGTAGTCGTGCCATCTGTAGGACGACTCAAACGCGGGTCCTCTGCCTAATCATCTGAGGTGTTACAACGAGAAACCACCACTAACAAACAACAATTTAACCATCCTAAATTACATTCTGTAAAGTCTCAGCTTGCCAAGTGCCTGAATGAAAAAGGATGTGAAAGATGGGCCCTCCTTCATTCTAATTCAATCCAGATTCTGGGATTATCTGTTAAAAATAGGACATTTTCTATTGTCTGATAATAATAATTTTCCATAGACAGCTGTTGATGCGCCCATAGGTTCACAATAGCTCTTTTAGCAGTGAATTGTAATAACAATTTCTTCAAATACGTCTTTGAATTCAGAGCTGTGTGAGCTATTCATATGGAACACTTTAATCAGTGAATTTCAGCTTTTATTCAGCTCGTAAATTGTGACAAATGTTACTCACAGACATTCGATATAAATAAACTTTGGGCCTATCATTTGTTCACAACATGTTTTTGCTGCAGCGTTTCAATATTCATTATTAGCCTTGCACAATCGGTCACCTTTGTGGAGCACTATTGTTTGCTCTGAGAGAGCAGCAGTCAGCAGCAGGAAATCCACGTTGGGCAGCCGTGATTGTCCAATGGATAAGGTGTGCACAATCACAAAGTGAGGAGGAGCGAGATCACAAGGCTAAGGAGTTTTCAGGACTATTTTAATATTTCCTTTCCAGTTCCCTTGACTCAGACCTTGGTTGTAACATCACTACGAGAACAAAGAGGCCACTTGAACATTATAGGCTGAGGTCAAATTGAAAATTAATGATCTCTTATCACATTCGGACAAAGCTGCAGCTGCAATGGGTGGGGTTGGGTGCTTTTCTGGTTTATTTAATTGCCACTGAATCAGGACTCTGAACAGTGGGCTTGCCGAGTCATAGCTGCAAAAGATGAGGTCACGGGCCATTTTCTGAGTCACTTAGCCATGCCCACCGCAGACCCTGGCTTAGGAATCATCTACGTGGCTGATCTCTTAGGTGAGAGCAAACGAAGCGCAAGTTTAATACCTTAATGAAACAAATGCCAGGCATGTGTTTTACATGAATAAAACATCTTTGGCATAAACCTCCGTGAAAAACAAATTCCAAAAGGTTGTAAATCAGAATTCAGTTTTCACTGCGCTAAAACGCGTGTGAAAAAATGATGCTGTAGATACAGCTCTATTTAAGCTAAAACGTTTGGCAGTGCTTTGGCAGCGCAGGAGAAAATGGATGTAATGCTCACATATGCACAGGCAATGACTCAGAATGATGTACAAGTGTTACTGCGTCTAGTCCAAAAGAAATACCTGGAACTCAGGAAATAAGGCTCCGCAGTTCAGCAGATTTGTCAGAGGATAGATGTTCTGGTTTTGAAACTTCAGTTTTCCCCAGAGTGCTATAAACACGGCTCAGGGAAACAAATACAGTCTGGGTCAACTGATATCTCTGGAACTATTGCACAAATTTCACTTTTATTCGGTATTTATAGGAGGAGAGTTTCAGAAAGAAAGAAAAACAGGACTCCATCAGCATGAGGAATGAAAAGTGCATTGATATCCAGAGGTCCTGGAGCAGGACGTATAGGCTAAATACACATTAATGTATACGTAAGTCCTTAGGTAATCACAACAGTTAAATCACCTTTGACTGTTCACATAAATGAGTCTTGCTTGTAAGAAGGGCAACGATCGCTAGGGCTTGAACCAGTATGTACTGAAGCAGAGAAATCATCTGAAGTCTGCCATTTCCTGTTTATAGAAGTTTTGGCCGCCCAGACAAAACACAGCAACACGAACAATCCTGGAGGGTTTGGATGGTGGTTACGATACCTCTGAGACCATTTTATCATGGCTGATGGTCACATCGCTCCCATTTACCCTCACGCTTTTGGAACTACCCACTTCGAAACAGTCTGCGATGTGTTCGTAAGGCCGGTGTGCAAACACTTTATGAAATGGCACCACCCCCAAATGCATGCTTTGTTCTACCATTAATAAGTGCAGATTTAAAGCACTACCTTGTGTCAGCTCCTGTTGGGCTCTCTGTCCTTGAGGCGTTTTTGCTGTTGGAAATCTTGCAGGATGGAAGAACACATTTTCCCAAAGATAATATCAGATTCTCATGGGTTTTTCTGCTGGAAAAAGGTCTGACTCTTTCAAGGGGGGTAGTTGAGTTTTCTTGGAAAACTCTGGGAGGAAGTTTGTGGTGAAAAGACGGAGAATTGGCGTAGGCCCATGCCAGAAGAGCAGCTCAGACACAGCTCCACTGGTCACTGTGGTGAACAAGCAAACTTTTCATGCAGTGTTTGTTAAATCCTCACTGCCCCAGTTTCATGGAATCATAGAATGGCTTGGGTTGGAAGGGACCTCAAGGGTCATGAAGCCCTGTCGCAGGCAGGGCCACCAACCTCTGCATTTAGTACCAGACCAGGCTGCCCAGGGCCACATCCAACCTGGCCTCGAACACCTCCAGGGATGGATGGGGCATCCACAGCCTCTCTGGGCAGCCTGTTTCACTGCCCTGCTGTCCTCTCTATGTGTACAAGAAACATCTAACACATTTGCATTACCCACTTGGTGCCCAAGAGCAATTTCCAGGAAATCCATAAGAAGATAAAGAAAAGAAGCAGGGTAATTTAGTCACACCTGGATTGACTGCCATTGAAACAATTGCAGTGGATGGAAGATCTCTCGTGCACTACCCCCCCTTGGACAACTCATCCCTTCTCTGTACCTACAGCACATAACCTTTGTCTTTGTGACTGCCTCCTTTGTTGTCCAGCATGCATTCAGTCTGTCTTCTGCAAAATCCTTTTGCAGTTATACACCACTTATTTCAGCCTACATCCGAGCCCGTTAAATAAATCAGAGAAGATACACAATCCTGGAACTGCTGTTAATCACAAGATAGATACAGGCATAATATGGCCGTCTGCCTATAAACTGAAGCTGAAAAAGTTATATCAGAAATGAGGTGTAAATTTTTAACGTTGCACATAATTTAGCTGTTAGAACAATTTAACATTTGGTTACTACGCATGGAATGTGGGATATTTTTTTGTCACTTGAAGTCTTTGAAATTGGAAAACTTCCTAGAAGATATGTTTGAGCTCCGCCAGAAGTTCCTGAGCTGCAGACTCAATAACTCAAAATTGAGGTAGGCTGTGTAAATGTCTGCGATCTGCCTCCTGCAGATGATGGGCTCGAAAGCCATAATGGCCTTGAAATGTATGAAAACACTTTGTCTTTCCTGCCTGCTATTTAAAAAGGAACTGTCACAGCACCATCAATTAAGATAAGATGAAAAAGGTACAGCAAATAAAATTGCAGTCAATTAAAAATTGAAGGTGGAAGATGTACATACCTTACATAGAGGAAGTGATTTCTAGCAATTAAGCAGAATGGTCCAGATAAATTAAGTAATGAAAAGCATTCCAAATCTCATTAAAAAAAAAAAAAAAAAGTGCTTCAGATACAACCCAGGAAGAAAAAGAAGAATTCAAATAGCTGTGGAAGAACATAAATATCCATTTTGAAAACATATTCAGCTGAACAGCTGTCATAGTAACCTTCGCAAATAAAAGTGTTTAAGATCTTTATTGCAGTAATACGGTATTAAGCCTAACATTTCTTCTGAATTCTGGCACAATTACTCATCTCAAACTGGAAACATTTGACAAGAAGAATGGGAAAGATCGCAGGTGCCAGTGCAGCAGGTGTGAGGGAAAGGAAGGTTTCAGAGCAAAGCCCACAGTTGTTTTCAATGTAGTGCTGCTCTCTTGGAGCTCTTCGCTACGGATTTTGTGTAAGAGCAGCTCTTTTGCACAAGTCAGTGTATCAGAAGGTGAATTTTTGAGTCACTTCTGGAAAAAATTACCCGTGGCTGTTTGGGGGGTTGCTAATGGAACAAGATCTTTCCTAGATTATGCTTGCCTTTTGATATCTTTTGTGTGATAAAGTAGAGAACGTTTTCTAAATAATTACATTATTAGCACAGAATACATTACCAACTAATGCGGAAGCAGGGCTACATCAATTTGCAGGGCACGCAGAGGGGACACAGTTAATTCAAGTTGAAAAGCAACTTTAGCTACAGTGTCAGGTTTAAAAGCTAAAGCGGACCTCTTCTTGCCTCCATCTGTGCACGTGAATGAGAAGGCAGAAAGTCCTGCCCCTCTCCCTCTGGCCGGTCCAGCTGTGAGGATTGCTATTCATAGATGGGAAGCACTGCAGGAGGAATTGGGAAGGAGCTGACTGCGTGCAGCCCCTTTGATCGGTCTGCTGGAAGGAAAAGTGGGTGGATTCTAATGACAAGAGATACTTTGGAAATTCACAGTTGTCACCTACTCTCTATACCCAAAGCTGAGAAAAGCCAACTACTTTCCCTTAGCACCCTTCTGTGGTAACAAGGAA
This sequence comes from Alectoris magna, assembly GCA_030625065.1. Classification (NCBI taxonomy): domain Eukaryota; kingdom Metazoa; phylum Chordata; class Aves; order Galliformes; family Phasianidae; genus Alectoris; species Alectoris magna. Next base: position 121,485 of record CM060567.1, on the reverse strand, counting down.
ATTTTGCAAAAAGTCTGTGTTTACAGCTCAAACAAGGAAAACCAGTTAGGGGGAGGAAAATAATGGTTATTTAGGAAAATACCATAATGAGACATTTAAGCATATAGGAAAGAAATACCTAATACCTACACAGTCTTCTTCTAATTCACAGTGCCATTCTTCAGTTGGGTGTGATGGAGGAGCAGCCTCCCTACACCCTGCACCCACTCTCCCCATCTCCCCCCTGTGCACTGTGCTATTGGTTTGCTTGGCCAAGAGTACTGAGGATTCAGAAATACACTTGTACAGGTGTATGCTTTTTTGCTAGGAGAAAATCCTGATAAATCCACTAAGAAGACCGACAGTGACTATTTCTTGCCCTGATGCTTAATGCTGAACCTTTGCTTTTAGCCTTAATTCCAAACGTAGCCAATCTCAGGTCTAAAGCTTCTCTATCATGGTACCTGGTCTTTCAGCCCACAGTGCTTGGTTTTTCTCCTTACCACACTCCATTTTGCCTTCTTTCAAGCTGTGGCATAGGGATTTTGTATGGTGTAAAGTACTCCTGAGCAACAGCTTTTACTTTGGCACAAGGCACGGTTTCTTTCTTTGCCCCTTGCACCCTGCCAGCAGAGGCAGACCTTGAGAACTGCACCTTCTCCCAGCAAGTTCTTACTACGTCTCTATTACACCACGGGCAGTTGATAAAGATAACAGCATTTCAGTGCTTCTCTAACCTGAACTGCAGAAAATCTTCGTGTTAACCATCATCACACTGGAATAATGGGCAATTAGTTTTCAAGCATGGTCTGACTGATTCTCTCTTATAATTTCCATTAAACTGTGGCAGGGAAATCCTCCCCAGGCCTTCCGCGCTGTTCCTGGATTACTGAAGCTCTCCTCCCTTGTGCATATAAAGCTGTATACTCTGCTAAATTTGAGTTTTGTCATGTTAAAAAGGAATTCTTGCTTTAAATTCTTCCCTTCTTGAAGTCTGGCCTCATATTTAATCCATCGTTGGCTCAAAAATAAAAATGAGCCAGGTTGGAAGGAAATTAATATAGAAGTAATTAAAACTCAGAGTTGGCTGGATACCTTTGAGAAGTGCAGATGACTACCTGTGTCCACATATGCAGTGCATTTGTCTTAGCTACTAGTGTGTGAAAAGCAAGGAACGGAACGAAAGCTTCTCTTGCTGCCACAGCAGATGCTGCTCAATGCCTGCTGCAGTACAGAAATATGCTCTCTGCCTTTTGCAGCAGCCTCATCAGCCCTGCTTCTGTCCTGCTTCTTGTACCCTTGAATGCAGCCCTGACAGCCTCTGGCCATGCAATTCCTCCTTCCTTCTAAAAGGAATACATAGCTGGGTAGGAGGCTGTGTGAGGCTCCAAGTCATCTAATGGAGAAGATGCTGCCCAGAGATGCCGGCTAGGTGGCCATTCAAAGCTCTCTATTTCTCTCTGATTTTAATAAATAGGTTTGTATTTAAGATGAAATGCACTCAATTTGTGTGCAGTGTAGAGAATGTCCCACTACAACATCAGTTATATACATAGCAATGCAATTATCATTCTCTGCTGATAAATGTACCGTGATATTGATAAAAAGGCAATAACTTCAGCGTGCACGTCAGAATCAGTCCCAATAGCTTATTACTGATTGTTAAATGAACATAAATATCTAACGTTCAGCCTGCAATGTTCATTCTTGCCACGGCAGATGAAGCTATAGGTCAAAGAACTCATTTAAAACACAATAGCAAGTCTCTACCATTCACTGGCTCTCACTGATACCTCTCCGCTAGCACTACCTGAGGACAGACTGCTTCCCACTTGGGGCCAGGATGCCTAGAACTGCTGACGTTCAGCATGTTAAACCTCCTTAACATCTCTGAGACCTCCCAGTTCCGGCCGCAATCCCTCAGATTATCCATAAGCACCTTTCCCTGTTTCCAAGAACGGCATGATTCTTCATGCTCAGCTCCTTGAGTACCACCAGCTCCCTCCAGCACCAAGCCAAGGCCACAGGCCTTGTCAATTGATTACTACTTCGTAGTGTTTTTCTCTGGCTTTCACTATTTTCTTACGTAACTGTTCAATTCTAGTCTTCAGAAAATTGACATTTCATTGTGGAAAGGAAATAAAGGCTCCTTCCTTTCAACCCCACAAAGCGGGAAAGTTATGACATCTATTCAACTATTCAAGTCCACCCAAAGCATCAGGACTATGACCTACGTAGCAATTGGACAGATTAGTGCAATGGGAAAGGGATTACAACAAAGGTGTGATGACAGAAGGACCGTCACAATAGAAAGGTGCTATAAAGGATGGGAATAAGATTGCTCACCTGTATCAGAACATTCCAGGTTCACAGGGGAAAAGCCTCACACCAAGGAGGGATCTCCAGGAAGAGATCCTTCCCACTGGCAGTCAGCCCTTAAATGAGGTCTAAGAGAGGTGCAGCCAGGCTGCAGCCCTTCCACTCACACAGCTGAACTGCCTTCACCTGTGCTCCCAGGGCTGACCTGTTCTTTCCCCAGGTGCTCAATCAGTGATTCAGGCCTGGACTCAGCAGTACCCATAGAACCTGATGTGCAGTTAATGGAAAGCATTGTGCTAAATTAAGGCTGAGATGCAAACCAAGGGGTTAGCAACACGTAAGTAGTGAAACAATAATAATAAAAACAAAAAGAGCAGTTATGTTCAACATTGTAATCACCCTCACATTTAAAAACAGCAGCTATACACCAATCACATTTTTAACTCCTCACTGAGTTGTGTTTTGCTTTGTTTCCTTCATTCCATCATAGTTCCACATAGTATGAGATCGTGCCATTTGTCCTGCTGCAGTTACAGCAAAGCTGTCATTGCCTTAAACAGTCTTCCATGTTCCACTTTAAAGGAATCAACTTTGAAGGGAAATCTCTCCTTCAGAGTAGATGGACAGGATGCACACGCTAAGCTGTTTGGGCTGGAGTCACACACATATCCTCCCATGACTCGACTTCCCTACACTTGACTTGTAACCCGTTTTATCAGATAAAAGAAAAAAATTCACAGTACAAACCAAACTCAGCCCTAATTGTAGTCTCTGAAGAAAATTAAGATGCTCTATTATACCATTACAGTATACACAGTTAGTATGAGGCACCCAAATATGCTTCTCTAATTAATAGCTCCCATTGTGTCCACATTAAAAATAGACATAAGAGCTCTGAGTGGATGATACAGCACCACGGAAAAGCATCACACCTGTCTCCACGCTGCAGCTCCTCAAGTGTAAGCAGGAGTCAAAATCTCCCTCATCATTAAACAAAAACACTGATAGATAGTACATCACTTGGCATCTCTGAAGTGATGTACCTAAGACATACCATCTGCTATCAAGTTGCAAAAACATAGCCTGAGAAAAGTGGGACATCAAGGTGGAGCTTAATTCTCTTTAGTCAGTTCTCTGTCTATCCTGGACTCGAACACGTGGTGCAGAGCGGCTCACGATGCAGTGGCACAGGGGGAACAGCACAGGAGCATGGCTGTGCTGCCCTGCAGCAAGGGTACCTGTGTGGGAATGGGGCACTGCTCTCCCACTCACTGCTCCTGAGACGTACAGGCACATTTTTAGCAACAGGGAAAATCCTGCTTTCCAGGAATGACAATCTAGGCTTCCCCATCTTGGCAAGTACTCACAATATGAAGCCATATCTCCTTTCATTTTTCCTTCCCTGTTTCCAGGAGCTCTGCAGTGTTCCTCAGTGCACAGCCTGAGCTCAGCCCAATCCTGGCATTAGGGGGGCTTGCACAGGAGATGCAAGACTGAAGCTTGAGGTGGAAGCAGCCACAGACCCATCCGCCCTACTTGTTGAAGAGCCATAGGAGCAAGCAGGCAGCTATAGCCCTTCCTTCCCATACAGAAGAAGCACTAGGTTCAGACCTGGGTTTCAGGCTAGGAAACAGCCTGAGAAAATAGAGGGCATACAAAAATAAGGCTTTCCAGCTGTATTTCCTGTGGAATCTCTGGGCGCCTTCCTTCAGCACACTGAGCACTGAGTCTCAGTTGTGTCTCTGAGAGCTTCAGAAGCACTCCCACCTGCTCACAGCTTTTCAGATGCCCAGCACCCCGTCTGGAGTCACAGCTCTGCCCAGGCTGCAAACCAGCAGACAAATAGATGCAGCAGGAGGAACAAGGGCATCCTAGTGCAACAGCAGTGCTGCCTGCATCTCTCCAAAGCATCTAATAGAGTCACCTGGCCTCAGAAATTAGAAATTCTGCAAAAAATCCGCAAGAAAACAGCCTCCACAACAACTTAGAGCCTTCTAGTCTGTGAAGCCAACACTGCTCAGTGCATTGCCTCAAAACCACAAATCCAACCAACTCTGTGCTTTTATGTAAGGACAGGCTCTAATAACCTTCTCCCCCCCGCCCATGACTGAGTTCTCACTAACACAACACATCTACCTCCTTTCTGCTTTTCTCCTTTTAGCTGGGCCTGAGGAAAAGCCTTCTGTGGAGCCCACCTGTGTTAAATTAGCACAATTAAACAGCATTAGGCAGCTGTAGGAAACGCAGTGCAGCTTTCTGCGTTAGTGAAGTAATGCAGTACATGGCTGTCAGGTTGCTGTCTGGGACCAGGAGGGTGACCTGTGGAGGAATGTGGGTATGCAACCCTGACCTGTGTGCCATTGCCCTGTGTCCAGCTCCTTCTGCCCATTAATGTGCTGCCCTGTCACCTTGCACAGGCTTTAATTAGAGAACAGGTGTGCTGGAGAGATACTGAGGGCTCTGGGATACCATGTTGATCTTTGAACATGGCTGTTTGTGAGGAACAGGGCCATCAAATGTTCCCCATTGCTGGTCACTGCCTCCTAATTCTAATCATGGAATCACAGAATTGTTAAGGTTAAAAAAGACCTCTAGGATCTCATCACACCCCACTGTGCCCACTGCCATATTCCTCAATGCCACGTCAGCTCTGGAACACCCCCAGGGATGGTGACCCCACCACCTCCCTGGGCAGCTGTGCCACTGCATCACCACCCTTTTAGAGAAGAAATTTTTCCTAATATCCAACCCGGCACAACTTAAGGCCATTACATCTCATTCTAAATGAATGCTGAGAAGCAACTTCTTAGTATTTGCATCCTTTTTCTGTAAATATACAATAGAATTGGGCTTCTTGGGCCTGCTTCTCTTCACTGTGAGGCAAATAAATGAACCATGAGTGCAGCATTTAAGCTCAGTAGTAGGCAATATTGCAGGCTTCGCACATGGGGAGAGGATGGGGCTCTGGGCAGAGCTCCTTCTGTAGCAGCTGCAAAGTCAGAATGGGAACAGGGCACAGAAGACATGCTTTTTCCATTTTACTGTCTTATTACTTGAAGCACAGGTCGTTGTTTTTTCTTCCAGTCTAGCTATCCCTTTAAGAAACACTGGAAACACCCTTCAGAGAATTGTAATGAAATAACATTATTTATCAGTATTAAATATAGATAAACAAAAATGAGAAACAGACTTAATTGAAGCCCACTGTGAAATCTGGCTAATCAGTTTTCATTTCCAGCAGGCTTTAACTTATGTTATTTAATTTATTATTTATCTACTCTATTTTGATTTTGCTTTGGAGCCCCTGTGCTGGGCTTTGGGCATTTTAGAAACATAGAATTGCAGAATCACCGAGGTTGGAAAAGACCTCTACGATCATCACATCCAACGGTCCACTTGCCACCCTTATTGCCCACTGCCCACGTCCCTCAGTGCAGCATCTCCATGGTTCTTGCACCTCCAGGCGTGGTGACTCCACCATCTCCCTGGGCAGCTGTGCCAGTGCCCAACCACCCTGTTGGAGAAGATATTTTTCCCAGTACCCAACCTGAACCCAATATCCAACCTGAAATGCATGGTGCGAGGTTGGGAGTTTCTCCCCGGAAGAAACTGGGCCAAACCTTTCCTGTGGCTGAGAGGTTCTAAGGCTTCGATAAGCTCGGTGGTCACACAGAGGTTCCCCCCAGCTCCGCTGGTACTGCTCATCTTCAACCCAGGCACATTATGACGGATGTCCTGACCACCAAAGAGCTTCTCCTTTTGGACGCCATTCTACCTCCGCTCCATGCAAACACGTTGCCATTTCACTTTATTTCTTTAATTTATAGGCATCAAAGTTGCTGAATCAGGAAACTGAGGTTATAGCTGTTGAAGAAACGAGTCCCACGTCGTGACAAACTGCTTTTTCTGCAGATTTTCTTGCCTTCCTCATTCTGAGTCACTGTCACACATTTTAAAGGCCAGAGTTATGTATGAAGCTCTTGATGGTGAAGGCCGTGCCCTTTCTTGTGGTTTCTGCAGGCAGACGATTGCCGTGCTGTCTCTCCTGCCTGCCTCTCGTTAGCAACACTTAATTCACATTGTAGTGCTTCCTGTGTCACCGGAGCGTGTGAAGCTGTGCACCAGAGCTGGAAATGAAGCGGTTAAATTTGACTACATTAATTGGATTCTAATTAGCCCAACCATGCTACTTGTCTCCGCTGAAGCAGAACTCGGTGGGATTCCACCTCTTTATGGGGAAAAAAATGCTGAAGTTGGGAGGAGAAGTAACATTCAAGCATCACGCAACAAACAGATCGAATCTGGTTGAACCAGACTGAACTTTATGTGTGTGGCTGTAGTGGCAATTGGCCATGCACTTCCTCAAAAGTCCAAAAATGTCAGTGACATTCAGGGTTGTGGCTGGGAAAAGCAAAGCGTCGTTACCTCTTTAGAAGCAAAAAAGCACCGCTGGTCTGTCCCTCTGCACGAGTCCTTTTGGCCCCAGGATGTGTTCTGCAGTCGCACATAGGCATGAGTTCATCCTCACATACACTTCTGAGGTGCCAAGTTGGTTCGTCCCCACTTTGCAGGCTGAAGTATGGGGAGATGGAATGGCTTGCCCAAAGTCATGCTGGGAAATCCCAGGAGAAGTCTGCAGTGCTGCCCTCCAAATTGACACAGAAACCTCCTTACAATGCTTAAGGAACTATTAAAATATTAAATGAGTTGAAATGGAAGTCTCTGTCCGGAGATGAAGGCATCATTTGGATTATTCACTCATTTATTTGAAAAATACACAAATGCCACAGTATTACAGTTACAGCCAATGGAGAATTCTCGAACAAATGGCAAATCAAAAGGAATCCATCTGTGTTTTATACGTCTATGGTCTCTCCCATCTCAGCAGTGGAAGAAGGCTTGGCTGTGCATACATATCTGAAACACACGTTGGTTTTGTGCTCGTCAGCTGGCTGGGCTCGGGGGGAAATCTCCCATCACTGAGCTGAAGTAGGAGGGCGAGCATCTCATGGGCTTTGGGATCTTCTTGAGATGCAAGCAGCAGTGCCCACCCATGTCCCTTCTAACACCTTCTCACCTCCCCATGCCTGCCATTGCTCTCTGTTTCCTTCACGGATTTCCTCGGGTGCAAACTGAATCGTAGAATCATAGAATCATGGAATGGCCTGGGTTCAAAAGGACCACAATGACCATCTGGTTTCAACCCCCTGCTATGTGCAGGGTCACCAACCAGCAGACCAGGCTGCCCAGAGCCACATCCAGCCTGGCCTTGAATGCCTACAGGGATGGGGCATCCACAGCCTCCTTGGGCAACCTGTTCCAGTGCGTCTCCACCCTCTGAGTGCAAAACTTCCTCCTAATATCTAACCTAAACATCCCCTGTCTCAGTTTAAAACCAAATTGCTTGGGATACAGCAAGACGGGCACAGATGTGGCCACCTGCTGCACGAGCCTTTCTTCCCATGAGCTTCTCACGGGGCACTTCATATTTTAAAGAGGAGGAGGGAGAGTCAGCAGCCTTTGGTGTTACTCAGTGCCGACGCAGCTGGAGCAGCCTGGGGGTGCTGGGTGTTACTTTTTACAGGTTGGCAACCAGACGCTGGTGGCGATGATATACTTTTTTCCAGAGATCGCCTGAGTGTAGATGTGCCAACACGGGTTCCGGTTTTACCAGCTAATTCTCTTATTTCAAAGAGAGGAAATATCCTCGGACAAATCTGCTTTGTCAAGGTTGAAAACGTTCCACACCACAGATGGTGACCATAAGGTGCAAGTGAGTTTTCAGCTGAACCAGTGACACCCTACCCATTTGCTTCACCGCCGAAGATTTGAAAACTAGTTTTTGTTATGAGAAGCGGAGTGAGATGTTTCTCTCCAAATGTCCCTTCCTCCTGTTAGCTCCTCACTTCCATATTCATGGCACTCCTGCTGCTACTAGCACTGCCATGCGTAGCACCTACCACAAATTGTCCAGTTCCTGTTGTTAGGATGGCAGTTCCCTTTGGTTTTTGCAAAATTCATTAAGAGGGGGGTGGAGGGGTGGCAGAGTCCCGTTCTGGCTCAGCATCCTATTGTAGGAGGTTTTTCCCAGGTATTCTCCTGCATCGATGCTCCTACAGCCAGACGAGCCGCAGGCATTCGTGCACCTCTCCTGTGCAGAAGCAACCGGTTGCATTTAGATGATCTGATCTCCTGAAGCACGAAAAAACTTTCTGTATGCGGGGATGTTGTTGCAGGGAGTTTCCCAGCAATCAGTTGGGGATTTTCAGTCCCTTCGACCACGGTGTGAGATTTTTGTCGGGGACCTCGACAGGAGCAGGGATGGCAGCTTGCAGTAATTGGGGCCTTGCTCTTTGGATTCCTCTGAACCGAGGGGTTTTATGTTAATGGCAGAGAACCCACCTGTGGTCGGTGGCCTCGGTAGCTGTATCTAATTTTTCACTTTTGTAAATTCCCCCATGTCGCCGTGTTGCACCCAGTACTGTTTTGTGGCACAGTCACAGGTCCACACTTCTCTTTTCTCCCTAATTCCTTCCATGAAAAAAAAATCATTTTGTTTGCTCCGGTACAACAACAAAAACAGAACTCAAAAAGGCAGATAGGATTCTGTCTCTGGGAAACTAAAACCAACAGTAACAGTGGTGGCCAGGGCTTCCCTCCCCAGGAGCTGCCTTCTCTGGCAACCTTGGTGCTGGGTGACAGCAGGGCTGGGACATAGATCTCCTTGGGCTGGTAAAGAAGTAGTGTTGAGTTCTGCCATCCTTCACCCCCTACTTTTTAATTGCCTCACCTTTAACACCTGCTTGTACCACCACTCCTGGCCTCTCCACCGTGCCTCCAGACCCTGCACCCATTTCCTCTGCTCACCGCCCTCTGCTTCTCCCACGCAGCAGCATTCCCATCCCAGGCTCTCCATCCTCTCCTCCAGCACTGCCCAACATCTCCAGCACACAGCTGCTTCCAGACAGAGGTATCCCCTTTCCTGGCCTCTGTGCCCTGGCAGTCTTGGCAGCCACTTGTCTGCAGCTGGCTACCTTCAGATCCTTTGTTTTTCTTTTTATCTTTCTTTCGTTTTTCCTCTTTTTTTCTTCTTTTCCCTCTTTTTTCCTCTCTACTTCTCGATTCTTTCTTCCTTTCTTCCTTTCTTCCTTTCTTTCTTTCTTTCTTTCTTTCTTTCTTTCTTTCTTTCTTTCTTTCTTTCTTTCTTTCTTTCTTTCTTTCTTTCTTTCTTTCTTTCTTTCTTTCTTTCTTTCTTTCTTTCTTTTTTACCTTTAAGCAGGACTCAATCTATACCTGCTGCTGCTTCCTTATTCCCCCATCACCACCCTTCCTGTCCATGTCTAATTCCCGGGACAGACTCTCCCTGCCACGTGGCACCTGTGGGGTTTTCTGACCTCCATGTTTGGGTGGCCTGACTTGCACCATAATTTCCTCCTCCCAGATCCCACAACACCCCTGCTGTTGGTTGTGCAGAGAATGAGCAGGGTGCCCTCACTCCACGGGCACACCTTTCACACTGACCTGTTCGTCTTGTTATCTTCTCTCATGACTTCCTTCCATGTCTTTGTCACAGTGCCAACACATCCCATCACTCCTTGTGTACCGGAATGGTCTGATTTTGGGTGCTGCTGTGTGCAGCCAGGGGTTGGAACTCAGCAATCCTTATGGGCCCCTTCCAACTCGAGATATTCTTTGATTCTGTGATTATTTTCCTCACCGGTGCTGCTGTAAATTCTGGCAACCCCATCTGATCCCTCTGCTTCTCACACACTCTGGTCCTGCCATTTCAGTGCAAGAATTTAAGCTCTGTTGAGGCCCACCTCCCTCAAGTCCACAGACAGGATCAGGTTAGGTAGAAGAGGAAAGATGGTCTTCGTGTGTCCTAGAAACAAACTGTATTAACATACACTCTGAGGGCATACTTCTCAAGAGATTTAACAGTGCACGATATAAGTGTATGATGCCATTCTGGTGCGTTGTATGGCATATTGCATAGTTTTCAATAGTCCTGGGAGGCAGGTTTCACGGCTCAGTGTCTGTACTCTGACAGATACATCTGCTGGTTGGGCACCAGCTCTGTGTGCAGCACCTGATGCTCCCGATGTAGGGTGAGCTCAATCTCTACACGTCAGTGGTTAACTCTGTTGTAGCGCTTATTGAGAATGTTCTTCCAACATCTATTTATTTGTGACCATTTTGAAAATACTGTTAAATGGGGGGAGAATTCAATCTATATCCAATATATGTTACCAAAAACAATGTTAGTGCCATCTTTTGGGCAAGATTTTAAAGCACATAGGAAATTGGATGGTCTTATTCTACGGTGGCCATTCTTGAGGCCACCCTCACATATCACATTTTCAAAGTGAATGTGCTGGAGACAACTGAAAAGGCTTTAGGACGCTTTTGCAGCGATGTTATTTAGGATTGCAGAACAGTCAAATAATACAGAAAAGCAGGACTTTTGAATTGTTTTTAGTGGTGTCACTACTTCCAGCTTCTGACTCATCAGTAACTATTGCATATTTCTCAAGTGGAGGATTTTTTTCCAGTAACTTGATGTTCTGAATGAGTTTATTGTGAAATGCTGAGCCAATGTGAACTCGGAGTAAAACAACAGCTTTGATAGCATCTACGTTCATTCATCTTTCCTTTTTCCTTCAGATATTCTTTAGCTCATCAAACTTATTCTTCTAGGCTATCGGTTCCTTTGAATATCAAACAGATAACGCATCCCAAACAAATATCCTTGAGCTGTAAAATACGTAACTCTCTCTTCGGATGATGAGGTGAAAAATCAGGGGGTATCCTATAAACTAGATCCAGTGTTGGTCTCAGACAATGAATGGATCATCTTTGGAAAATCCCAGGGCTGGTCAGCTAAAACCAGAACTGAAAGTTGTTTACTACATTAGTCAATTATTGGCTACATTTTAGACCATACGCTTCGAAACGATACACAGACCTTGTTTACTCTGGGTGTAAGAACAACAACTGAATTTTCAGTTAGGGTTCAGTTAAGATCTTATAGCTGTTTTGGATTTCGTTTTATTGGCTCCAATTAATGTACATATATTTTTATGTCTGTGCGGCTCAGGATTCAAACAAACAGCTCAGTCTGTTTATTTAAGAGATTGCATCATCACACATCTGACAAATGCGCTCGCTGCATTTACAGCATCATCGC
>CM060567.1:80000-105000 GCA_030625065.1 Alectoris magna | reverse complement strand
AGTAGCTCGTTGGGCTCTAAGTGACCCTTTTCACGGGCTTCCCGCTCGGCCGCTTCCCTCTCCTCTGCCTCTCTCTTACAGTAGGAATACCTGTGATTCATGTGCTGTGAGTAAGACCCGGAGTGGGAGAAGCGCTTGCCACATTTATCACACTGGTAGGGCTTTTCCCCGGAGTGCAGGCGTGAATGCTCAATCAGGTGATGCTTGTGTTTAAATGCTTTCTTGCAAATCTGACACTGGTGTGGTCTTTTTCCTGTGGGGAGACACAAGAGGACAAGAGAGGTTATGGTGGTTAAGGATGAGCCCTCCACCTCCGTGTAATGTGAGGTACTCCAGGAAAACAGCACCCCAAACCCACTCGTTCTTCCTCTTCAAGCTCGGTTGCAGAAACAAACAGCAGAAACCCACATTTATGTTACTACTTAGGCTTTGGATGCTTTTGATTGTAGTAATTTTACTCAAGTAGCTCAGGATAATAAAGAAAATGACTCAGAGAACATCAATGGAAAACTGGCAGCTCTAGCAAGCAGCTGACACCCATGAAAATGCTCAAAAAATATCCCTATTTATAAATAATTCTGCTGACAGCATCATACGCGTGCCGTATTTCTCCCCCCTCTTGCTAAAGAGATTAACGTGTAGAGCAAACCTTTGTTTCTTCGAGTTTTATTTGGGAACGTCCTTATGAACGGCAGGAAGCCCCCATCCCATCTCTGAGCATGGCCACGGATGCTGCAGAAAGCCAAGTGCATCCCACCAAGGGGAAAACACCAAGGCCTTGGGGTCTACCTTCAATGCACACAATGCGTCTAGCAATGCATCCAGCTTGGGCTCCTTGAGTCAATCAGGGAGGAACAAGGTTGAAGCCACACCAACCCGTTTGGATGTGGGAGCACCGCAGCCCCCGCTCCTCGCACCCGTGTGTGGGGGAAGAAGGCCCCTCCATCCACCTCAAGGATCGAAAGACATCTCTCCCCTCGTGAGCAATACAAATATATACATCTGCCACAGGAGCAGAAGGGTTTCTAAATAAAATGTTGTCAGCCACTCACGGAGTGCTAAAGGAGTGTTAAGCTGCAGAAAACAGTATTTCCTTTGGCATTTCAGGCAGTTTCGAACCAATGTTTGAAACTCAAAACCAGTGCCAAGCCTAAACACATCTGGTTGATCCCAGGCCACAAATAGCACAGGAATGCCTTCAACACCTTCCAGAACTGCCATACTGAAAGCTTAATTCCAAAATAGAGCTGACAAAAAAATACTTGTCAGCATGATGCCACACGACAAAACTCAGCAAAGCATGATGCAACCGTGAGATATCCAGACATAACATATGGTGCAAAGATTGGGATTAGTGAAGACCGATCACCAAACTTAGATTTGCAGAAGGCAAAAAATAAAGTCAAACATCAGTACTTTCAGCCAGGTTTTTTCTTTTCAAAATGTCAATTTATAATCTCGGTGTCACTCAACTGCGCACTCCAGGGCGGTGCAGCTATGCAAACAAGGTACAACGCCAATTGGTCATTTCTTGATGTTTTGTGCTACTTTTACATGTATAAAAATGCAGTGTTCAATGTCTGAGATGCAAAGCCTTGCGTTGCATGTCTCGTCGTTAGAGCCAATCGCTAGAAAGTTAGTAGCGAAGTGGCCTGACTCCTCTGGAATATTTATCATACTTAGCTAATGTGGCACGTGACCAGAACAGGAATAAACTTCACACAAGAGCCCTCCCATCCTGTCAGATGTACAAGTGTGGTGTTTTCTTAACTCTCATAAGAAGCCAGAGAAGGGACAGAGAGCGAGACTGGATGCTTGGCCAGAGGAGCACATTTCCAGCCATGCAAGAGGAGGAGCAACAGTGAAGTAGGGTGGGCAGTCAGCAAGAGGCCTCCAGCCAAGAGCTGAGGGCTGGGCAGACAGCAGGCCATCACTGGCCGAGAAGGAAATCCAGAAGGAAGTAGAAACATGTTTCCATACTACTGAAGGATCCTGACTTCCAGGATAACCCCTTTATGGGTTGGATGTGCTTGCAGTCACTGCCGGGACTTGAGAGCAGAAACAGTCAGGCATAAAATGATTTCACTTCCATGGCAAAGTTGTGAAGAATGAATAGCAGGGAATATGTGAATTTTTTGCCCGATCTAGTCACAGCTACCCTCGGGTCCCACTGTGAAAGTTCACATTTAATAAGGTGTGATTAACGAATGCTTGAGGAAGCCAAAAATTGTATGTTCTGAAATGAAGGGGAGATCTGGCAGGAGGGAAAATACAGGAGAAACCACAGATAGAAAAACCTAGGTGACAGGGAAAATGGTGGATGCCTGGAAATTGGGACTTAAACTACGTTTCTTTGTATGAGACTTTGCTTCATTTGCATACATGCAGATTTTCTTGGGTTTTAGTTTTTCCCCCCTCCCTTTTTCAGCAAAATTAAAAATTCATGCTCTCTATATTGAGTTACTGCAATATTGCTTCCGTGATCTGTTTCCAAATACGCACTTCTGCCAGTGTTACCTGTTGGTCACAAGACAGGTCTGGGCCTTGAGCTATACTCTGACTTTGCACCTAACCCAGGGCCAGTGGCAGCTGTCCTGTGACTCTGAGCACCACCTTTGCTCCAATGGGGAAATCCCAGCCTGAGCTTAGAAGATTTTAGCACCATTGAGTCAGTAACTCAAATTAGCTTAAAATCCCAAAGCGGCCTTGATCTAAGCGCTCCCCGAAGACCAGCGTTGCCAGGAGAAAGCCCCAGCTGCAGTGGGAGCTCTTCCACTTCTCCTCAATGTCACTCCTTCTCCATTACTTCAGATTTCCTTTTAGTATCACCACGCACCCTTCTCAGCCCACAATTCTCCATCTTCACCCTTCCTTCCTACCTGTTGCCCAGCACTTTTCCTTTCCTCGAATGGAAGCCTGCTTCTCAGCTACCCTCCAGTGAGGCCACGTGCTCATCCCTCTTTCCTTGCCTGCTTTCCTCACTCTTTGCACATGATTCTATGACGTTCACCAAGGACTGCACTCCTGCTGGTGCTACCTAGGGCATCCCTGGCACAGGTAATCATCTATATTTTACAAATTAATTGAGAAGACAGAAGATTAAAATACCTCATGTTTTCGTATTAACTTACATTGTCACTAAAAAGGCTGTATTAGAGCTATTTAGTCTACCACATCCATATTAAGAACTGTCTAGTTTTGATTTGAGGGAACATGACAGCTTGAGCAAAGTTCTTTGTTCAGACACCACACAACATACCTTAGCAGTGCACAGCATGCAGCTGTTACAACACTAATTGAAATATGTTTTTAAATGTATCACGTTTCTGAACATTTGCAGAAGAATTTTTTTCCCATGCTCAAAACACGGTATTTCAGCCATTCAGGAGAGGTACCTAATCCCTACAATGCATTAGTAAGCCGTAAAATAAAGCTGCACTAAGGTGGTTTACACAAGGGATGGAGAGAGGTCTACGGCTGTAGGCAGACAGGGAGAAGCGTCCCATTGCAGGTGGATGGGGACATTGTAGGCAGTCTCTGCTGCACCCAACAAGAGTGCCATCATTCAGCATCCAAACAACAGTGGAATAGAGATGGGTCAGAAAGAAGCAGATTTGATCATCCCTCCCGAAAAGTTTTGCTCAGTCCCATCTGAGGTGACCTATGTCATCCATAGGGGATGGAGCCAAGGAGAGCGTTACCCAAGGCAGTTTGCAGGAGGGCTCACAAAACACTTCTGTGTCATCAGGTGGATGTCTGATGCACACACCACATTTTGCAGTGAAACTAGGTGATAAATCCGCCTCTAATACCTAAAGGAAATGTTTGGATTTTTTTGCATTTTACCATCTGCAAAAAGAGATTCCCGCAGAGGCCTATGCTCAGGTTACAGAGGGGAAATTACAACCAATTGCTTCTCAAAGTCTCTAAAATCTTAAAGAAAAGCAAATAAATATGTAAATAATCTCTAACAGTAAGTATCCTCTCAACCTTACTGGGCTAAAAGTATGTGACTGAAAGGCTACACGTTTCCCATTTGCAGTGGTATAAAAGTCATAAGGCATCAGATCATAAACTGTCACCAGGCCCAGACTAAATATCACCAATCCTTTGCCTAAAGCAAATGGGTATTTTTGCTATGGGAGTTGGGCCCATCGAATTCTCACTCTTCGGAGGGAAGTAGGAAACATTTTTGTGACAGCTTGTTTTTATTTTTTAAAGGAGGTTCTTTGAAGCTGCTCGGGGGTTTGGATGTTAGATGTGGTCCCAGTGGAGCTGGATTAGCGTCCAGAGCACAGCGAAGTGGTCAAAGGTGCAAGATAAAGGCAATTCATATATAATTGCTCAAGCTGCACCTGTTCTATTTTGAATAGGAGACTTTGTCTACAGAACAAATTTCACAAGCTCTGAATATATCCCTTCTTTTTTTTTTTTTTTTTTCTTCTTTATTTGAGTGTAAAATGGGAAAATCTAAACTTGTATCAGAGTAAAGCAAGAAAAAATAACCTTTAAATAGCATGTAAATTTTTTATGAATCAAGCTCTAAATAAAGAAAACTCCTGAGCTGGGAATTCAAAATACTAGCCAGAGAGAGCTGATTTGCTACCAGGCTCAAGAACAATATTTAGTTTACAGAATCAATCTGGAAATAAAACTAGTGCTTGCATCAGCATGAAAGCTACAAAAATAAAAAAGAGGTCTTAATAAAATATACAGTGGAAAAGGAAAGGATGAAAGCACTCGCACAGCTATGAGGCCCTCAACAGCCCACACAAGTAATAAAATAGAATATGATGTAATATAGAACAACAATGAAAGGATTTAAAATTTCTAGGTAGGATTCTGAAAAACCATTTCCAGGTTTTGTTGTGGGGCGGGCAGGCTGCGAGTTCCCTTGTGAAGTGCCGATAAAGCCTTTGCTGGGGTACAGAGACACGGGTGTGAGGATGCAGAACAAATGCTAACCTTTGCCTTGCTCCTGAGTCAGCTTTCCCCACACGGAGCAGACCGGCTTGCTCTCCAGAAGCCAGGATATTTCTGCACATGGAGGTGCTGCACGCTGTTTGCTCTCCTGCTTGCTTACCCACTGCAGCGGGAAAGTGTCTTGAACTTTGTGCTAAGCAGCTTGCAGAAATCTGAGATTACACGCATGCAAATGAAGCAGTATCTGCTCAACTGATTTCAGTGAGACCAAAGTTAGGATGGGTTCAGGAGGCTTCACAGGAAAATAATTTGAGCGCTGATTTCCTGTGCTGCCTACCATGGCCTACACCCTAATTACAGCAGTGCATCATCTGGTTCCAACGAAATAGGATCTTGTGAATCTCAGACTCTAAAATGGACACATAACTTCTCTTTAAATTACATGGCATCCCAAAATTAACTTGGCAGAGTTTGGTCCTGCAGCAAGCACTGGCCTCTACACTAAAATTCAAATCAACCAGAACCGATGCAATTCACTCATTGCAGTAACTCAATAAATTTTCCTTCTCCACATGAAGTTAGAAGCTATTACAGAACACTGCTAATACTGCATAAATTACAAATTATGGATTGCAAAATTTGGACCCCATTTTCCACTGTGCTCAAGCTGTGGCAGGCACAGCATACAGAGGTGATCATAGAGAGCTCCTTGATCTGTGGCCACACGGTCCCATTAGAAACTCTTGGGCTGACGAAGTGCTGCCAAATCCTTACCCTTCTTCTTGCCCTGGCAGGGAAACTCGGCTCCACCACAGCACTTACAGTATTCCCAACTTTGTCCTTTACAATAGTCAGTTAGCACATAATTTGGGCAGCTCTTTTAGTTTTGCATGTCAACGTTTCTTTTCACCCTGAAGAATTTATTTGAGGTAAATCTTGAGGGGCTGCATGGCAGGATTGTGTGCCTCTACGTCCAACTCCTCTAACACCAGCATGGGCTGCAGAAGGTATGCGGAGCATAAAAGTGGTCACAGACAGAAATCTGATTGCTCACGTACAGGAAAATACATATAGAGATTCTTAGCCTAGGAAAAAGGACATCATGATAAACAACCCACTGCTTGTGCTTCTCCAGGAAAGACAGGAAAGGCTCCAATTTCTCCTAAAACATGTTTTTAATGAAGTAACAATGGGTTGTGATCGGCTGGTAGGAAAACAGAATGCGTTTGGAAGAAAAGCTTTGTCACCTTTTTAAGCTTGAAAAAGTTGACTGAAAAATCTGAGCCTCCTCTCACAATGACCCCAAATGCGGAAGATGATATCACTTTCAATTTGGTTCCTTCCATTCGATGTGGACTGCAGTTTTGCACATTATTAAAGAATTCACAAGCTTTTTTTTCCAAAACAATCACATTAATTTGAAATCCACTTAAGATTCATGCTAAACCAGTAGCAAAAGTCCCAGTACCGTGTGCTTCCTGAAGGCTGTGAATGAGTTATGGAGGCTAGCCCAGCCAAGGTCTTCAGAGCTCCCAGCCACCTCTACCTAACGCTAGGATGATGTGTGGAGCCTCCAGAAAGGCAAATGCATCCTTAATAATACTTCACACTTTACACAGCGAATTCCATTGGAGGATTTGAACCCTCGTGAATGAAGAATTGCAACACCCCAGAGAGGTAGGCTGGTATCATTTCCCTCTGCTACAAAGATAGACGAAGGTGAGAGAAAAATGAAGCAATTTGCTAAAATTTGCAGAGGAAGTCTGCGGCAAGGCAGACAAGAACTCAGATCTCTCAGCTTGTGCTTCTGCCACAAGACCATCCTTCCTGTCTCTAAATGCCACCCCAGAGCTTGGTAACGTGCTGTAGTTCTAATGCATTAAATGTGACACCATATACACGTTCCGGATCATAAAGCCAAGCCCCATCAAACTGACAGACGTTCAGTCAAGAAGCTGGAAGGGACAGAAAGAAGAGGGAGAAGAGTCCCCGAATCAGAGCCGTGGGATGTTTTTCAAGGCAGTAGGTTCCTGTGGTTGTTAAGGACCGGAACATATTTTTGCTTTTACAAATGTAGTTTATTTTGCAAATCAAGGTGATTGCACACATTTCAGCTTGTCAAATTTTCAGCCTTTCAACCATATGTCTGTCGACCTTATGGACTACCAACTTTATGGGATTCTACCATATGTCCAGATCCCAACATATATGAAGGCCAGTTCTAACATAAGAGCTTTATGGTAGTAGTGTAGTACACCATAATGCTTGCAGATGGCTGTAATAAAATCATTCAGGAGAGGAAAGGTGCAGGAACGTAAAGCCTTCAAAGCTTCTTCTACTGAATAAACAATTTGATCTGAATAATGTGGTGGGAAGCACATTCCACCAACGAACTAGCTGATCTAGTCCAAAACGTTGCTTTTAATTTTCTTTCCTAATCTCACATGTATTTTAACTTCCTTTTTTATTTTCCTGTATGGGATTAGCCTAAAATTTGGAAGAAAAGTATGAGAAGGAAAAATAACAAAGCAAAGAATTCTTTAAAGGCACAGTCCACTTTTGAACCGCGAATCTTTCATATGTGAAATGCCAAATGGTTATGCACAGCCTGGAAGATGTATTAATAGAGAGGTATAAGGTTTTTACCGTCACGTGGTGAGATTGAAGGATGATGTGACTTGCTTCATTTCCTGAAGTGGGACTCAGCTTTCAAAGTTAAGGAAAGTTTCCTCCTGAGTAAGCTCTTTCTAACTTGCAGTTTGGTTTATGTCCTGCTGCACAATAACTCACGTGATAACTCACATTCCCTTTGTCCAGCATAACTTGATATCTCTATTATTCGGGGAGCTCCGGTCCTGCTCTCCCCTCACAGAAACACGCTGAGGAAGGGAGCGCTGTCTGCAAGGAGGACCACGGCCAGCATAGGTGTGACGGTGGGTCTTTCTCAACCCAAAATATTTCCTAAGCTGACAATCCTCAGCGAGCCTTGGCAAGCTTCCATTAACTAGACAAATTCAGTTCCCGCTTGGGAAGGACGGAAACCTTCCCCAAGCATTAACTGAGAAGTGAAAAAGCGAAATGCAACCTGCCTCCTCTGCTGGCACGCAAAATCACAGTGAGAGCCTCCGTGACCTGTTTGCTGTCAGATAGCTGGGCCAGCGTGAGCCCTCACACTGCTAACGTCAGTGGGAGTTTTTCTACTGGATTAAATGGCACAGGGCCTGATAGTGTCTACGAAACAAGGAATTTGATGTCACTATTCCTTCCCCTGCCAGACTTGTGTCAACCAAGCTATGCTTCTTTCTGAGCACTAGGGCCTGCTTTTTTTGTGTGTGACAGTGTGGGACCTTGCCCTGCAAGACACTGAGAGCCACGATGGTCACTGCATCCGCAGCTAGCCAGATTCACCCCAAAGTCTGCAGATACCAGGACACAATCGTGTAATTCAACAGTCCCTCACCATGCTTAAAAGAAAATAAATGTGAAACTGAGGAAAAGACATCACACCTTGCCTGCTGAAAACCTCAGCTTATGCCAATCCATACATTGTGCGCATCAACTGCAGAGAAGGGCGTTAACAAGCAGCACAGCCACACATACCTGTGTGCTCGTATTTGTGTCGCAGCAGGGAACTGCTCTTCTGGAATGTCTTGTCACATAAGTCACACGCATACATGCCACTTTCCGTCTTCTTGATCTTCTTTCGGGACAGACAGGAGTCGGAGTCTGTCATGTCGTCGAGGCCGGACATGTAGTCTGGGGTTCCATCAAGCAAGTCTCCCTGTGAGAGGACAACCATCAGTGATACCCACGTCCACAGCCACTCAGCAAAAGCTAAAATAATGCCCAGGGCTGCTTATGGTCTGCCTGAGCTCAGGATCCCATCGTGGTAATGAAACTCTAGCTGATGGAAGCTATGGAGGTAATAAGGAGCCTCAAACGCCTCCGTCTTGAACCAGCTTCCAAAACTTTCTGTCTTTGAGCACTCTGTAATGATAGGATTTACACAAGCAAAGAATGTTTGTCATGTAGGTGCTAAATATGTTCAGAGAGTGGAAAATGCAAAGGGGAGGCTCTTTGTGGACAATAAAAGTTATTGTGATACTACCCAGGGGTAAATGTAAGCAACAGCTGAGTGATCATTCCTTTCGAAACACTGAAAACTTGGAGATATTCTGCATCTGTAGAAAGGGCCTAATTGAATTTTATATTTAGGTACAAATGTTATTATTATGCAATCCATTTAAATGTATGTCTCCCGACTAAAGGCCTCAAGCTATATTTTTATATTTAATTTTGTAATTTGAAATAGGGAATATTAATAACACTTTTTATCAATGTTCTATCTATGTTAAAACAGCCTTCAGCATTAAGCAATAATGAATGTGGATCAGTAAATTATTAAATTTCTTGATATTTATTTTGTCTTGATCCAAAGAGAGTGCAAACTTGCATGATAACATGCATTTCCATTTGCTATCATAGAGTTCAGTTTTCTTAGACTAGGTTTGCACTAATTAATATTAGAGAAGATTAAATAGGCTTAAATACATTTACAAAGAGGGCAGATGTACTGTAAATTGGAATAGTGAAACAGCTGCTATGGAGGTGCAGTGCTATTTATGCTCCTATTGTGCAAAGAGGGATTACAGCCTGTAATGTAAAACCATACCTGATTTTCACATTTGAAACTATAAAACATTTACTAGTCAGTAAAATTACTAATAGACCGTAATAGGACATAGGGGAACATGCACAAATGTAAAAGAAAATTATTAATCTATGATCAGTTAATCTCATTTAACTAAATTCTGAACATTACATCTGAATACACACAGATAAAAGGTTGAAAAATAGGTGACTTTCTGTAGAGCAGCTCTTTGCTATAGGCATGCAAGAGGCAAAATCCTTTACTACTCATGTATGGGTCACTCAAGAAAAGAATTAAAGGCTTTACTCAGACAAGAAGTTCTGACCCACACTACATGTCCACAGAAAGACTTTGCCTGCCCTGGTGGCCAAGAAGGCCAGTGGCATCCTGGCTTGTACCAGCAGGAGATGATCGTCCCTCTGTGCTTGGAGCTGGTGAGGACAAACCTCAAGTGCTGTGCTTAGTTTCGGACCCCTCACTGCAAGAAAGACATAGAGACCCTGGAGTGTGTCTGGAGAAGGGCAATGGAGCCATGAAGGGCCTGGAGAACAAGTCCTATGGGGATCACCTGAGGGAGCTGGGATTGTTCAGTCTGGAGAAAAGGAGGCTCAGAGGAGACCTCATTGCTCTCTCCAAGCTCCTGAAAGGAACAGAGGGGTTCAAGACCTGTGGAGATGTGGCACTTAGGGACGTGGTCAGTGGGCATGGTGGGATGGGTTGAGGTTGGACTGGGTGATCCTAAAGAGCTTTTCTAACCTTAATGATTCCGTGATTAAGGCTCCCAGCTGCTACCTCTCCAAATAATTTCAGTTAAGCTGTGGGGGGGGGGGGGGGTTGTTTGTTTGTTTGTTTTTGCTGAAGCTTTTCCAGATGACTAGCAGGAATTAAAGGACTGTAGTCTGGAAACAGCAGCCGGTGGGCTGAAGGAAGGGGCTCTGGTGAGGAAACACATCAACATGTCTCGTTCACCAAGAGATTCAAGAGAAGACAGAAAGCCTTTCTTGTGCACAGCGGGCAAGTAATCCCCCCAAAAAACATGGAGTAAGAAACTTCCAAACTTTCAGTGGGCTAAATTTGTGAGGAGGCTACATGGACCTCTGCTCAGAGGGCTACAGCTCCGTGTCCAGATATGGGGTTGATCCCAAAAGGTCTCTTGCAACACCTTTTCCCCATGGCTGAAATACAGTTACGCTCACCGTGAGGGAAGTCCTGCAGAGATTTTCTCATCAAAAGTTGTTTGTTTTTTTCTGTGGGATGGGATTTTTCATGGACATTATTTAGGTATGATTCTAACAAGGAATAACTGTCACAACTGTAACCTTTTAACAAATTAAAGCATCGTATCTGTTCAAAGGTATTGATACTGCTTCTGAAACCAAGTGGAAGTTTGGTAATTTCAATTTATTTTCCTGCCCCGCTGCATTTTCACAAGTTCAGACTAAAATCAGTTGTGCTAATTTTGTTGGAAATACTCAATGTAACTTCGGGCTTTTTTTCCTTCCGCGGAGCACGTATCACAAGGTACTACATTTGAGCCTTTCAAAAGATATCGTTCACAACAGTTTACCTGAAATCCTTGTTTCCGCTGGTACTTTCTCCTTTGCTGCATATCAGCAAAAGTAGCTGCTCCAGTTGGGTAAGTGTAGGCCATATGTGGTAGGAAGCTCATCTGATCTAGTCCTGGGTATGGTCGCAGCCCAGGAATACTGGTCTGGACTGGTGGCATAAAAGTGGCTGGGGGAAATGCGCTTTGTGGTGGAAGTGTTGTGTATAAAGGTTTGGCACTGAATGGGTTCATACCAAATACTGGGTTAGTGCTTTTATCCAGATTATTTGAATTAGAAAACTCCTTCTTGATAAAAGTCAAGTTCAGTGGCTCATCTGAGTTTTCAGATGATGAAGAAACACTGTTGTGTTCTAAATTTACACTATTAGATTTCGTTTTGTTCTTTGTGGCTATAATACTTTTGGGTTCCTTCATCTGTTTTGGTAAAGACAAGTCCAAAGGCTCAGCCTGAAGCTCCTCAGAAGAGAAACTGTTTGGAGTGTAAGAACTACTATGGGAGTTTTTAGAAGATGTGGAAGAAAGATTTAAAGGAGAAGGAGTATTGCTCCTAGAGTGGTCCAATTTATCAACTGGTTTCATATTGGTAAAATGAGGAGGTTTTGTTAGCCTGAGAGGAGTATCACAATTAGTAACACTGTTATGGAGTTCAGCTATAGATGGTGAAGTTATAGAGTCCACAGGCTTTATTGGAGATCTGGCTGACAAAGAGTCTTTAGTGGGAGTGTTGTTGGTGGCAGCCAGCGCCACCTTGGCACTGGTCCTTTCCAGTGATGGTGACCTGGAACTTGAGTACTGGTAGACTTTTCTTTGTTCAAACCATTCCTTCACGAATTCCTGAGGAAGGCCAACAGCAATGGAAATTTTCAGTAGTTCATCAGAATTGGGTTCCATATTCATAGCATAATATGCTTTAAGTACAGACATGTGGTCCTTGTATGGGTTGATGGGGCTAGTCATTCCTTTCTCAGAAAGTACTGATGACAGCAAGAGGGTTTGCTTATCAAACACTCCAGGTTTGTTGGGAACCATGTTCTCGTGAGGCTGAAGGACTGCCTTGATCTCTTCGTTCATTTTACACAGGTAACGCTCATGCTGATGCAACGGAATGGGACCAGGAAAGCTTTCCTTACAGAACTGGCATGAAAATGGAGTGGATACGTTATGGTTCTCTATCATCTTATCTTCAGTTACCAGGTCTATTAGGGTTCGCAGCTTCTCTTTTTTAATGTTATTGAGCTGTCTCCTCGAGTCTGTGGTTAAGCTCTGGAGGCAAGCTTTGGCTTCATTGACTTTCTCTAACGTATAGTCAATAATACTTTTAGTGGCACCATTATGACTTACTACTGGAAGACCCACGGGGGGAATATTAGGGGAGGTAACTCCTTGTTCCTCTGCTTGAGGGCATGAATCCTTCATATGATAAACCTTCAACTTGGAGATCTCTTCAGCCTTGCAGTCCATTTTCTGCCTGGAAACTGTGTTGTCCACAATCTGTAGGACCTTCTGCACCTCACTTAAATTACTGCCTACTGCAGGAAAGCCAAGTAATGGTGCTTCCATCCCTACACCTAAGTGCTGCATCGGACTTTGAGCAGAAGTGTGAACTCCTAAGGGGCTGGTTGCTCCAAGTCCACCGTTCATAAAAGGACTAGTTGCACTAAACCCATGTGAGGCCATAAGAACCTTATATTCATTGAAATCTAGTGGTTCTGTTTTAATTTTCAGTAGGCCTGTTTGTTCAGACATACTAAGTGGTTTGCCATTCTCCAGCTTGTTTCTCAGCTGTGTGATGGCTGAATTAGTAGGAGAGGAAGATACAGAATTAGGAGAAGAACCCGTCTTGATATTGTTTCTCATTCTGCCATTTACAGAGATTAAACCGATACACTTCTTGCTGCTGATGTGCGAACTGTAGGAGCCAGAATGCGAGAAACGTTTCTTGCAGTTTGGACACTCATATGGTTTTTCACCTAAAATGATAATTAAAACCAAACGTTAATTATCATGGCTGCTATAATTGCAAGTGATTGCATTTGATACCAAGCCGATCATCTGTATATCCACTGATTAACACTGAGGGAAAATACCCGTTCTCTGCGTACAGCCATGTACCACCACTGCTTTCCCCTCTTCTTCACAGGCCTTGAGGTCAGTTTGGAACCGCAGTCTCCAGCCTGGCAGTGTCTGCCAAGGTGTGAGCTTGGCTCCAGACAGATTGTTGCAGTCACAGGTAAGTGCCCTGTGGTTAACAGAGTCAAATCAAATCCAGACTGTTCAAATTTGATTTGTTTTGTCTTTTTTTTTTTTTTTTCTTTTCTTTTTCTTTTCCTTTTTTTCCTTCACAAAGGAATTGAGCTGCACTGAAACTGAGCACGGTATGAGAAACTGAGTCCTGAATTTACAATCACATCTGCATAGGTGGGGATTGGTGCCTGAGCAGAGCCTGGTAGCATTTCAGGTACCGAATGCTCTGTCAAGCAGAAGAAGCGAAATGCACAATTCATTTAATACAAGGTGTTTTGCACTTACTCCTTATCTCAGAATAAGAGCTGTATCTCACTGCTGGGAACTTTTCGTTGTGGAAAAGTACAATGGAGTCTTCAGGATCCGACTGAATAGAAATGAGTGAATGGTTCTGAACTCAAAGTGCCGAGCAAACAGTGTAATATTGTTTACAAGAAGCTTTACTATTTCCAAATCTTTCAGCAGGACCCTGGTATTAACAGCATGATAAATGAGGGTGGCTCAGATATCGTTTATGAAATACCTTGGTAGCTCCAAGAAGCCAGAAGCAGAACTGTGTAAATTTTAAGCAGTCTTTAAAACTCAGCTAATTAAACAAAATGCAAATGAGCACACCAGCACCTCCGCTACTTACCACTGTGAATTCGCAGGTGTTCCTTCAGATGGTGTTTATATTTGAAGGCCTTGCCACACTCAGTGCATTTGAACTTGCGATTGCCTGCTCCTTGGGTCAGCATTTGGTGCTGGGAGAAAAAAAGACACCGATGTGAATTTTATGCAAGAGAAACCATGAATTTCTAACTTGAAAACAAAAACAAAATTAATGTGGCTCTGAATTTCTCAAGCAGACCAAAAGGTCTGCATGTACATTTATTTGTCTCATCAGCGCTGCAATAAAAATCAAAATGTTGGCAGTAAACCGAAACAAATGAGAACGTACTTCCACATGAGCATTCGATATTTGCTTTAGAATTATTTCCTAAGTCTCTCATCAGAAATGTGTTGCTTTAAGGTATCTTACAATGAGAGAAACTGTTTTATAAGAAGATTTGTGGTTCTTAATATTCCTAGCAGATCCTGAACATGTGGGGCTCTGCTTGTTTAAAAATTCTGTTTACTGCGTGCATGGAAAAGACAGAAACACTGCCGTTAGTGGCATTTCGTGTAAGATTTAATTCATTATCAAGCAGAAGAGACTGTCTTTGGTGTGAGCTGCTGCTGGAAATATTTTTTAAATCACAGATGCCTGCTACCTTCCGTGCCATGCTGTCCCCAGCACTGTTTGGAGGGGTGAGGGAAGGTGGGAAGTTAAGAGCGTCATAAAGATATAACCAAAGGCAGCTGAGCTTTTTGCAACAAGCAAGAAAAGCCCGTTGACTTTGAATTTGGAGGGGAAAAATAATAACAATAATAATAATAATAATAGTAATGCAACCGTCCGCTTTGGATGCTCAAGGTAGGAGGTCAGCCTTTTGCAGGCAGCGACGACACAAAAGCCTATTGCAGGAGAAGGAGGGGGAAAAAGGAGGGGGGGATAAAAAAAAAAAAAGGCAGCGCCGAAACGGTATGACAACTGCGAGGGTGTGCTGCCTCTTCCCACATTCCTGGCGAGACAGATGGTGTTACATGGGACACAGGGAGGTTTGTTCAAACAGCAGCAACCTTCAAAGATCAAGCAGAGCCCAGCCCGCCGCGCGCCATTGAGGGACCCGCGCTCATATGTTGCTGAGTTGCATAAACAAACAGCAACAGCTGTTTTGTCTCCCCCCATCGCCCTCCGAGGACTACTATAAACTTTAGTTGTGCCACTGTTAATATGATACAATCATTTTAATTTACTAATTGTAAATGCCATGAGCAAATGAGGGGACTTTTCAACACCAAAGCTACCATTCATAATGCGCCAGCACAAGCGCGCTCTCGCATGTGAAATTTCAGGCAGTTACGTTGGATAAATGTTGAGGCTTTTTTTTTTTTTTTCCCCCTGGTGTTTTGAATGATACAAAGCAAAAGGAGGGGGGGGGGGGGGGAAAAAACAACAAAAAACTTGCAGTAGATCAGCTTAGAAAAAACGCATATGTGAAAATGCGTTTGTCTGCCAGAAGAGCCACGGAAAGGAAAGAATATGAGAAACCACTCCAGAATCTTTTATATTGATTTAAGATCAAGGAAAAGATACGGTTTCCTTAAAAATGCTAATTACAAAATTGCGTGATCAGAAGATGTGTGTTTGCCTAACTGAATTTACCTTATGCTGAGAAAATCCTACCAAGAGAAATACAGCTGATCATGATTTGCAGCTTTTAAAGAAAACAAATACGGCATAGAGCCTTTATAATTTGACACAATGCACACACATCTATTTATTTAAGTTTTAAACACGCCATTTAAGTTTCCATTACAGCCCTCCATAACACCTCTCTGCAGAAGTAACTCTCTTGCGAGGCTGGCAGCAGTTTTCCTTGTGGCACACGGAGTTTTGTGGCACAGATCTATTGACAGTCTGGTTAGGAGCACTGAGGGAGCTCAGTCACCTGTTTGAGACACACAGCATTTCCCTAAACGCAGCCCTGATATAATATTACACGCATCACATCGAGGGGAAACTGCTTTGATTTATTGCAGATATGCTGCTGGGATCCACCAGCGATAGATAGCGCGTGCATGTGTTAGTGGCACAATCATCACAAATGATAGCCTCTGCGTATGGGAGGAAGAGTTATTCTAAAAATGCGCGGTTCTATTTAACAAACGATTATATCACATGCAAATAATTTTGTGTGATTTGAAAAGACCACTCAGAAAGTAATGAAAAAATATCAGTGGATCTTTTAGTACGCCTTTGAGCTCCTATTTGCAAAACTGCAAAGTAAAACTAGGTGAAAAATGGAATTAAAATTGCTGAGATGTTTAATAATGTATAATTAAAATGCTACCGTTTCATTCACTTTTTAAGGAACATAAAAACGAAACTAAAGTCAAGTTAAAGTGCAAATAAAATTTCTAAATTAGAAATTAACACACTCATTCGATCGTGAACATAAGACTATTAAATCATATTAGAAGAGACCATCAAAAAATCATTTAGACCTCAATTAAAGCTATTACCATTAAAAGATCTGCATCTTCAAAATGCCATGAAAAATTAATAATGATTGCCAATCAAAGCAATATCGTTTCTCTAAGGGGTTATTACAGAAAGAAATCACTTAAAGCCAGCCCCCCACCTGATCTGTCCCTGGCTTGTGTGTCACCATATGCCGCTCGAGCTGGGTGCGGTAGGCAAACGTGTAGCTACAGAGAGGGCACGAGAAGTTCTCCTCGTTCTTCTCGTGGCGGTACTTGATGTGCTCCTTGAGGGACGTCAGGCGCTTGTAGCCCCGGTCGCAGTAGGGGCAGGTCAGCAGTTGGGCGAAGGCATCTGGAGTTCCAGGTGGCAGGTCTGTGCCCCGGGACGGGGGGAGAGAGGCAGGCCAAAAGGTCAGCGAGGCAATGGCAGCTAATGGGCTTACTGCCCAGGCTGGTATGAGAGGAATCGCTGCAATCTGCTGCCCGACAGGGATGGTGCTTCCAAACAGCCGCCAACAGCACCGGGCCCGCACGCGCCCAATGGCATCGCAAGGCCTGCAGTGCCTTGGGGACAGAGCCCATGTGCAAATGGGGGCTGACACCGCGCAGAAGTGGGGACGGGCCCCGCTCCTCCATCACAGGGCCATTTGCAACCCAGCTCTACTTTCCCATTGCGCGAATCCTTCTTAGGGACTCTTTCCCCATTATTAAGCAAAGAATCACAGAGCCATGGGCTGTCAACCCTGTATTATTCTGTGTTAATACTTCCCAAACTCGCAACCAGAGTGGCAGCGGTCCTTCCCTTGAAAGTGAGCTTAAAATGAAGCTCTTCAGTTCATCCACAAAATAATACAAATTTGCTGACTAAAACATCACAATACACTAAAATTACAGCCCCAATCTTTGCTCATGAAATTCCATGCCGCTGCAGCTGTTCTTCAATTTTTAAGGTAAACACCCAGGCATGTAGTGCATTTATAATTGCAACAGCTGCAAGAGGTCAGGATACTGGCTAAAAATGAATTACAGCCTCACCGTTTTCTTCTTGCCCATTGGCCTCTGGAGTGCCAAGGCGAGACAGTTCCTCGGGGGCTTCGGGGTAAATAATGGCTGTGTCGCTGCGCTGCAGGTACTCTGCTATGCTGACTGCATGCCCATCTCCTTCCTCCAGTTTCCTTTTGGCAAAATATTCCTCAAAGTCCGACGTGCAATTTGCATTCTTAACTAAAAGGAGAGAAGGGGAAAAGAAGGGGTTGTGAGTGCATCCTGCCTGAGCACAGCCGGAGAGCGGAACAGGCATGCTTGCTGGAGCCCCAAGGCTGGATCCTTGCTCTCATCAGTTGTGCTCCAGCTCCCAATAAAATTAATGCTGGCTTTCCACCGGCTGGGATGGAAGTAAGGCCGAGCGGTTAAATTAACAGCCACGCGGGCTCTACAGGGCAGCACAAGAAGTTTATGAGGTCTCAGCAATGCAGGTAGCACTTCATCTAGGCAACTTCTGGGAGGCTCCTCGGGGATTCACAACTAACAGGGCTGAGCTTAGCTGACCTCAAATTCTCCTAACCCTGGCAAACTCAGCTTCATGACAGTTCCTGCTGCAGAGACAATATTCACAGGTGGCAAAGACCACGAGCATCCTCCACGCAAGGTTCTGCCTCTGTCTGCTCACCAAGGTGGGCAAGCAAAGAGAGCAGTGGTGGTGAAAACTCTCAGCATCTTCCTCGTGTTGTTTTTTTTTTCCTTTTCTTTTCTTGGAATATTAATCTCTGGGTAATTAACAGTGGGACAGTAGGTTGTTTTAAAAAACGTGCTGCTTCATAGATTTTCACAAATGGAACCATATGTTTTAGACCAGAACTGGGATACTGAGCCTAAAACCACTCTTACAATCTGTACAAGAGTTTTCCGTAATAGTAAACCCAATTTTTTATTGTCCGTGCAATGTCCATGAAACATAATATATTCCCAACCACAAAACATCCTGTTTCCAAAAATATGCTGTTCTCGTCCATGTATGAATACTGCATACAGGAAAGAACTTAAAAACTCTGGGACACTGTAGGCACATACTGGTATGATTACAACAGAAAATATAAGAACTGATCTTTTGCTTCCCTTTGATTTTTTTCATTAACAAGTCCTGGAAGACAGTTGGTGGCAGGGAATTTCATATACCTGTTTTTAACGGACCGTAAAGGAGAAGAATGGCATGACTGATTACATTTTTTAACTATTTATGGTTAGGAGAAATAAGAAAATGAGACAAAGCTATGAACCGTCCTATAGCACACGCAGAAGTAAAAGATTAAATGGCTTGATTCTGCCCTCACTTATGCCAGGGAGCAATATGGGGCAAATTCATAGAAATCAAAAGGGTTGTATCAAAAGGAAAGCAGAATTGGGCCCTAGAAAGTTACTGATTTGTCACCACTGGAAATGGAACAAAAGTCAGCTCCTTAGCATCTAGAAACAGGTAATGCTTTGCCTCAGCTTCCTACAAAAATGCAAGGTGATACTTGCAGTCATACCAAGATGTAGCCCTGACTGTGGCACAAGTGGAAATCTGAAAGAGTCCGATTTGCAGAGCTGATCTTGCTGTCATTGATAACAGTAGATATTCAGCTATGCAAACCTCATCCCTTTAGCCGATAAGATCAAATCCTCTGGCTGAGACAAATATGCCCTATTTGTCATATGGGCAGAGCAGCTTCTCAAACGCTCCGCAGCATTTTAGTGACAGCGACCAAATGGCTTAGTTCATGGGACCCCATTTGTGGAAGAAAACTTCTGTTCCTATCGCAGGGATTTTATAGGGGACGGATACAACAACCAGTTCTCCTTCCCTGGCCCTTCTGTAGCTCTTGTTATCATTTGTGATTAGTGTGAGAAATGATATCTCCTTTTTTTCTCCCCTAAAATAATCAACTTCTAGAGAAGGGAAGTGTGAGTACGGAGGGCCAGATCTACCTTGCCTCCATTTTGTTGCTGAGAAAGAAATGTAACAAAATGGTGGTTGCTGAAGTGCACCTCGTGCACAGGAGTGTCAGATTATGTTTTTGGCTTTGCTTTTGTCAGGGGGGGAAAAAGAAAAAAAGTTGAGATATTGCTCTTTATGTCAGAAACCCCACTTTTAAACCCCTTACTATGCCTAAATCCTACAACTGCTGTAACGCCACCTAGCCCAATGCTACCCCATCTTTGCTTCTTCTCTTGGCTCAGCACCTGGTCCTAAAAAAAACAAGCTTGTTCCTTGCCCAATTCAGGCAAATGCTACCTGTGGAGCAGGGAAAGAGAGCTTCCCTCCAGAGAAGAGATACAGGAGCAGAAAGAAGAAAGGATGGAGGAACACCCCATGGCTTCTTCCAGGCAGTCTGCGTGTTTCTGGAGCTTGCAACTGGGTTTATAGGGAAGGAATTCAAGGCCTGAGTTAGTACTGGGAGCTTCAGCCCCACACTCAGCCTCAAAGAAGGATCTTCCTTCCCAGTCTCCTAGTCTCCCTGGAGGATGCTGCAATATTACTGGCCTAGGTTTCCTAATTCTCCGGATTATTTAGCTCCCATGTCTGTGCATGCAACCCAGGAGCTAAAGCAAATGTTTATGTCTACATTATAACCTCCCCCAAAACAAGGGGATTTAGCAGAGAAGCTGACAGATCCTTAACTGAAACAATACAACCAGTGCTGCAACACTGCAGATTAGTGTAAATAGCAAAAGGTGAACATGTGTGTCTGGTGTCTCACAAGCTACGCTGCTGTCAATTCAGACGTTACTGGAAGCTCACCCAGTGTTACTCAAAAGGCTCATCTGATAACCATTAGGTCTCTCTCTAAAATTCTGGGGGAAAGGCTTGCTTCCCCCTGCCCTAATTTGTTTTCCATGCATAAAGTCATGTTCCCAGATTCCTCGTGGACTGACACTGCACACACATTGCACATCCCCTCCTGCGAGTCAAGAATTTCAGTGAGATCTGCGCTGAGTGACCTCACCCAATAAGTCTTTTCTTAATTAATTATTGGAGCCTGGAGAGCAGAGATGTTTTCAGCTCCAAAGGCTGATGTGGCCGTGTCACATAAAAATAAAACGCATTAAGGAAAGCTATCTTTGGAGGTATTTAGAACCTTTCAAGATAAAGCGAGAGAGAGGTTCGAGGAGCTTTGGAGACCAGTTATTTTGTGTGGGAACTCATCCTGTGAGGTGGTGATAGCTGCCCTTAATCACAAACAAAGCTAATAAAACCACAGCCTTCATTAGCCAGGAAGTGAGAGGCCCCCATTGGTACACACAGATTACAGTCTGAAAACGGCCTGTCCTCCAACCTGCCAAGTTTTACTTCTGTTTCCTCCCAACCAAGGGTTTGTTGGTTTGTTGTTTTTTTTCTTTTCCCCTTCTTTAAATTATATTAAGATATCTTTATTTGAAGCTTGTCAGACGTTAGTAATCAAAGCTGGGAATGTCTTTGCTTACAGGCAATACATAAGTCTATTTCCTTCAAGCATCCCAGTTGTAATAACCATAACAGGTACAGTAAAGAAAGCTAAATAAATTTATAGAATGGCTTGCGTTGGAACGGACACCGAGGATCATCAACTTCCAAATCACTAATTAAAAATGACCTACACCAAACATGATTTCGCCAAGTTATCGTTTCAGAAATACCCATACATATTTACAAATTAATCTAGAATGACCAAACACTAAGCATTTTCACTGTAATGGTCATTTTTTCACTATAAAGCTTCTGCAGCTCATTCTAAAAATGTAGCTGATTAATGTATAGATAACAAGATTTCTTTAAGCACCGCCAAGAAGTGGCCATCCTGACAAAAGCAGAATAATTTAATAATAGAGACTTTCCTTTTAGTTTCTTTCTCTGCTAATGACATTGTGCAATGAATTTCATACTAAAAGTACACCACAGTTATTGCGTGTACCTACAGTGACTTTGCAGTTGGAGTTATGTCAATGAGGCTAAAACTTTGTTCCCTATTTCTGCTCTCAACCCAGGTGGTGGAACACTATGAGATGACATGCTCCAGTGTCAGGAGGGAGGAGAAAGTTGCATTAAACAAGAAGAACCACCTTGGCCCACCCAGAAGAGCCTATGTTCATCTGAAGGAAGCCCCTACTGGCTTTTATGGGCACTGGGAAATCCTGGACACTGGTGGCCAGTTGAACTTATTTAGTTGGATCCAGTCTCTGCCCCTCCTCAGCTGCTTTATTAAATAACCGCTTTAAATCCCCCTACTTCCTGCAGGGAAAAATTGTGCCCAGACACTCAAGACAGGCCCAAAGCCTGCCGTATGACTGAAGAAGAAAACTTACTTTGACTATTCCCCAGGCTGGTCAGGGAGGATGACCAGTTTCCTCCTCAAAGGATGGTTGGGGCATCTCAGCAGCAAGCCTGGGGAGTTTTGCCCCATTGCATACTTCGCAAGAAGGATGCTGCAACTCCTAACAGCCACCTGGCATCTCTCACTCAAAGTGAAAATGCTGGCAAAGACACTTTGTTTATCAGATGATGTCATATGACTAAATAATCTGGCATGGCTCTTGAGAGACTACAGAGACTGCCGGCATTACAGAAATATGTTCAATCCAAGGTATCCAGACACCAGTCGTTACTGAGAGAGGTGGCTCTGAACGCCTCAGTGACAAAAGATGTGAATGGAACACCAGCGAGAGCATCAGGCAACTCTGTAGGGTAATTTGAGCAAGCCACCCATTGTTGCAAATAGTTTGATTAAAAAGGAGACTGGGACTTCTGCACAGAACATTTGGGGTAGGTCTGCTTCAGATGGAAGGAACTTTTGCCTTTAAATGCAGAGCTCCTAGAACGCTTCTGGAAAAACCAGGTGTACCAGGGTGGGCAAGGGGAAGCAGACTAGGCAGGATGACCTGACCCAGTGTGGAACTGCACTACCCAGCTCTGGCCCCAGCAGGATGCTGTAAGGCCAAGGTCAAACAAACAGAAGAGGCCATCACATTCTGGGAGGGAAGGGGCAAAGAGGACACAACGTTTTCCCCTTCGAGCAGACCGTATTGCAAGTAAGAAAGAGTCAAGGCCTGTTACGGTAAGGAAAATACGTGCAAAGGAAGTCACACAGCCTGATAGGGGACCTCAAAGGCTCTGGTAATGGTTAATTCAGATAACCATCAAATCTTATTTCTGAATCAGACATCTTTTAAAGTCCTGTTTCTTCAACTGCTAAGTACAATTTGTCACTTTATTAACGTCCCTTGGCGTAGAAATCTTTCCGTGTGTGTGTGTGTGTTCAGCTCTGTATGGCAACATCATTGAGTATGCATGTATTAGTAAACTGTGCCTGGGTGCCACTCTTCCTTCACACACAATAAATACAATGGATGAAAAAAAAAATAACGGTGACATGGTTTTACTTTCCTATTATTTTCCCCCACAAGAATTACAAAGTAAATGTCTTGTATTACTTAATAAGAGCACTGGGGTTTTATGTGGGTGTTACCAACATTAGGAAAGTGTGAGTAAGAAAACCTTTGCAATGCTTAGGTACCACCTTTTACAGTAATGTTTCTAGAGGGCATTACCTATGAAATAAATCTCATTGTGGAATGCATAGAAAGTTACTTACATTAGAAAACAGTTTGAACCATGTCAACCAGGCCTATCTGCAACATCTCAAACTGTAACTAAGAAAAAAAATGCAAAGGAAAGGCTGGGTGATGTATGGAATATTCGGCTGTGCTGAGGATAGAGGTGGGCCTTGTGGCCTTTGCAAAGAATATGGTAAACCCTTGAATTCATTTGGATTAAAAAGTAGTAACAGAAACCTTTTGCTGTTCTGCTCAGCTACAGGGTAAAAGAGATGGCTCAGAGATGATGCCTGCTAAATAGCTCGGTCCCCTTTCTTGTTCCACAAAATGTATTGATTTCTAAGAAGAGGGGAAAGAAAGAGATGTGGAAAGTGGAAAGAAAAAAAAAAAAAAAGATTAGCCAGAAACATAATAATCTCATAAATATGCATTTAAAGTGTGTGTGTCTGTATATCTATGTAAGTAGTTTATGTGTGTCTTTCTGAAAAGATGCTTTCTGTCTCTGAAGTAGCTTACACTGTGCACCATGCGAATCTGGGGTTGCCGGGACGAGTGCACCCCATCCTCATTACCAAGCTCTTTGTATGGTCTCTTTCATTAAAAGCTTCCTACATCCTGGTCCAGCTACTATAAACTGTCCTATGCTCACCCTCGCTGGGAAAACATCTCCTCATGATGCTGCTAACTATTAGCTTACAAGGGTGAGGTTAAAACATGTTAGGGGCTGAAACGTTGCAGGGCATGGGAGGGGGAGCAAGGGCTATCACTACTATTAAATTGCAAAAAAAACCAAACTAAAGTAGGAGAATTATGTGAATGTTTCCCAACTGTTAAAGTGCAACCAAGAAAAAAATTGTGTTGTCACTACTTCTCTTCAGGCACAGCAAATTTTCAACAACTTAGAATAGAAGGGATGTTCATGTAACACAGCATCTTACCTGTACCATTGTTTCCAGTGGTCTGAATTGCGGCTTCAGGCCCCATAGTGTCATAATCTTCCTTCATTTCTTCTGTGAAATAAGCATGCACACTTTTTAGCATTTGCACATATTATAAAGCTGCCCACAAAGCTAGCAAGCACAGTGCAGGAATGGGGAAGATTTGTCTAAAGGAAGCAGAGAAAAGGGCTGTTGTGGCCCTCTATACAATGGCTTTGTTCTGGCAACTGAATGAATTCAGCAGCTCTGGACAGACAAGAACTTATTTACTTTAAACATTACAGCAAGTGGTGGAAAACAGAACTATTTGTTCGGAGTAAATGAAGGGCTTTTCCCAATATCAAATCTAATAAGCAGCCTGGTGATAAAAAGGGTCAGTTTGGGGTTTTTTTGTATTTAAAAGAAATAATCAGTTAACGGACACT
This sequence comes from Alectoris magna, assembly GCA_030625065.1. Lineage (NCBI taxonomy): Eukaryota > Metazoa > Chordata > Aves > Galliformes > Phasianidae > Alectoris > Alectoris magna. The sequence goes on along the minus strand of CM060567.1, from coordinate 80,613 downwards.
GTGAGATCTGCACCTGGAAGAAACAGCAAACACAAAAGGAAGACAGAAGAAGATCTAATATCTCTATCTATCGCCACACAGATCTTCCGAGCTGTTATTGCCATTGGAAGCAAAGCATTTATTACTATCAAGTGGCACAGAAATGTAGCAAACTTTCAACGGTGGGCAGCTCTTCTCTGCCCGTGCAATTTGGTTGTGTCTTCTGTGCACTCTCCGTGCACTGACAAAGTCTGCCTTTATGGCCATAAATTGGGTTAACTCACATGCAAATTCACACCAAACCTGCAGGATTATTTGCTATGTATTTATATTGTGGTTCAGGTTGGTTTCCATGAAACTGAAGGTTTCAGAGCACGTTCAAATGGCATTTATGAGAGGTTGGATGCACCTTCGTCACTGCTTATTGTGGAGATGCTTCAGCCTGCCTTGGTGTGCCAGTCAGACTTGGTTTCTTGCTGCTAATTTGTTAGTTCTTGTGCAACAGGTATTCGCACATACAGCCTGGTCAAGGTTTAACCCTCCGAAGGATTTTCACGGGCCAAAATAAATATACAGAGCATTTCTTTCTCGCCTTTTCGACTTCTCCCCAATGCTGTACTTTATTTGAGGACAT